>CM070039.1:86620259-86639463 GCA_036250615.1 Ptychadena robeensis
ATCTCCACTCTAATGTATTGTACAGCGCTGCGTAATATGCTGGCGCAATATAAATAAATGCTAATAATAATAATAATAATAGGCATATCTTTTAACGTTTTTTCCTCCACAGCCTCATCCCTACCCAGGTCATGTTAACAGGCTTTATAAGGTAATCCAAAAAACAAGCCATTGGTCATACACAAAAGCCAGACCAATAAAGAACGGATGTATAAGGCAGGAGGGGTGGTCAGGGACAATCCGAGGTCAGGTTTATTAGGTAATCCAGAAAACAAGCCATGGGTCATACACAAAAACCAGACCAAAAAGTACAGATGGATAAGGCAGGAGGGGTGGTCAGGGACAATCCGAGGTCAGGGCCCATAGACTTCAAGCAATGCCAGAAATCAGGTTGGGTGACTGTTGGCAACAAAGACAAATGTAGACAGACAGGGAAAACAAACACAGGAGCACACCCAAGCACACTGCTATACACAGGCTGTAACTAGAAATGGTGTGCTAAACAGATCCTCATTCATTTTGCCACCGATAGCTATATGATCCTTAAACAATTTACTGATCTCCTGCAGCTGGTTGGACAGCACAAAATGCAAAAAAGTCTCTGGACTGTAATATGCTGTGCACAGCCACAGGAATACAGGGAATGCTATTTGGGATAAACAGTAGTTTACACTGCTTGAGTTGAGGGCTTTCCAATTTCTTTAATCCCATCTTTACCTATGTTTGTATCCCAAGCCCCACACCATAGAGCCTAGGTGCCCAACCTGCGGCCCGGGGGACACATGCGGCCCTTTGGACATTGCTTGGCGGCCCCCCTTGGTCCTCCACTTGCGGCCCCCAAAACCTAACTATTAATGCATAGAAACTCACCTGTGTAGTGGTTACATGCTGACCTGGCTTTCCTAATCAACTTTGGTGGTCCTATATCCGTAAAATTGTGAATGTTTATTGGGTAAACCAGGTCTACATATGACCGCTGCACCCAGGGGCAGGAGGGGAGGGTGTGTGCAGTCAGCTTTTGACTGCCTGTTGGGAGCTGGTCCACCGCCTTCTGAGATATGTGGACAAGGGTGGGGTCTGGGTCGATGTTATGTGCGGCCCTTTAGTGATGTCGAGGGCCGCACTTGTGGCCCTCCATATCAACTTAGTTGCCCACCACTGCCATAGAGCCATAGTTTCCATTTCCTGCGCTGATGATGGTCAATGAGCCTGTGACCACTGTATGCAGTTTGTAATAAATGTCTCTGTACCATAAGGCTATATTCGCACTGTACACCAGCGGTTCTGGATGTACATTTGGCTGATGGGGTGCAAATGAATAATTGCCATGGCTCCACCCACTGTCAGGATTTTTTCCTTAACTTTTGGGATTTGTGATGGAAGGGGTAATGTCATACCTTCTGTTTTAAGAAGTTGAGGGATTTTTGATTCCTTTAATCTCTTCTGACCATAACCTTCATGATTCATCTAGGTAAAGAGGAATAAAGTTTCAAATGATCAACTTAAATAGATTGATGTTGATTGAATGGAAAAAAAATCTGTGTATGGTGACTTCTACTGGCATTGCCTTTTGATAGATAAATAGCATGATCTCTTAGTTCTGGACAAAGACAACATGTACAGGTAAATTACTAAATCAAAAACATTTAAGAAGGCCATGTTGATCATCTTCTGCAAATGTGAGTGTCATACCTGTCAACCCTCCCGTTTTGACCGGGAAAGTCAAATTTTTGATGTGATATTCCCGGCTAAATCCCGTTTTCAATAAATCTTGGATATTTCCTGGGATTTTAAAATCAGAGTAACTAAAGAGGGGGGGATCTCTACTTGCCCTCCTAAGTACCCACCCAGCTTGTGCAGATGATTCGCAGGGTAGGATTTAGAGTTACGCCCCCTCCCTCCTATGTAAGACATCGACTAAACAGGAGGGAGGGTAAGTAAACTCCCCATGCCGGCAGTGACGTCTTTTCCTGTATTTGGAACACGAACCTTGAAGTCCACCGTGACATCACTTTCGGTAATGGCTCATTTACACCGGTTGACGCAACATTAGGTTTTTCTGGCTTTAGCCTGATAGGACCCCCCATGGGGTCCTAATCTAGATGACCTGTGCATGCCTGCACTATTTTGCAACAGTTAATGTTTAGCCTTAGGCCATGTTTCCATTATACTTCGGGAACCCCTCCCCTAAGCATATTGCTTGGCGGGGATCCCGACAGAGCACATTCACTTAACTGCTCGGCGGATGCGGTGTCTTCACTGCGGCGAGCCGTTCCGCCGATGCAAGGCTGAACGTAGTGGAGTACGTTGAGCCTTGCATCGGCAGATGTCTGAACACAGCATCCACTGAGCAGGTAAGGTCTATATGCTACGTCTGCAATACGCTTAGCGGAGGGGGTCCCGACATATAGTGGAAACAGGCCCTTACTTATTCCTTATTAAATGATGCTTTCATGTTGATCCTTGAACTAATTGGAACATATTTTAGTTTGGTTTTACAGATCTGATCTATAAATAACTTTATGGCTCTAACAGGAGAATCCTCGAGGTGTAAAGGCATGTTACGTTCCTTTTGAACAACCTACATTAAATTTACCAAAATGTTTTCCTGATTGGAAATACATGAACTATTTAAGAAAAAAGTGAAGTAGAAGTAAATTTTCTCTCGTTTGATAAGTCACAATGTTGAGATGTGAGGTTTTTGAAGTCTTTGCAATTGTGTTGAAAAAAATGTGTTGTGAAAACTGTTAAGCTCTCACAGAGCAGTAGCTAAGAGCAAAGTACATTGATGTTTGGAACATGGAGGGTATAATACATCGCAGTTTGCTCCATTGACGCGATGTGACAACAAGGCGCTGTGCATGTTGACTTGTATGAAAGCAAAGGAATCTGAATGGCTGGAGCCTGATGGACAGAAAGCTTTTTAGCTCCCTGAAGGTTGAACGCTGGTCCAGAGATGATGTTTTTATGGCACCCGTATAATTCCTGTCAAATGGGCCGCTGTGTTCAGGTCACCCACTGGCATGTTCATACGGCTTTTTAAGAGTATAAAGTCCTAATAACTTAAATGACATGTTGTCTCATCACAGTAGTTACACAGTTGACGTGAACCTGCTTGGACGCATACATATACTTCACAGCAACACATCATTTCTCCCACCTGGTTGGCTGATAAATATGCACTACATGTCGATCTGCTATTAATGCAATCACTTGTGGGCTGACATCAAACTGCATTTTTGAGAACTGAGCCGTGTTGGTTCTTGCACTAAACGTTCATATATATAATCACCAGATCATAATAAACACCTTTACTTAAATAATAAATAAAATATACTGAATAATATTCTCTGAACAACTGAGTAACTTATCACTTTCCAATGTGTGTGCGTTTTAGGGATTTCTCCTCTCTTTTAGATGAATGATTCTGCTTAAAGGCTCCTATACACGGGTCGATTTTTGACCAATCGATCACTGCAAGTGTTCATGAGATCGATCAGTGATCGATTGGAAATTAATCGAGGTCCGGCTCACCCTGAGCAATCAACTAAAAATCAGATTGGACATAGAACCGACATGTTGGGTGTTTTTGGTCGATCGCTTGGCAATTGGAGTACGTTGATGGACCCATAGCCCTATGCAGCAGCCTTTCCAATTGATGGATTTGTGGAATTGCCCATTTTGGACATCGGCTCATGTATAAATCTTTAAGCAAGAGCACCTGTCATGTTCGCCTGATGTTGAAATCATGGATGTTCACTTTCCTTCTAGCCGAGAACAGTATGGGTGTTCGAACCGCCATGTTAGCCATCAAGAAGAAGTTTGTTATTCTTTCGGAGGCCAGATTGGACCGGCCGCAGGAAGAATTCTTTCACTAGACTGGGTAGAGAACCCAGTAGCGAAAGAGTGGCTCTGAAACCTAGTCCTAAAGTCCTAATAACTTAAATGACATGTTGTCTCATCACAGTAGTTACACAGTTGAGGTGAACCTAATTGCTTGGACGCATACATATACTTCACAGCAACAAATCATTTCTCCCACCTGGTTGGCTGATAAATATGCACTACATGTTGATCTGCTATTAATACAATCACTTTCTAAGCCTTTTTGCTTCCACAGATACCCTACGTCTTATTTTCAGGGGATGTCTTATTACTTAAAATGACACAGGGGGGATCAGAGGGGGAACTTAAAAATGGCACAGGAGATTTAGAGGGGGGGGGGGTTACCATTTCAGTAACCCCTTCTGATCCTCCAGGGTAGTGAACAGGGTAGTTCACTGCAATAAGAGGAAATAATGAGTTAATCTTTTTTTTAACATCCCTGGCTTCTCGGTCCGGCCCCTCTGTATTAATTAAACCATAATTCTCTGAAATGTAAACATTAAAACAATACATACCAGGGAACAGAGGTCTCTATATGTAAGTCATATAACACAATACATGGGTATGCACAAACCAACCAAATCAAAGGTTATAATGTGCCCTGTATAATGTGCTTGGCACGTTTCACATATAAAAATTCTTCTTCAGGAGATCTGTTATACGACAGAGGTATCTATGGATGATGAACCAGAGTAAGTAACCATATTTTGTATCTCTACCACTGGTTAAGTCGAGGTGTCTTAAACTGACCACATGTGGTCAAAGACCCTCCACTGTTTAGTTTCCATCCTATTTAAGATCTCTTCTAAAAACCCTTCTCAACACTGAAGAATGAGCAATCTTCTACTATACAAAACACTGTTATATCATTCACTGTTCTTTAAAAAATAAGATAAAACGGATTTTCCACTAATGCCTTAGCCTTCTCTCCCGGGTGTCTCTCTGGCTAGGGAAGCCCTTGCTTCCAGCTGGGGGCCAAGGGTGTAGTCTTAAGCTACAGCTCCACACTTTAAGGTCTTCGGATCTGCAGGCCAGCATGGCCTACTTCCCACCAGATCCACCAGAGCTCTCTCATTGATCTCATGCTGCTGCTGAAGACCCCGGCCCCTCCCACTGTTTGGCCTTACGTCTCCTTTGCTCCCCGACTGACCACTCCCAAATGGCTCTCCATGATTACATTATCACACGTTTCAGATTATTTAGGAATTCCCCCCATCTGTCCTGCCCAGCAACAACCACAATACACTTCCTGTCTGTTTCAGTAAAACACACTTATCCCTTACCCCACCATGGTAACATATATACACAGTTCCCAGACCACATTCCCACACGGGTATCACACTCTTGGATTGAAGAAATGGATTGTTCACACATGCTGGAATTAGAGGGATACATTTTACTAGCTTATAGAATATATACAGCTTCCTGGTCCGTGGAACTTATCCATCTTATGTGTGATCTCCCCTTTTAAGTCCTCTGCCCGCCCAATGGCATCATGGTGCCACTTCTTAAAGGGGCCACTGTCCCCAACTAGGCTCCCCCTCTACAATGCAACCTTGTATCCATATATATCAAAGCCCATCATTCCCTTGGGGTGCACTGAGGGATACTCTGGAAATGCCTTAGACTCTGCTTCCTTTGTTCCAATGGTGATCCAGCACATTCTTTCATACTCTTGTGTCCCATGCCACTCTTCTTTAGAGGGACTTATAACCATTTAAGATATGTTACTGAATAGTGCTACACAACAAGCCTGCTTCCGGTGCTTTTTCATGACTGCAACACTTTATTTGACAAATTGAAAACTTCATAGATCTTTAAAGTCAACAGTTTTTAACCACCATTGCTACTTCTGTGGGATACCAGTACATGGCTGGCACTCCATGAAATATTTCCTTGTGGTTTTATCACTGCTTTCTAGTCCTTGAATATGTTCCACTTAAGTCTCATTATACTTAGATGAGTAATGTGTGTTCAGGACACTTTCATGAGATCTGCTTGCCAGATGTGAAATTAGGTTGGAAAGGGGAAAATATTTTGTGTGTTCTTTGTACTGATAAACAACTCTGTAATATTGTTTCTGTAAATTGTCTTGTTATTGTGATACGGAGCTTAGCAGGATAAACATGGTCTCCATTAAACAAGATGCTGCCATATCTGTCAGAGAGCATTGAATGACCTGTAACCTTCTTACAGCCTTAAGCTGGGAATACACAGCTCGATTTACGAACCGCTTGAGATTCCCGGCAGCAGCAAGATGGCGTCATGGCGCTGCTGCCCGACATCAAAGGAGCTGGAGGCACAGCACTGCTGTGTCATCCAGCTCCAACAATGCTTTGCATGGGGAACATGGGGAAATGGAAATTTCAACTTTGACTTTGAACTTTATTTATGGCAATTTTTGGTAATGATTCCATGTTCAGGGGCTTTGCAATCAGCTCTATTCATGGTCAGCTAGAAATATGTAATTTTTACCATTAGCTTTTGGATGGTTGGCCACATAGGGTTATGTAGTGGCCGGGGGTTGTGTAGTCAGGGTGAGGTCCCCTTTAAGCCCCTGGACCAGCATGCCCCAGGGTTCCCTGAACACTTAAGAGGAGTCCCCAGCCCATGGGCTGGGCCATCTGTGGAGAGCATGGAAGAAACTAGCAACACCTCTCCTGCTGCTTCAACTGCGGAATTGTACTCCCACCAGTTCAGTCCGGTGTGGAGCCAGCAGGCAATATAGTATGCACAGTCCCCTACACACGGCCGCACAACACGCCGCCGTGTCAGCTGCCCCAGACCCATACTGCCGTTCTGGTGGGGTGGATGCCCGGATTCCCATGGGTCCCGTCTGAGTTATGATATCCAGTCTACTGGCGTGCCTGCTGCCTCAGCCTGCCTTTCCTTTATCCGGTGCCTCATCCAAGCCTGCGCTGCCCGTATACCTGGGGTAAGAGCGGCGGAGTCACCAAAAGAAACTATATCTGGACTTTACTTAAGACTGTTACTGTGGACTGTTGCCGTAACGCTAGTTATTTGTCGCACCGTTGTGCCGATTGTCACTAGTGAGACCCACCTCCAGGGCCTCACAGATCGATAAAGTTCCAGTTAAGCATTACAGCCGCCTCTGTCGCCTGATTGATTCCTGTGTTTACTACATCTATAATAAGTGATGGCCGAACTGTCCACTGGACACTTTTCTTCCAGAAGCATTGAAGTCTATAATTCTTCCTCTAGCCAGACTTTTCCGTGCCTGGTAGAGACTAGAGATGGTCGAATTTTCCGACTTGCTAACTTTATGAGCTGATTGCAAAGCCCCTGAACATGGTATCATCTCCATCAATTTTCTGGAGATGTAGAGAAGGGTTGTGAGAACATTTAAAAAAAATAAGTTTTACTCTAGTACATGTAGTTTTTGCATAAATTAAGTTATAAAATAAAGTCGAAATTCCGATTTTCGAAATTTTGACTTGAATTTGAACTTCATTTGTGCAAAAACTATTTGTGTTAGAGACATACTTTCTTTCTTGGAGTATACCCCCAACCCTTCTGTACATCTCCAGCAAGTTTGGTGTTGATATCATGTTCAGGGGCTTTGCAATTAAGTCACAATCGTTGAAATGGTCGAAT
The DNA here is from genome assembly GCA_036250615.1 of Ptychadena robeensis. NCBI lineage: Eukaryota > Metazoa > Chordata > Amphibia > Anura > Ptychadenidae > Ptychadena > Ptychadena robeensis. The sequence continues at coordinate 86,627,760 of CM070039.1, forward strand.
TTTTGAAAAAGTGTAGTAGAGACTAGAGATGGTCGAATTTTTCGACTTGCTTACTTTGTGAACTGATTGCAAAGCCCCTGAACATGGTATCATTGCCAAAATTGCTGGAGATGTAGAGAAGGGTTGTGGGAACATTTGAAAAAAAAAGTGTTGCTCTAGCACATGTAGTTTTTGCATAAATTAAGTTAAAAAATAAAGTCGAAATTACGATTTTCGAAATTTTGACTTGACTTTGAACCTCATTTGTGCAAAAACCGTTTGTGTTAGAGACATACTTTCTTTTTTGGAGTATACCCCCAACCCTTTTCCAGAAAGTTTGGTGTTGATACCATGTTCAGGGGCTTTGCAATGAACTTGAAATCGGCAAAATGGTTGAATTTTTGAAAAAAAATTCGACCATCTCTAGTAGAGACACCCGATCTCTAGTGTTAAAGTGGCACAGTCCCAGGAACTGTGCTTCCATATACTGGAAGTGACGTTGCGGCATCATTTCCGGTATAGTTCCCATTCCGGTATAGTTCCCATTCAAATTCCCTGCCAACTTTTTTATAAGTCCGATCTGCCTGTTCGCGGACGGACACGGCCGATGTTTGGCCATCACTAGTTATAATATGTTCAAGCTGGAACTAACCATGTGAATTAGTAATTACACTTGTAAATCTGCAGTGTACCATCAAGGGTACCGTCTCCTCAGATCTTAAGAGATATTTATTGCTGCCGGCTGTTCTCTTTGATATGAGCGAGCAAGTTTGGCCCTGAATTTAATGGTTTTATGTAAAAATCTTATTTAGGTGTTAATGAAGTGGGTAAAGAGGATAGAGAAGACAAGATATTAGCAGAATAAACCTCAACTTTAAGGAGCGGCCCCAAATGACTTCCAGAAGGTGAGAAGAACAAGATGAGACAAGGACTTGCTGCTCTTCTTGTTCACTCGTCTTCAAAGCAGTTTCTTCCAATGATTCTTTTATTTTCACGCTATAAAGAGAGAACTTAGCGCCACTTTTTATGATGTTTCCTAAAAACGAATTCTAATTAGCTATCCCCCAGGATTTGTTGCTGGTGAAAAATGATATTTACATAACACGGTTTTATATCTCCAGCAAAACCCCAACAGAGTAATAGCTTTGGTATGTAAGGAAAATTGATTTATACTGTAGGGAGTAATTCCTTCAATGGAACATTTGTATTCAGATGCCAATTAAGCCCTCGGAACACACAACCACCCAGCATTGTTCCAGAGGTTTCCGTATTTATCTTTAAGCTACAAAATATGTTTGCCAAACATCTTAGCTGTATTGCTGACCTACAATAATTGGAGACATGGCATGAAAGAGACTTTATTAAAGTATTTACGCACTGTTTGGTGTTCAATTGCTTTTTGCATTTATTCAGATTTGCTGCCCCTGCAATCTTGTTTACAACTTTGCTGCCATTGAATTTTAAGGAGGGTGGAAGTAATAAATGTTCGCTTTCTTGTAGGTGGATGATTAATTGCTGAACGATTTAAATGATGATCAAAAGACTTTTAGTCCTACGCAGCTGTAATTATGTTTTTCACTTGTAGTTTGCGAATGGTGTGCAGGGAGATCGCCTCCTGCTTTGAAAGTTTGGGTGTCTTGGATATTCCTAAAGTGGAACTCCAGACTGATAGGATGTGAAAGAATACAGTTTTAGATGGATATGTGCAAATGAAATAGTAAGGGCATGTTTCCACAGTGTTGTGTGATCTGTCGGGACCCCTATGTTAAGTGTCAGGGTCCCGATGGATCACATACACATTATCCACCGACCGATTCTCTGTTCTTACGGCGCTGAGCTGATCCACCGATGCAGGGGTTAGGCCATGTCTCTACAACATTTTGTAATCCATCGAGACCTCTACGTTATGTGTATATGATCCGTTGGGACCCCGCCAAGCACTGTGCTGAACGCAGGGGTCCCGACGGATCACACAGAGCTGTGGAGACATAGCCCTAGTATCAATAGCTGGTAGTGCTCCGTTTAGTAGGAATAAATTCTGACGAGGATCTTGAATAACTGCCTTTCAGTCTCTGGCCATGTTGAGAGGTAGTGATTAGTGATGGCCGAAAAGTTCACCGGCGGACAGCTTGCGGCAAACATAGCATGTTTGCAGTTTGCAATGCCCTCAAAAATTTTGAGTGTTCAACCGCCCCCTATACCTTAATATGGAGACAAAGTGCGACCCTTCCCCCTATAGTCAGGTGGGATAGTACAGCCATTTTACATTTATCCTGTGTCTCCAGTACTAGATAGATAGGGAGAGCTGCTGCTGATTGAGGGATGGCTGAGCTACTTCGCTATTATACTCCATCCAGTGATCTGTAACTATAGCTAAGGGTTACATGTAGTTCATCATTACTGAGCCACAAAAGTCCTTCTCTGGGGGTGGGGTAAGCTGTATTATGCATTGCAGAGGTCTGACTAAATGTGATGTGCTGCAGAAGGTACTTTCAGATAACTTTTGACAAAATCTGGAAGAGAATTTCAACACAGTTTCTGTGTTAAAGGGCGTTCCCATTCAGGCAGGGACTGGATGAACGGGTAAAAGGGATTTTAAAGGCATCAAGTAGGTATAAATTAGAGTATACATTGTAAACACAGAATCAAAATCAAAAAGTCCACATTTTAATAAAGTCCATAAACAGAGTACATCTGTGTCCATCCAAGTGGTAGTACATGTATATGGATTGCTTCTCGACGCGTTTTGCTACATTTGAGCTTCTTCAGGAGAAGAAGCTCAAATGTAGCGAAACGCGTTGAGAAGCAATCCATATACATGTACATAATCTTTCATCTTTCCGGCCATTAGACCTGAAGTAAACAGCATTTTGAAAAATCCATAATTTGGGGGAGAAGTTTAGCCATTGATCCCCCTCTGGCATGACACTGTACAGGTGATTGCATCCTTTTGACTTTTTTTTGGTATTTTGCTTAAAATATGATCTGAAGGTTTGAGAAGTTCACCCTCCATTAAAGTCAATGGAGGTTCACTGTGAACATACGATCAGCAGGTATTTGCACAAGTTTGATTCATCTGTTCACAAACAGCCACAGCTGATGTTCAGCTATCACTAGTAGTGATGGACAAACTAAAAGCTTTTACTGAAGGTACCTAAATATATATATATACAGGAGTGCACATAACTGTGTTAGTGAGCTCCTCAGATGAGTACCAGGAGATGGTGTTTGGTACTCACCCCATATGTTTGAGCCCCCAGATCTCATACCGCAGTAGTGCCACCCTGACATTTTCTGGATTAGTAACTAACCCCTGAGACTACCTGCAGTCAGGGAAGATAGGTGGGTAAGATGGTAGCAATCAGAAAAATAGATGGGTAGGCATATCCCTAGGTCTCTAGGGTATTTGGCGAGTCAGATGGTAGTCATTCGGTAACAAAGATGGGTAGGCAGGTAGGCTCCCTGGGAAGTTAGATGGGTAGTGTAGAGGTTCCCAAGGGTGGATCCTGGATGGGAAGTATATCTCCTCATATTATGAGCTGTGGTCCCAGCTGTAATCCGGGTAAGGAGTCAGGGAAAATATATGGGCAACTACGGTTGCTATTTGTTTAGTTTTTTCGGGTCTTGGACTCGAGTGGGAGGGAAGGAACTGGGTGGGCTTTCCTACTCAACCCGGGGTACAGTCCAGGACTTGGTGTTGGTTTTCAGCCAGACAGGAAGTCTGATTGAAAAAGCTCTGATGTCAGAGAGGGGTTGGAGGAGCTGAGGTCAGGTGTGCAGCCTGGGTGTGTGGAGTCCAACACACTCTCTCTCTCTCTCTCTCTCTGGAGCAAAGTTTCCATGTGGAAGGCCTTGCAGGACTGTTTGGGTGAGCCATAACCACTTACTGAAAAGGATATCTGTGTTTGGAAACTGCATGAAATACAACGGTGATATATGCTGCAAGATTTGATTTGTTTTCTGGTGAAATAAATCGTAGTTTTATGCTCATCATATGGCTGTGCAGGTGATCCGCTTCCCCGGAACTTTACAGTAGAAAGATAGGTCTTCAAAGTCTACAGACTCAGGTTGTGTTTTCATTCTACAGGACATGTTTCATAACATTAAATATTCTTAAGATTGTTGTTGGTGCTGTAAAACAAATTTGCTTCTTATCTTTTTATGTTGCTTATTCTTACAATGTAATAAATCTTTTATGTCACTAACAGACAACCTCTGTCTTTCAAGTTCCAATTGAATCCTGAAATATCTTGTGACCTCCACCTTGTCTGCATCTGTAGAAGGAATTTCTGTTTTACTGCTGGATTGCTAACTATACATCCAACCTTGGCCATCTGGCTCTGTGGTAGAGATATGAAGTCTGTGGGCGGATGAAATCTCAAATACAGGAGTAATGGATTTCTGTCTGAGGGCTCTACATAGAAATCAGTCTAAATGAACTTCAGATTTGTAAAACTTCACATTGTAAAAACAAACCAAATAGAAACATTTCCTGGTGAGCACGGACTAGGACATCCCTGGCAAATAATGCATAGTCCCTGGCGAGCGCGGACTAGGACATCCCTGGCAGATAATGACCCAATGGCTTGACCACTTACACGCCATGGGGCTGATATAAGCCACTTGTTCTCCACTCGTGGGATATCTAAATCTAGGATATTCAAAACCTATGATCTACTTAGGACCTCCAATGATTAAAATGGACTCAGACCCCCTGAAGAAATCTCTTTGATGAAACGTACATCTTTGTTACTATGTATGCTACCTGTTATACATGACGATGCCAGACAACTTTTTTCTATACTATGCCTAGTCTATGTTTAATTGCCCTAAAATCTAAATAAACCTTATATATTTATTTTATACTAAGATTTACCTAATATGAATTCTGGCCTTAAAAGTCCCCATGCCCCTGATTTAACCCCCAGGGGAATTGACTAGATGTGAGTTCTTCTCCCATCGAATGTTACTTGTGTGCAAATAGAAACATTACTGAGTAATAGAGTTGAGCTTGAATATTCGAATAGCGAATATATTCAACCAATATCGGCTATTCGAGAATTTGCAAATTTTGTGGAAATGGCGACGGATATTCCCAATTTCAAAATTTCAAGATATTATGCACTGGGAAGCTTATGAGGAAGAGGTAATGCGATTTTAATTGCATGTATATTTTCGCAATGCATGACCATACACTCGAATTTCACATTTACAAATATTGAATGTTAGTAGAGTTATGTGCCAAATATCGCAAATTTTAATATTGCCTATGCCCCTCATCACTATTGAGTAACAAACTGAACATTAGACAAGGCATCATACCCAGGGGTGCACATAACGTTTTTAGTGAGCTCCTCAGATGAGTACCAGGAGATGGTGTTTAGTAGTGATGATCACGAATATTCGGATTCCGAATATTAATCGCGAATATCAGCAATTCGGAAATTCGCGAAGATGGTGAATATATTGCCGAATATTCGCAATTCCGGATATTCGGTATTTTTTTTCCATTACACACGCCTCTCAATGCGAGTGGACGAATGGGAAGGCTGCAACAAGAGCTTAGCAACACTCCCTGTGACCATCAATAGTTTTTAAATCCAATATTGGGGTGATGCGAATATTCGGAATATTGCGAAAATCGGCAGTTTTGAAAATTCGCGAAAATCACTTAGATGGCGTCCAAAATTCGCATTTTTTTTCAACACGCCACTCAATGCAAGTTAAACAAATATTCATGAATATATAAAATTCGCGAAATTCGCATCAAACTGCTGATATTCGCAATAAGACGAATATTGCCGAATGCGAATATTTTCCGAATGTTTTCCCAAAAATTTGCGGCATGCCGCGAATATGAATGTTGCCTATGCTGCTCATCACTAGTGTTTAGTACTTGCCCCATATGTATGTGGTCTCCCTTACTGTTCTTTGCGTCAGCTTCCTGACGCTGCAGATGGACCTCCCTGTTCCTGATTGATTCTCCGAATAGCTTTCTGCCTCCACAGGTCACCAGCTGGCTTTGGGTCACACAGTACAACACCGTTTGAACCCCCCAGATCTCATACATCAGTAGTACAACCGTGATATTTTCTGGCTTAGTAACTAACCCCTGAGACTAACTGCAGTCCAAATTTCATCCTTTCATAGTCATAATCCACCTGTCAAACAGTGCTTTTCTCTTGTCAGATTTTACCCTTAAATATGCCTATCCTTACTTTCATCCCCCAGATCTCCAACACCCTTAGAAGTCCAATCTTTTTTTTGGTGCTATTGGAGAAGAAGAAAGCAACACGCCCATACACGTTGCTTCTCCTTACTCTACTTTTCTCCTTCCCTCTCCAGCACACACCCTCCTCCTTCTACCTAATCTAGAAGCTAGCTCATCATCAAGTAGACAGTGCCGTTTCTAGCCTTCAGGGGGCCCTATACAGGTTCTTGCTTAGGGCCCCCTGTCGACTGGGGTGGAGGGGTGCCACTGGAGAAAAAGAAAGGACCATGTCCGTTCATGTCGCTCCTCCTTCCTCTTCTTCTACCTTTTAGCACACACACCTTCCGCCATCAAACCCCCCCCCCCCACCCACCCCAAAGGAGCTCATGCTGTTCAGATTAGCATAGGAGCAGGGTGCTGGATATGCTTGTAAGGGAGGATGCCTGGGGTCTCCGGTGAGACCATCGGAATCCCCAGGGCATTATGTGCACGCATATTCGTCATAGCGGGAGAAACACCTTTGGCAAGTAAACCAGCACAATTCTTTCTCATGGTCATTGAAATCATTAAGTCACATTTTTCATTTCAGTTTGTTTTTATAAAACTGCATCAGGGTTATATTATATTTCCAGCTTAAAAGCAAATTATAATGCCTACCTCCACCCAGAACAAGCTGTACCAACTATTTTGGCTGTAACACAATGCAATATGTATAGTTCGGCATTATTAAAGCCGCGGATTTCATTGTCAGGTCAACCTTCACAGATAACTGTGGGGAAAGTCACATTATAGTTATTATTTTGGATGGAATAACTTCTGCGTAGTGGCTGCCAGGTCTTTACTGGCGAGCCTTAACAGCTGCGGACTTTCTTTTTTTAAAGAGTATACTTATTCCTATACAGAAAAAGCACAAACTGCCGCAATTCCCACGTCTCAGTCTCTGGGATCTCTATGTGCCATTTACACATCTTTGAAAATTCTACCCAGGCATCTGACATTTTTTTAAACCCAATGGCTGATTAGTCCCGTAATTAGGACCCGGCACTACATAGTTGCTGGTAGATATCTGACAGAGAGATCTAAAGGTCTATGGCCAGCTTAAGAGAAAAACTAAACAGACAACAGGATGCGTGGAAATATGTTTTCTTTTCTTGTGGAATCTTCCTAAAATAGATGGAACATTTCCTACAAGCATTCAATGTCCATCAGTTTTGGACAAATTATAACTGTAACGCTTAACCTACGTGTGAGGCTTTCAATAGATAATTATTACACAAATAGAAATATGAATTCTTGAAGCAATGCTTTATCTTACATAGTGGAAGGCCGGCCATCAGAAATTCCAGGGCCCCATACTTGGTAATTTTTCAGTGTCATCCCGGCCCCTACACACACGCCCCCTAGCTGTCAGACTAAGTTAAGGTTTTCTGTGCCAAAAGAGGTATGAAAACTATAACCACCCTCTCTAGAAAATTATGACCAAAACATCAACAAGATGATGCTTCCACCTGTTTACATTTAATCAGCGGAGTCCAGCTCTGGACTATAATGTCACCCCAAGTCGAAAACATCATCTCCCCTCCTGTCCCCATCAGAGACAGCTTATGGGCGTTCAGGTTGACGCTTCCTTCCCTGTGTGCCTCTAGGCAGTGCACAGGACAGGGAACCAATTCGTCATGCTGAGGCTGCAACAACAGCGACAGGCAAGGCACTGACTGGGCAGCGGACTGATGTGCCCCCTAGATGCTCGGGCCCAGGCTGGAAGGTCCACCCTGTAGCCCTGCACTGTGATGTAGGCTGCACTCCTGTACTGATATTGCAAACTTTCTTTTTCTCACAATATAAGCTGTAGTAAGTACAAGCAAGGGTTGGGGTATACTACAAGAAGAAGTAAAAATCTAACACAAATAGTTTTTGCAGTTCAAAGTCAAGTTAAAATTTTGAAAATAGAATAGATCGATTTTGAACTTAATTTATGCAAAAACTACATGTGCTAGAGCACAAATGTTTTATTTCAAATGTTCCCACAACCCTTCTCTACATTTCCAGTAGTTTTGGTGATGATACCATTTTCAGAGGCTTTGCAATCAGCTCACAAAGTCAGCTAGTCGAAAAATTTGTAAGATACTTACCTCATCGTTGTTCTCGGTGACCTCAAGAACTGCCGGCAGTTTCCGGTTGACCTCTGAAGCAAGCAGCATGACCAAGGTCTTCCTGCTCTTGTAGAGGGATCCGTTCTGGCCACACTACATTTCAGCCAAACGGTATCCCTGGCATCCTTGTGAATGTGCACAGCACAGTACAGTTCTGGGGCCCAGCTGTGTTGCTGTGGGGCGGGACATATTCAGTCACTTGCAGAAGATTTATAAGCATATCCTATAGCACCAGTTGGCTATGGGATTGGGCAATCCTCCCATTTATTGAGGATCTGTCATGCACACCATTGTCCGGCATACCTACTGTATAGCAGTGTGCTTCGATGTGTTCCTGTGTTTGGTTTGCCTGTCCTTTTCTAAAACATGTTACCAACAGTGTCCTGGCCTAATTACCAACATTGCTTAACTCCCTGGCCAAGTCTCCTGACCTATCTATCTATACTTTCCTAATTGGACTGAACATATTTTGTATGACCCTTGGTTTTTTTTCTGGATTGTCCAACAAAGACGGTTACCTGGATATCTGGTGTTGGTTGAGATTGTGTGCCTAGGCTTATTTAAAGGTTTTTTGACTTTTGGCCAAGCAGAAAGAAGAAATGAAACATGATCATGTGATCCTGACCAGCAAATCAGAAAAGATGAATCAGCTGATCAGATTGATCATGTGCTTCTCAGAGTTCTCTTGCAGAAATACTAGAAACACTACTGATGGACAATCAACATTCTTTAGCCCTTTACAACATTCTTTAGATGGTTCTAGGCCTGTCCTTTTTATTTATTATTGGTGGAGCTGCCTACCCTCCCTGTGAAGATGCAAACACCTGCCATTCTGTTCTTCTTCATAACTAAGGACGGTCACAGAGAAGAAGGTGGAAGGAGAAGAGGAAGGAGTACAGGCATGGTCGTTTTCTTCTTCTCTTTCCCCCTCAAGCTGACCCCACGTCCCCATGCAGAGCTGAATCCCGGGAGTCCCCAGCGCACACATATCATATTCAGCATAGCGGGAGAATGTGTAGGAATAACCACCATTGGTTGGTTAAATGAAGCTTTATAGAACACCCTGCCAGATCCATCAACCAGCAGTGATCTACCTTAATAACAGACACACAGCGATGAGGTCCCTTGGTAAAGATTTATCTAATATTATCCATATCCATAGCATATTGATGAAGGAAAAAGAGGAAACCAGGCCTATTAAGCTGTAAACCAGCCCTGCTAGTAACCCTTGCCTTTTTTTTCATTAGTTAAGAGTTATTTCATAATTTCGTAATCAAAGCATTATTTGCCAACAAACACTTGAAATGTAATACAGTTACATGAAATGTTGCATCTGTTTTAACAGAATGTTTACACATTTTAAGCCGTCCTGTTGAATCTCGTAACTTTTATGATGTAGTAGCAAGAGCCAAAGTTGTGCAGGTCTCCCAGCAACGACATGGACTCAGTAAAAGGAAGGTTCACAACCTTGGCCTGGTGTTAAGTGCTGCCTGTGACCCTGATGAGTAGATTCCCCTCACATTTTATTGATGATTAAGTCAATGATACAGTACATGAGGCACACATGCATTCAAAGTACATAGACAACAAACCATGGCTTGGTTTAGATGTTTGGTTGCAGAGAGACTGCTGCTGGGTGCCTATCAATCACTTTAGACTGCCCCCTTCATCCCTATGAGCCAGCTGCTGCGGATACCAATAATAGTCAATTGGACAGCCTACCCTGGTGATTAAGAATGGCCTCCTGGAAAAGTTCTCCTGCAAGAGAACTTATGAAGAAGCACATGATCTTGTTGGAGCCCACACAGGAAGCAGAATGTTAACATGTTAATGTTAATAATAAGAAGGGGATGTTAATACCAAACCAAAATTTTTTTTTTAATAACATAGTAATAGCACCAAACTCACATAGAAATCTGGTATAAATCATGGTACAGGAGGTAATGAAAACACTGCTAAAACTTGGACATTTTACAATATACAGTGGACCCTTGAGTTACAACCACCCTGAGATACAACCAAAAATGTGACTTACAACTAAAGATTTGAATTACAACCAGAATTATGGTTAAGGCCAAAGCATGGGTGGCATTCATGTGACCTGATGTTACTAAGTACAGAATGTCATAATGGACCATCTCAACAACCTACAAAAGGCTAGATTCGCTCAAATCCTTGTGAGCTCAGCGCATTTTGCATTTTGGTGAGAACATCAGGAAAATAATCTGTTTCTGGTAAATTACAAATATTATACAATGCTTTTAAAAAAATGAGGTAAGGGTGGCATTGGGAGGTTCAATACCCATTATGAGCATTTTCATTATTTCCTAAGGGAAAAATTGTCTTGACCCAACCAACCAACCCTTGGGAACCAATAAAGTTCTTAAGTCAAGGGTACACTGTATCTTCTAATGTCTCTTTGAGGTTGGAATAATGGAATTACTGTGCTCACTGTAAAGGGATCATGGATGTTGTTATATGAAAAGCTTTAACCTTCCTGGTGGTATGCCTGTACCATGCTTTTTCAACGGCGAAATTCGGGCGATCAAAGCAGAGTACACAGGCGATGTGAGCTGGGAAACGACGTCCCCTCCATTAACTTGGAGGTCTATGGCACCATCCCCTGATCACTTTGGTGACCTGGAGAGGTGACGCCGGAAGCAATTGGCGTGTTAGTATGTTAATATAATGGGAGATTTAGATTTATCTATTGTATGCATGTAAAATGACACTTGGGGTGAAGTAAAATATGGCAGCTTGCTTGGTGCATTCATACATTAGATCGTCAACAAGATACTGATTAGTGATGGCCGAACATCGGCCAGGACTGTCCGCGAACGGGCGGGTCGGACTTCTAAAGACGTCAGCCATCCGCCTGTTCGCGGACACATTCAAATTCCCCGCCTCTAGGCGGGGAATTTGAATTGGAAAAACCGGATGTGACGTCAGTGACGTCACATCCGGTCCCTGGAACGCATCCTGGAACGCATAGTTCCTGGTTTAGGGAGCCGGATGTGACGTCACTGACGTCACTTCCTGCTCCGACCTGGTTTTTTCACTAGGAGACCGGCTTTATGCCCGGTCTTCTAGTGAAAAGATTCTTCCTCCGGCACGATCACACAGGTTGTGATCCTACCGGAGGAAGAATAGAGATCATCTTCTTGCCGGCGAACGGGGCGGGTCGAACACCCGCACTTTGCGGACAGTTCGGCCATCACTAATACTGATATTTTAATATTAGCCTAACAATTTATGCTGTTGTACTAAATTGGCTCAGTTTAATTCTATATAAACATGGGATGCTAATGTTGAAATTTCAGTATATTTTTGACTATCTTTATTGCTTATCCTCCTGGGCGTT
>CM070039.1:86639563-86659816 GCA_036250615.1 Ptychadena robeensis
TGAGGGAACTGCCCAGGAGGTTTAGAAAATAGCAAAGATTTGGGCAAATATCTGCACACAAAAACTTCCTATTTTGCAGGCAAACGACTGGATGTTATTTCAGTGGACACGTGATTGTTGTATATATACAAGGAAGCACGATATCATAATGTGTTTGCATATATACGGTTTATGGCAAATACATCAACAAAGAAAGAAGTTTAGGCTTTTCAAGCTAAGTTTAAACACTGGAATTGCTGATGTGGATATCAGTTGCTATATGTGTATTGATTGTTTCATATAGACTTCCAAATGTTACTGCAACTTGGTTTATCAGTATGCACCAAGATAGAAAAGAAACTGAGTATTTATAGTTTCAGACATTCTCTGGATTACATCATTTGAACAAGATCAGATAATGCCGAGTTTCTCATATAGAGAACTAAATGTAATTCCCAGTAAATGGAAAACACTAAAATGAGAACTGTGGTATAAACACATAACAATATGTTACCAGAGCCCTGTTTCACTACGGTGGAGTATAGCGAACCTGTTAGGAGTGAGGTAAATCTGAGAGATGTATAGTGCTCAATAAAGCCATTGATTTCTAATAGTCAATAAGAACCTGTCAATACTCTCCAGTGTGTGCGTCTGAGTCTTGTTGACTAGAATTGATTAAAATATAATTAGGTGAACTTGGTGAACAGAAAGGGCAACAGCAGAGAGTGAATTCCATTGCAGCTATATGGATTATTTTTGATTATTATAATAACCGTCAATGTCCTGCAGTGTGTGCCGTTGTTTGGACTTTTTGGTGTACAGAGGACTATTGAGTTACAACTGGCTTGTTATGACTTGGTAAGGGACGATGAAAGTAGTGGCCCCACTTACCTTGTTTAAAACCCCCATTGACCCAGTCCCCATAACATATGTAAATAAAGACATGACGCTGAGAATTTTCAAGTTAAGTGGATGTATTGAAAGGCCACAGCTTACAAACATACCAAAATCATTTTAATAAGTTAACATAAATGAACATAACATTTATTGACTTCCTAAACTGGAAACAAATATTACCCTGTAACTAAAATCCCTGCAAAGGTCCCGGACGAATGATAGACCTCCCCAAAAAACACTGTGTCCCAGCCTTGAAGATTGATGGGTACTAAACTTAACCCTGACGCCTTTTGAGATGGTCGAATTTATTTTCAAAAATTCGACCATTTCGACGATTTCAAGTTAATTGCAAAGCCCCTAAACATAGTATCATCACCAAACTTGCTGGAGATGTCGAGAAGGGTTCGGGGAATATTTGAAAAAAAAAAGTATGCCTCAAACACAAATAGCAATTCTTGTATAAATTAAGTTCAAAGTCAATAAAAAAATTCGAAAATCAGAATTTTGACTTTCATTTTGAACTTAATTTATGCGAAAACGGCATGTGCTAGAGACATACTTTTTTCTTTTAAATGTTCCCCCAACCCTTCTCTACATCTCAAATTTTGGTGATGATACCATGTTCAGGGGGGTTTGCAATCAGCTCACAAAGTTAGCAAGTCGAAAAATTCGATCATGTCTACTGGACACCATTTACCAAACATACCATTGGGTCATTGACCCTTGAAACGCTCAGGGTTCCAACCAAAGTGACCAACCCACTATCAGGACATCACTACACCAACCTTCCCGTATTTCTGCCCAAGGATACTGCCAAGAATCGTCTGCTGTGACTGTTCCCTGTCAAGAGAAAACACCTGTAAGCCAAACAACCATATAGAAAGAATAGTTTAGTATATCATGCAGTACCCCTATATTATAATAAGGGAGGGAGATTCCGGTGATGAAACTGGAACAACCCCTTCCACCTCAACCCTAAAAAGGGGGGCTTGTGCCCTGCCGTGTGAGGTGGCGAAGTCTTCCACCCAGCCCACCTAGTGAAGTGCCCTGCGCACTTTACTATATTAGTTTTAAACTGCAACAAAGTCATGACTTGTGATGGGTGAACTGTCCACAAGATGGACAGTTCGGCCGCGAACAGTGTTTGCACTCCTTCTAGCCAACAAGCAGTCCGAATGTTCGACCCGCTTACCCGAGAAGAAGCTTACTATCTATGGCAGGATCAGGAAGAGTAAGATCCTGCCGGAGGAAGAATCTTTTCACTAGAAGAACGGGTAGAAAAGCCAGTCTTCTAGTGAAAAGCCGGCTCTGAAAACCAGAGGTGACGCCACATCCGGCAATCGGAACCAGAAACGATGGTTTTCCCAATTTGAATTTCCCGCCGCTGGGAATTATGGCCAAGGCTTGGGATCTCAGAGAAGCATCTGTAGGCTGCACTCTGAGCCCAGATAGAAACGTTATAGACAGAGCATCAAAAGACAGAAGGAAAGAAAATAAAGACACAATAGGAAATAAGAAGGAAATTGTGAAGAAATAACAAGGAAATATTGTGTAGAGTGATGATTCTGTGACCAATCTTACTAATAAGTAGTGATGATCACGAATATTCGGATTCCGAATATTAATCGCGAATATCGGCAATTCGGAAATTCGCAAAGATGGTGAATATATTGCCGAATATTCGCAATTCCGGATATTCGGTATTTTTTTTCCATTACACATGCCTCTCAATGTGAGTGGACGAATGGGAAGGCTGCAACAAGAGCCTAGCAACACTCCCTGCGACCATCAACAGTTTTTAAATCCAATATTGGGGTGATGCGAATATTCGGAATATTGCGAAAATCGGCACATTGGAAAATTTGCGAAAATCACTTAGATGGCGTCCAAAATTCGCAATTTTTTCAACACGCCCCTCAATGCAAGTTAAACATATATTCGCGAATATATAAAATTTGCGACATTCGCATAAACCCGTCGATATTCGCAATAAGAAGACTATTGCCGAATGCGAATATTTTCTGAATGTTTTCCCAAAAATTCGCGGCATGCCGCGAATACGACTGTTGCCTATGCCGCTCATCACTACTAATAAGTCCAGTTCATAATGGACCATCTCACCAATCTACAAAAGTCTACAGACTCCTCCAAGGAGAGAAAGGACACCAGAGAACGAGCCAGATTCCTAATGTTCTTATGGAAGGCAACTCTCCTTTCCAACAATAACCACCTTCCATTCCATCATTTCTTCCTGAAAGCTCAATAAGTCACCATTTTTTCTTTATGGTAAATCACATATATTATACAACACCTTTTTATCATGAAAAGGTTAGGTAAGGGGGGGCTTTGGGAGTTTCAGAATGGATTATGGGTATTTTCATAATTTCTTATGGGAAAACTAGTTTCAACCTTCAACCAACTTGGTTTCCAACCAACCCAAGAATTAAATGAATAAGTAAAGGGCCCACTATATATGTGTTCCAAAGGACATGTTATCTAAGAAGGTACATTGAGAAGAAGACAAACATAAAATAACAGACATTTACAAAATCTCTACACATGGTGGTAAGGAAACATTGGCCCACCAGCTAGGAAGTCCACCTGCAGACACTAAAAAGTCCTAGTTTATAGACTATATAGTCTGCTATAACCATTGCAAGTCCTGATATACATTTTTAAGTTTATACTACACACAAAGAAACAGTGTGACCCTTTCATTCAAACTCACCAACAAATATCAAAAGATATGAAACCAAGTATCTAGGACTTTGCAGTTATTTCTAGAATTAGGGACCCACCCATGAGGTGCTTGCCCACTTAAGCCTACCCATTTGCTTGCCCACTTAAGGTCTATGAAATATTGGCCATATTCTCTACCAAACTATATGTAATCAATAAATATGTCCACTATTTTTATATATATCATACTTGGTTATTTGCCTATATTATGCGCCCAATTTAGCTCACTAGTTGTTGTACATCATTACAAGGCGAAATGTTGCTAATCTGAGTTGGAATATCCTACAGATACTACAATACCTTGTGACCGCGACAAGAACTAGGTAATCAGTATAGTGCTGTAACCCCAGGACTGTAGATTTCCTTAGGGGTTGGCATCCGATGTAGCTGTCTGTTATCTCAGCTGCAGAGTCACTTGTCACTTCATGCCTGAGCACAAAATGCAGCCCTGGCACAACATAAGCTTGATTTAACACTTCATTAGAGTGAGCAGTCTGTAAGCTTCCATTAGGGCACTCACTAGAGTCTACTTAATGGTCCCAGTGTAGCTATTCAGTCCGGGACGGTTGAAAGATATATCTGTTAATCTTTACGCACTATAATGTAGAATAGGAAACAAATGGTTCCTTGACAAGTAAAATATTATCTTTGAAAGTACAGATTTTATTTTCAACAACAATCTTTTTAAAATAACTCATGTCCTTTTTTATATTTGGGGCTTCAGAAATGTTTGCAAATGTTGTGATGTAATTGTCAGGTGTTCAATGTTTTGGGAGTACTCAACCTTTAACAGGTTATAACAATATACAGGGTAGAAATCACGAAGCTGTATTATAAGTGGAAGAGAGATGGTATCCAAACCTCCACCTTCTATTTACCTTCTCTACTGGTCCATAAAGCTGGCCATACACCTTCAGATTTCTCTGTCAGATTTCCTTCAGATCAGATCAGATCTACCAACAACCATGTAGTATAGTGTCCTCCCTGATAGAATACATAGTGATTGGAAGGTGTAGAAAGGTCCTCATATTACATGGTTTTGGTAAAACAAAATCTGATCTGAAGGAAATCTGACAGGAAATCTGAAGGAAATCTGAAGGTGTATGGTCAGCTTAAGACGCAACCCATAGTTTTGAAAAGAGTATTTTTAAAATAAAAATAAATGCCAGAGGCAAAGCCAATGACATATCAAGGGAATATACAGAATGTTAGAGCACAGAGTGCAGGGCTGCACCATGTAGCATTTACCCTATATTCCAAATATCTAAACTAATCAGGGGAGATCCCTCCTGATGACAGTTCCCTATTGGGATTTTTTTCGGTGCTATAACAGTCAGTGGCTTTTGTCAACTCAAACAAGGGTTTTTGTTATATAATAAAAGGTCTTTATTCAGTCTGTGCACAGGGACCATAAATACATACATATACAGTGAACAATAGAAAATGGTCTAAAAATATTTGCCATACAGGTACAGTTGAACAGTTTCCAAGTTTTTACATAGACGTAGCATCAATTCATCTTTAAATTATCACAGCCTCCAACATGTTTCACCTTAATGGCTTCCTCAGGGAGGGCTTATTTCTAAAAGTGAGTATAATCAAATTAGTATCACAGAGATGGCATTTTCAGGATTATACATAAAAACAACAATCATATTCTATGTTTTATCCTTAGGTCCCTGAGGGTATGTATATTTCCCTCATACATACAGTGACCATCTCATTTATGAGATGGTCACTGTATGTATGAGGGAAATATACAGACCATTTTTAGACCATTTTCTATTGTTCACTGTATATGTATGTATTTATGGTCCCTGTGCACAGACTGAATAAAGACCTTTTATTATATAACAAAAACCCTTGTTTGAGTTGACAAAAGCCACTGACTGTTATAGCACCGAAAAAAATCCCAATAGGGAACTGTCATCAGGAGGGATCTCCCCTGATTAGTTTAGATATTTGTATTTTGATACTAAGGGATGGTGCATGAGACCACAATTTTAGGCACCCCTAGCTTTTCATTGTATATTTTACCCTATATTCCTCCAACCAATGCTAAATGGCAGTACCAGGAGATATGGCTCCTCCCATATGTAAGTAGGTGCTCATGGGTAAGTTGTCCATAAGTTGGTCACTGGGTTCAGAGAATAGGTACTGCTAGTGTATACACACATGCTACAGTTTAGGCCCTGCCCCCTCGGCTGGAAGACCTACCCCCTGGCACCGGCCTTTCTGCTTGGTCTGAAGATGTGGAACAAATCCCAACCTCCTGGTACTGGTCTTTTGACTTGGTTGGAGAAAGTGGAGCAAAGCTTCCTGGGATCCTGTGCTATTACTCACAAGGAGTTCAGGTTTTAAAAAGACATTAATTCTATAAGACCCATAGATACTTCCCCAAATGTAAGGGGAAAAAAGTGCATCTAATTGTGTGAAAAATATGGTTTCCGGCTTTTCCATCCCTTTTCTGAAGGAGTTGTCCTCTCTGCCCAAAATTAGCCTCTCGGTGTATAATTTGTCCGTCTATCTTGTAATAATAAAGAGGAAGAATACTTCAAATCCCCAAAATATCTATGTAAAATTATGGGTTGACTTACCTCTAAACTGGTATGATGGTGGCATAGAGCTCCACAGCCTTAAAAGAATATACTTACCTGCTGTTGCCTGATTCCAACTTTATCTTCCAGGATACAGGGAGTTAACACAGGGTGCAATATCGCGAGTGGCCATTGGCCACGTTTATAATGGTTTTCTATGGGAAAATGTATTTAATTTGTTTGATTGCTGAGCCCGCATTATAGATTAACCTGCATATCTTTGCAGTGAGTTCCAGGAGAGGAGGGGCTGCGAGGGATCTTCTTAAATTACTCCTTACAGGTAATTCTTTTTTGTTTTTGCATTCCTTTCTATAATCGGCACTTCTAGTGCCATTCATGTAATGATGCCTTTATGGTGGTAGGTCCACTTTATGTTGTTTGGTCTGCCCAATATACAGGTCTTTGGATTCCTCATTACCATACACTGTAGATCTTTTGCTTGGGGTCTTTTTGACATATAAAGACAGGACTGACAAAGTCTTGATATTTGTCCTAATTTATTTTTTTCTTTCAATTCTATTGTCCTGTCATATTTTTCATGTTTTAACGAGGGCAGCAGCACAAATTCAAAGCAATGCTGTTTCTCTGTAGACGCTTTGTTACCATCTCAGTCTACTGTTGCATGATTCTAATAATCCCAAGTTTTCTTTTCCTTGACATACACTACACAGTCTGAAAAGGAGCGTTGTTATTATTTGCCAATTCGTAAATGAAATTGAATGTGACTTATTACTACAATCTATACCATGACCCGGGGAAATAAAACCCACCACAGACGTGATAATAGGAACATACCCTGTGTGTAGTGATGGCCGAACATCAGCTTTGGCTGTTCGCCAACAGGCGAATCGAACTTCTGCAAATACCCACCGCGAACGGCGAACCTCCATTGACTTTAATGGAGGGCAAACTTCTCACACCTTCAGGTCATATTTGCAGCCAAAATACCAATAAAAAAGTCAAAAGGGTGCAACCACCTGGACAGTGTCATGTCAGAGGGGGATCAATGGCTAACCCCCCTAAAATATGGATTTTTTTTAATGCTGTTTTCTTGCTGTATTCTGTAGCTCTAATGGCCGGAAATCACACCTAGATTAAGGATTTTGCCAAAAGTTATTGGACAGCACCTTTGCAGCGCATCACATTTAGTCAGATCTCTGCAATGCATAATACAGCATACCCCACCCCCAGAGAAGGACTTTTGTTGTTTAGTAATGATGAACTACATGTAACAGAACACCTTAGCTATAGCTACAGATCACTGGATGGAGTATAATAGCAAAGTAGCTTAGCCATCCCTTAACCAGCAGCTCTCTCTATCTATCTAGTACTGGAGAAACAGGATAAATGTAAAAATGGCCACCAGGGGGCTTCTTTTATAAGGGGAGGTATTCTTCAGGAGCGAAAGGAAGTGTTATTGGCTGTACTGTACCACCTGACTATAGGGTGTGGGGTCACACTTTGTCTCCATGTTAAGGTGTAGGGGGCGGGTCGAACACCCATAATGTTCTCAGGCATTGCGAACTGCGAAACATGCTATGTTCGCTGCGAACTGTCCGCCAGGCGAACTTTTTGGCCATCACTACCTGTGTGTTTGTGCTCTTTTTCTTCAACACCAAAAAAAGTTGAGTAAACCTACAGACAGGGGGTTTTCAAAAAGACAAACAAGTTCATACAGTTGCAATGATCAATCACTTTCAATCCGTTTTTCTATTAGAGGAAAGCAAGAATATGGTTATTATGGGCACCAATTTTTTTTTGTCAACAAACCAGATGTTTTCTGTTTTTGTTTAAAAAAAATTGAAATTCTAAATGAAATGTTAAAGTTCAAGAGTCTCATTATTTAATACATTTTGCTATTGTATATCATGTTAATGGTCTTGTCATACAGTAAGGGAACCAGTCAATACACTTTGAATAGCAGTCCTAGTTTTGTGTAGTGATTGTTTTCTCTTTCTCCTATATTCCTTAAGGTAAAGGATGGTAGTCAGGCTACTAACCAATAGGCCTCAGGACCCTTAGGAAGGGCTGAAAACATAAAGTAGACAACAGAGGAAAAAACCACAAGGCTCTAATTAAGAGCAGGTCAGCTGCGAAATGATAGATTATTAGTTCTGATATTGATTGGTGATTAAGTTACTTATCTTTTTGAGGTTGTCAGCAGTTGTTATGACTTTTTGCCAACAACCTCCTGATGATGTAAGATGTATAGAGGTGGGAACACACGGCTCAATATAGGAGCCATGTCTCCAGCTCCGACCCCACAATCTCCATGCAAAGCAATGGACATTGACCATGGTTTACGGTTATGTCCGATATCCATGTTTTCGAGACGCATTAGATATGGGCCATAGATGCCCGTGAGCGCTCATGGCACTTAAAGCAGCCATCGATATGACCCATATCTACACGTGTGTTCCCTGATTAGGGGATTTTTTTCTGGACAACTACTGCCCCTATTCAGTAGGTATTAGCTCTCTTTGATTGTACTCAGGTTGCTTCCCTGGGGAACCGAGGATGATTGCTGAAGCTTAAGTTTTCTCTCGACGGAAGTAGGTTGTGTGGTACCCAGAAAAAGGAAAGGCTCTGGTTAAGGGGCCCGTTGAATTATTTTAAAGTATAAAAAAGGGAAAAATTCCTTCGATGCGTTTCGTGGCGAACCTGGCCACTTCTTCAGAATGATAAGTTAGCAATTAGGTCTCTGGCTAATAAAAAAAACATCATGCTCAGAGACTGCGATCTCAGTGTATCTGAGCTAATTCTCCATTAAAGTTTGGCATGTACTTCACTGTACACTCTGAGCTGTGGTGGGTGGAGCTAGTCGTGTCTCTCGCCTCACTCTGAGTTTGGGTCAGGGATGGCTGAATGGATGTAGTTACCTTACTGTTCCTCCCAGAGAGGGGGTTGTATCCTTCAGTCAATAAAGGCCCCCATATACGAAGCAAGCCGCGGATGGTTTGTCTGCGGTAAAATTGGCCACAGGTCGCGGGTGCCCACATGAAGAGACAGATCCTTGTTGTCACAGATCCCAGCAGAAAAGGTGGATCTGTGTTCATGGGAGTTGCTACCAGCTCAAGTAACCAGCGGTAACACCAAGGGTTAACTTTCCAGCTCTGGAGCTCCCTCTGCTGGATGCTGTGGTCCTGCACTACCCCTTGGTCGCTCCTCCCTCCTGGTCTTTATCTGGCCAGATCAGGTGACAGGAAATCGCCTGAGCTTTGGTCTTACATGTGTTAACCTTCTGATCCTTGTGTATCCTGCTTGACTTCCTGGCTCCTGACCCCCTGCTTGTTTCTCGGACCTCGCTCACATCTTAACCCTCGGCACTGCATACCGGCATCTCTTCTGACTCCACTACTTCTGACCCCAGGCTTGTTTATTTGGACTTCCTTCACTCTTGAACATTTTGTACCACGTACTGATTCAGCAAGCCACCTTGCACGGGTGCTTTTCTAGGGATTGCAACCTGGGGATTACCTGCAGCCAAACCCAACTCCATTCGCGGGGAGCTCTGGTGAATACCAGGTAGTCCCTTAGACTGATGACATCATCATGCTGCACTCCGTCGCTCATCTGTCTCCCCCCTCTTGCTACATGTGTGGGGGTCTTAAGCTGATAATATTCTGTGCTATATTCAAAAGCCTAAGGCTACGTTTCCATGGCATTATGGGCTCCATGGCATTATTGCTTGACCGGGATGTCAAAGTAGCCCATCCATATTAAATGTGTAGAGTAGAAAAAAGGACCCCACGCGCTTACACAGCTTGAAGTTCCAAATATAATGCTAAAGTATTGCTGGTGACCTAGTATAAATTAACGATGGGATACCATATAGTATATATGACAAACTTCCTTTACATATTAATAAGTGTGTACCATTATTTCACCATAAAGATTCAAAAACAACCCCCCACCACATTACAACCCCCCAAAAAAGCCCATCCGAGAATGCATTTATTACGGGATTTCATATTTGTGTTAGGATAGGATAAGCTGCATACTGGCATATTATTTTCAAGCAAACACCCATATGTTTCCCCTGAGTACTAAGGAAAAGACAGAGCACATTGAGCTACCGAGCGAAAGAAGATTCTAATCTGAATGCCTTTGTGATGCATACCGGGCAGTAAATAGACCCAGGTATGTTAACAGAAAATATCTCTATCGGGGGATGCTCAGCAAAGCAGCAATAATAAAAAAAGAGAAATGGTTTGTTCACAAGCATGGCAGACTCAGACGCCGCGTGTGTTTATACATAGAAAGTGCCTCTGGCTATTAGATACACAATATAAAACTCCAAAATTGTTACAGCTGAGAAAAACTTCCCCTATACCTAGCATTAGTAAAGTTGTAAAGACGACCTGTCATGATTTTCCTATTCCTTTCAAATTTTTCTTCCATGGTTTCTGAATATCTGATGATGCATCGCTGTCCATTATTATACATTATACATACTTAGATGATAGGTTTGCGACTGCCGGAAATCCTCGTCATGAATTCCGATGGTAGAAGTCTGTATAACTGGATTTTCTTTTGAATTTACGCAGCTGAACTGGGAACAGTATTACAATGTCTTTATACTTGTATGCTAAAGCTTGAAATTGAACATGAATTCAACACAAATATTAAACATAGCTTACTGTCGATGTATTTGATTACACAAATGTTGCTGCATTGTATTGTGATTTTTTTGTCTTTTGTCATCTTAGCTTCCTACCCATTGCTTTGTAATATGGGAATCAAAGAGAGATAGGCAGCTTTTGTTGTAGGGCAATGGACAAGCTTATTGAAGGAGATGATATGCTGAACTAAGGGATGACTTCATTGGTAGCTACTTCATCGATTTTCTATGAGAAAGTTCAGGGGTATGATCACAAGATGTGCTGAAAAAAGCCCCCTTAACTTATACTACTGGGTAGCTGCCCTGAACCTGTGTGCCTGACAAACACCTACACAGAGCTCAGCATAATGCCCACATAGAGACCAGCGAACACCCACATAAAGCCCACCATTGCCCACATAGAGACCAGCAAACACCCACACAGAACCTAGTATCATCCAACACAGAGGCCAGCTCATATGCACCTGGGGTTGGCGCGGGGGTACTAGGAGCAGGGAGTCTAAGCCACCTGGGGTCTTCCCCCAAGCCCCCCTAATGGAGTTAGGCAGGAATCCCTTGAGGGGACCCTGTTGACTTTTCCCCGCACTCAGGTGGCCCGGTCCTGCTTCCCTAGATGACCCCCCAGGAGGCTGTGGGCGAGGTACACAGGAGGTGTCCCTTTCAGGGGGAAGTCTGCAGGCTGAAAGTCCAAGGGTTCAAGAGTAGAATGGTCGTAATACAAGCGGGTGGTCGAGGCAGCGGCAGGCAATTAGAGTAGTCGGTACACAAGCTGGTGTCGAGGCAGGCGGCAGGGCAATAGAGAGGTCCGCAAAACACGCAGGGTCGGGAACCAGAAGTCAGGGATTCGTCGGTTACAGCAGGGGCAAGTACCAGGAGTCATAGTCCACAAGGTTTACCAAAAGCACTACACTGAACTGTAATCCTACAGCAGCGAGTGCAAGGGCTGGCTGGTTTATATAGGAAGTGTGCCCTGAGGTCCGCCCATTGTAGCAGGACGGCACTCAGGAACACGCCCCAGCCAGCCTCCTTAAACTCTGGAGAGGGCTCGCCGCGCCTTCCGCATGCGCGCAACGGCACCGGGCTCGCGCACGTCGCACGGAACCCTCCGGCTGATCCCGCATGGTGGGCACCAGGAGATGCCCCCCCATAACCCCAGTGACCGCAGGAACGCGCCAGCCACAGTTACAGGGTCAGGGGAGGCTGAGGAGGGGGTCTCCTGCCTAACCTGTCCGGACGGACTCCGGATCCTGACATAGCCCCCCCCTCAAGCCGGACTCCGGACTGCAGCCGGACCGGTCTTGTCGGGGAACCGAGAATGGAAGTCAGCGATCAAACGAGGTGCATGGACATCCCCTGCAGAAACCCAAGGGCCTCCTCCAACCCGTAACCCCTCCACCGCACCAGGTACTGGAACCCCCCCCGCGGACAGAATCAAGAACGCCTCCACCTCCAACTGCCTCCTCCCCATCGTGGCAGGACAGAGGAGGAGCGGAGGAGACCGACCCGGGAACGTGATAGCCTGCGACACAGGTTGTTCAGGACACGACACGTGAACACAAGGGGTGGAATGCGAAGAGAGGAGGGATAATGAGAGGGCCTCATCACCGCCACGGGTTTCACCATCTCCGGTCCACACCACATACAGGCCCTAGAAACCGCAGGGGGTCCGAGCTTCCGGGAGGGGCATGCGCAACACAGGATTGTGATAGCCGATGAAAATGCCAGAACCTTATCACTTCCTGACTGGAGGGAATGGGAAAGGAGCACTGGGTACGATCCCGCCTCCTCTTGCTTGGGACGCCCTCCTGTCACGTTCCATGAGCACAGATCCCGTGGCCCACCCCCCCCCATAGCCTGGTGCAGGCTGCAGTACAGGCGCTCAGCACCGCGGCAAGTGTACTGAAGAGGGGGGGGGTCCCGGGATCCTAGTAGGGCATGAACAACGTGGATGGACACTGACCCCCATTAAGGAAAACAAGGGGTCTCCCGCCCGAACTAGAATGCGTTGAGTCATTATATGCGAACTCGGCCGCGGGGAGAGTAATGGGCCCAATCATCCTGTGTGTCCCGCGAGAAACAACGGAGGTATTGCTCCAGGGAACTGGTTTTGCCTCGTCGCATTGGCCGTTTCGATTGGGGGTGGGTTACCCAGAGGTTGAGGGATGGAGGTGAACCACAACAGGGCGGACCAACTCACTCCCTCCAAGCACCGGTAGGTGAATTGGTGTACCCCTGTTCCCCCAGTGAACCACGTCCTGCCGGGAGACCATGATGAGTTCGGTACCACCTCCGCCCGCAGAAAAACCCTTGCTGTCTCGGCCAGCGGATAGGGGAAGAGCGGGTAAGAGCCACGAAATGGTGCCACTCTTTGGTGAAACGATCCACCACGGTGAGGATGACCGGTGAACCCTTCCGAGTACCGGTTAGGTCCGTAATGAAGAGTCCATCGCTAGATTGACTGACAGGGGCGTTTCGGGCAACCGTGTAGGGGGGAGAGTAACCCAAAAGGCCGAGTGTGGGGGCGTTTTCGCCCGGCGCACTACACCCGGCAGGGCCAAAACGTAAGAAGTAGAGTCTCCTTACCTATGTCGTGGCCACCAGAAATGTCTGTGGAGGAAGATCCACTTGTCCGTTTTAACCCTGAACCCCGAAGTGCCCCTGGCGAGCCGGGAGTCGTGGCACAACTTCAGGACCTTCTGGCGCAGCTGGTTCTGGACGTTAGACCGAGCCGCTCTTTCCTTCTTTCCACAACCAGCACCCCAATTTCATTCCAACCCCAGGGAGGAGGCCAGTTGGGTCAGGGGGCAGACCCCTGGATGTGCTCGAGAATGTCAGGGCCCGGAGTCAAGAAACATGTTTGTCCGAGAAGTGGATGTTTCGGGGCACGGAAACTCGTAGGCGATCCAGGGGTACAAATCGCGAGAGCGCATCCGGCCCTTGGGTGTTTTCTTGCTGGCCTGGGGTGTACGTTAAATGAAAATTCGAAAACGGTCCAAAAAACAAGGGCCCATCTGGCTTGACTGGGGTTCAGCCTTTTCGCTTGGCGGAGTATACTGGAGGTTCTTGTTGGTCCGTGTATATTAAGAGCTGATGTTGTGCTCCCTTCCAGCAGGTACCCTCCATCTCAAGCGCGGCTTTCAGGGCGAGGATCGCATCACGGTCTCCCCACACTGTAATGTCCTCTCGGCGGGCGTGAGTTTTTTCGTGAGACATGAAACCAGACTGGGGTGCAACAACAGTTTTTCTTCTCCTCCTCTCCGACCCCCCGGATCTTTGGGACAAGAATGGCCCCGATGGCGGCTTCCTTCCTGAAGCGTCGTATTCGAGGACGAACGGTAGTAGAAGGGTCATGGTGTGTGCGACGAATGGGAGCCGAAGTGAAACACTGCTTGAGTTCCCTCGAAAGGCCGCGCTTGGTCGTCCGGAGTCCCGGAGAACCGGGTTTTGGTGCTCGTACAGCTGGGTGGAGTGGTAGTACTATCCGTGGAGAACCCCTTGTATGAACAGGCGGGGATCGCGATAGAATTCGCAAAACCAACAGAACCGCTGGACCCCCTTTCGATCCGTAGGTTCTGCCACTCGGTTACTGAGTGAGCTTAAATGGTGGTCCATGTGATTCCGGTTGTGGAAATATCACTAAACCCCTGAACTGGATGCTATCTTTCTCCCGAACACACACTTTTCCGCTTTGGCATACAGGGAATGCACGCGTAACCTGTCGAGGACCTTTCTCATGTGGATTGCGATGTTCTTTCAGTGAGTCCGAAATACGAGGTGTCATCCGGTATAAGATGACGAACCTTCGAGGAAATCCTGAAACGTCATTTCTACAAGCTTGAAATGTTGCGGGGGCGTTACAGAGCCCACATGCATCACACCCAGGTATTCGAGTGCATCCCCAGTTTCGTTCGAAAAGCAGTCCTTCTCACTCGTCACCTGACTTATCCCTTACCAGGTTGTACGCCCTCCCTTAGGTCCAACTTTGAGAAACATCTGGCCGAGTATAAGCGTTGGGTCGGTCTGAGATAAGAGGAAGGGGGTACCTGTTTTCTTCAACGGTGATCATGTTTCAGGTTGACTCTAGGCATTAATTGGCCGAGGGACTTATCCTTATCTGGACAAAGAACCTGCCCGCTCCCGCCGGCCTATGTGGGAAGTACGAATAAAACCCTTCTTCAAAGAGGGTCCGATGTATCTTTAAGCGGTCAACTGGACTCCGTCTTCATCCAAGGGATACACATGACAAAAGTGGATTTTCGCCCCGGGAGCAATCAATAGGGCAGTCGTAAGGCGGTTAGGCGTAGTCTCTCGGCCCCCCGCTTGCTGAAACATCCAGTACTGGTGTACTGTGGGGTAACAAGAGACCGGTCCAGTTGGTCATACACGTGAGCCCAGACCGGATGGTCTGGGTGAGGCGAAGACGCCTTACAGTAACTTGAATGGGAAATCCACGATAACCCTCTGTCCAGTTGATGGCGGGGTTGTGGGGCTTACGAGCCACAGGAAGACCGAGGACGACCGGAACAAAGTGTAGTGATCAGGGAGAATCGGATGTTCTCGGTGTGGCCCGTTGGGTGCTGGCCAATGGATGGGGTCTCCCAGGAGACAGGACCCCGAGGGGATCAGGGAACCCTATCAGCCAAACGGAGGGATAAGTGTCTCTTTCTTGGTGGAGGGGCAGATTGTAGTGACTATGCGCGAAGGTGGTGTCCCATAAGCAGTCACATGCCCCCGAGGCCACACTAGCATCCACTTTAACGTTTCCCTCGGGGCCCTGAAACGATAAAGGCATACAAAGATGAGAGCGAGTCAGTGCAGCCTCGATGATGACCCCCGTTTTGTGAGACAGCTTACCCGAGTGGGCGGACCGGGCAGGCTCGGAGCAGGTGTCCAGCCGTGCCGCAATACAGCACGATTCCGAAACAAATCTTCTCTCTCTCTCCTCTCGGACAAAGCGTCTGAGCGCCTCCCGGTTGCATTGGTTCAGGCGACAGGTCGCGGGCCTTTGGAGTTTGTATTGGGGCCAGGACTTCAGAGGGGCGAGGAGCGTCTTGGAAGGGAACCGAGGACCAGTCCTCTCGGGCAACGCACTTCCCTGAGGCGGCGGTCAAGTTGATGGAGAGTCTATGATCCCTGTAGGGAACCCGGCACTCCAATCTGGCCAGCTCGTCCTTCAGAGGGTCGACAGACCAGCCGGAACTGAACTTTGCGGGAGGGCCGAGTCGTTCCAATCGAGTTCAGCACGAGTGCTAGGGAAGTCCGAGACGTTATTCCTCCCAGGACGCGGCCCTGGCGTAGGCCTCGGATGGCGGCGTCAGCAGATATCAGCTCTGCGAGGATCCTTGTAACGCCTGGACAGTCTCTGAACAGGCCCAACGGTGGTTAGGCCTGTATCCTGTGGTCAGCCATCTTGAAAGCCAGCGCTGTGGCTCGCCCTGGGAGGGCCGTACCGTCCCGACTTTTAAATCCGCTCTTATGGTAGGTGCGTGGTAAACGAGAAGTGTAACAAACATGCCTTCCTGAAACGTGTCCAATTCAGCCAGGGGGGTCACCTGAAAAACGAGAAGGTAGCGGGAGTCTTGGTGGCCGGCGGAGGAGCAGCGGCAGCGGCTGGGAGACGGGTACGGTGACTTGTGCTCTTCTCATCTCCTGAACCGAAATTGTGAGATCCTGATTGTTGACACAATCGTTCAGAAATCTCCCCCTGGATTCATGGCTGTAGGATTCCTGATATGCACAGACCTTGGTTGGCGCGGGGGTAACTAGGAGCAGGAGTCGAAGCCACCTGAGGGTCCTTCCCCCAGCGCCCCCCTATGGGAGTTGGCAGGATCCCTTGAAGGGGACCCTTTGACTTTTCTTCCCGCACTCATTTGGTCCCGGTCCTGCTTCCCTAGATGACCCCCCCGGCTCTGTGGGCGGGTACACAGGAGGTGTCACCTTTCAGCGGGGAAGTCTGCAAGGCTGAAAGTCCAAGGGTTCAAAGTTAGAATGGGCGTTATACAGCGGGTGTCGACAGGGCGTCAGGCATTAGAGTATCGGTAAACAAGCGGTGGTCGAGGCAGGCGGCAGGCAAATAGCGAGGTCCCAGAACCACGCAGGGGTCGGGGAAGCAGAAGTCAGGATCGTCGTTTAACAAGCAGGGTCACGTACCAGGAAGTCCTCCAGCAAGGGTTTAACCAAAGCATCTACAAACACTGACTTTAATCCTAAGCACTGGTGCAAGGGCTGGCTGGTTTTATATAGGAAGTGTGCCCTGAGGTCCGCCCTGTATGGCAGGACTGACACTCATGAACACGCCCCCGCCAGCCCTTAAAACTCTGTAGAGGCTCTCGCGCGGGCAAGCGCACGGGGACGCTCACCTGGCGCGCGCGACCAATATCGCGCACGGAACCCTCCTACGGGATCCCTCATGGTGCACAGAGTATGCCCCAGCCCCCGCATACCCCGAGTGACCGCAGTCACGCCAGCCACAGGTACATGGTCAGGGGAGGGGGCTGAGGATGGGGTCGCTGCCTACCTGTCCGGACGGACCCGGATCCTGACACCAGCAAACACCCACACATGAGCCTAACTCATCCACACAGAGACCAGCAATGCCCACACAAGCCTCTCATAGTCCACACAAGACCAGCAAACACCCCACACAGAGCCGCGCCTCATCCACACAAGAGACCACCAAGTGCCCCACAGAGCCTATCATAGTCTAACACTAAACAGCAACCCCCACACAGAGCCCAGCATCATCCAACACAAGAGACCACCAAATGCCCACACAGAGCTTATCATAGTCTACACAGAAACCAGCAAACACCCACACAGAGCCCAGCATCATCCAACACAGAGACCAGCACACACCCACACAATGCCTATTATAGTCTACACAGAGACCAGCAAACACCCACACAGAGCCTATCATAGTCTACACAGAGACCAGCAAACACCCACACAGAGCCTATCATAGTCCACACAAAGACCAGCAAACTCCCACACAGAGTCCAGCATTGCCCTTACAAAGACCTGCCAACACCCACTTCTACTTTCCTAATACAGGAAGTGAAGTAACGGACCTCACTTCCGGTATCAGGAGATTTACTTCTTCCTATTAGCTGTTGTATTTCCTCCTTCCTATTAGCTGTATAACTTAGGAGGAAACCCAAACATCATCTGCACAAGTGGGGTGGGAACTTAGGAAGCAGAGTAATGCCCCTCCTCCTAAATTAGCCAAATTTCCAAATTCCGGGAAAAAAATATGGGATTCATTGAAATTGGAATTTGGCCAAGAAAGTATTAAAAAAGTTACTTTCTCTGCCAAAATGGGATGCATGCCAGGTATGAGCATCACCCACACAGAGCCCAGCATTACCTACACAGAGACTGACGAACATCCCCCAGGGCACTAGGAGCCATAGTTGCTCTGTTCTCCGTGCGGGCGATGGTTCTTTTCTGGCATGCAGCATCTTTATGGTCATACCTACAGAAACCAGTGGTACTTACACTACCGTGCTGAGTATCAACAAGGAGCCACCAACTACCAAAAATGGTAGTTAACAAACAACAGAATGTCACCCACACCGTGGAGTTACCAACTGGTGAGACAAATATAATGCAAATATGTAGCGGTATAGTGGTGTATTTGGGGGTTGATGGAAACTGGTTCAGTGGAGACATGAATCATGATTCTCTGTCTGAAGAAAGAGTATGGATTTGGCAGTTGCTTGGAGAATGTTACCTGCTTCACTGCATTATGCCAACTTTCACATTTTCTGCAGGAGGGATAACGGTACGGAATTGTGTTTAGATAGTTCAGCTAGTTGAGCTGCCTAGTTCTAATGAAAGGATATACCTCTATGCTTCAATTGTTTGTGCCTCAATGCACAAAGCAAGGTCCATTAAATCATGGTTGGGTGAGTTATGTGTGGAAATTGTGGAAAAACTTGACTAGTCCATATAGAGATCAAAAAAGCACAGCCAGGCCTTTTTATCCAACATCGGTGCCTGACCATACAAATATTCTTTTCAATCCCACAGACACACCCCAAAAGCCCAGCACTCAAGCATCTAAACTAAATTAAACAAATGATTACATATAAAAATATAATGGAATGAATATATAGGTCTCAAAAACCTCTTACCCATTCCTAAAGGAATAAACATATGAAAATTATATGAAATGAACATATGAAATTATTACACAAATATTACATAAAAGTGTTTGGGGTATTTATAAAGGTGTTTATTTCTAGTGTTGAGCTAGAACATTCGAATTGCGAATATATTTGGCGAATATCGGCTATTCGAGAACTCGCAAATTTGGCAAATATGGTGGCGGATATTCGCAATAGCGATTGCACTGGCAAGCTTATGGCCATGGATTGTGAATTTATTTTCGCAATGTAAAAAAAAAAAATACCACATGTCCACATGACCATTCATTTTGAAGGTAATTGCGATGCGATTATATTTTAC
Organism: Ptychadena robeensis; assembly: GCA_036250615.1. Lineage (NCBI taxonomy): Eukaryota > Metazoa > Chordata > Amphibia > Anura > Ptychadenidae > Ptychadena > Ptychadena robeensis. The sequence continues at coordinate 86,658,863 of CM070039.1, forward strand.
AATACATGGTGTCAGGGATCGGGGGAATGAAGCTCTTCAACGGTTCCAGCAGTGAGTGTTTTACAAAACAGTCCAAAGTCAAACAAATAAATTCAAAAATCAGGTAGCTTACTTCAGCCCTGGACCTTCTTTAGGAAAACCAACCACACTCTTTCCAGCAGTCCCAGTCTCTCTCTGTCCCAGCATCCCCTTCTCTGGGATCTTGCTGATGAGAGCAGCTGAGCCCATATCACTCTACTCAACTAACCAGTGACAGGAGCTCACCCTGTCACAATGGCCATACACTCGGACATTCACGAATATTGAATCAAATATAAGTATAATTATTTGTGAAATATCACAAATTCTACTATTGCCTATGCCGCTCATCACTTTTGATTTCTTTTACAGTAATTGTTAGGCTTTTAGGAATGGGTAAGAGGTCCGCAAGACTACTCACTACATAGGGTGGGTTACGGGAATCAGATTATCATAATTTCTATATTTCATCACTTTGTTATAGATAAAAACAAATCTTTTTTTTCCAAGTGAAAATTTTTAATTTTCAGGAATTCCAACCTATCAAGATTCTACTGAAAAAGTCAGAATTCTAATGAAATTTCAATGGTCGGAATTTTCAGCTCTCCAACATTTTCTAACATATCTACTCATTGTAAAAAAAATAGGTTAACCTCCCTAGCGCATTGCTGAGGTACAGATTTCTGTACCAAAAGCGCACCATAGACTTTAATGGGAAAAAAAGTTTTTTACATTGTAGGCCTGTAATTTCCCAAAGTATGTCCATACAGGAATCTGGTAGACATCCTGAATATAATAACATGTTCAGAATAACTCACAATATCAGATAATTAATATTTAAATAATTTAATTTATCAGGAAAATTAGCACTGCGACCACTAGATGGCGCTGCAGATGTGCCAGGTTACATAGGGCAGCATGAGGGGGGGGGGGGGG
>CM070039.1:86662477-86676464 GCA_036250615.1 Ptychadena robeensis
TGTTCAAATCCCACTGACTATCATTGTAGAAATCCTTTGTGCGGATTTATTGCGTGAAAACATTTTTCTTGGCAGTTTTGCCATTGATCCCCCTCTGTCATGTCATTGTCCAGGTGTTAGTCCCCTTGAAATAACTTTCCCAACACTATTGTGGCCAGAAAGGGTCCCTTTGTTTTTTAATGTTCGCCTGCCTATTGAAGTCTATGGGATTCGCCGGGTTCGCCGGGTCTGCGGACATTTGCGGAGGTTCGTGTTCGCCGTTCGCGAACAGCAAATTCCATGTTCGCGCCATCACTATTGGTGGTGACTATATACTTTTATTCCCACTGTATAAGAAAAATCGCAAAAGTGTGCATATACCTGGACAATGTCATGCCAGAGGGGGGTCAATGGCTAATCCCCCTCCCCCAAAAAAAGTATTTCAAAAAATTTTGTTTTTTCTTGTGTTATGCTGGAATTCACATTTAAATAAAAAAATTATGGGGTTCCCCCCAGAGCATACCATACCCTGTGCTGGCATAGGGTCTGGTATTCCTGGGAAAGGGAGGCCACGAACATCATAGGGTTACCCCCCTCCAGACCATACCAGATCTCATTTGGCACCCCCCATCCATGTCCATCCATGTCCTATGCCATACTACACAGAACCACCCTCTGTGTGAAGCATGCATATAAAAGAGCCCCCTCTATTTACTCTCGTAGGTGCTCGGGGGGCGGTTATTACAACCCCAATGTTAACTCTATTGAGCAACTGACTAATGACCACCTGGAGAACGTCTCATGCCCTGTTCCCCAGATGGTTGCCGTAATTGCTTGTTTAACCTCCCTAGCGCAGATACGGGCGATCAAGGCAGTGTACAGAGATACGGGCGATCAAGGCAGTGTACAGAGTACACTGCCTGCCGTTTCCGGCATCTCGCCGGAGCTCTACGCGCAGCTGTTGTCATAACTGACAACAGCTGTGTGAGAGGGGAAGCCGGCGCTCCTCCATTAACATGGAGGTCTATGGCGCCGGCCCCCCCGCCCCCTTCCGCGTCACCGTGACGCGATCGGGGAGGTGCCGCCAACCCGGAAATGCTGCAGCGATGAGGACAATCGCTGCAGCTTTCCGGGGAGGCATAGGGTCTCCCCGCTGCCTGCTTTCCTGGCGGTTGAGGCGAGCCTGAAGCTCGGACGAGCTAGGCTCGTCTCAACCGCTAGGGAGGTTAATGGGCGGTTACCAACTGCCCATGTAAACAAGACCTCAGTTTGCTTTACTGTTGCAATCCTCTCAAATAAGGAGGTGTAAATCCAGATCGAGAACGAATGAACAAGCACAGTTGAGTTGATTGACATTACTTCTTCCATTGAGGCTGAAATGATCAACATTGTCTTCAACTGGAAGCCAGAAAGAGTTTGTGGCAAAGCTTGTTTACTGCTTGCTAGGAATATGTAAATATTTTATGCCACTTACCTAGCTTCCTATATACTTTAAGCTTCCATTTTGAAAAAGAAGGTCAAATGCAAAGGTAAAAACATCAAATCACACATCCACATATCAATACCTGTAGAGTTTATTCTTTCATTTATTATGAAATGATTATTTGGATGGCTTCAGATGATTGCTAAATGTGTGGCTTCCTACTGGAAAGTGTTTCATTGCTGATGAGTTAGAGCGCAGAAAGGCAATCACATGATTGCAACCTCATCATATACAGAGAGGGATAAAACAGCACGCGTTTCAATCAGGAGCAAAGCATCATTCCTGGTCATTTTAGACATCAAAGACGTATTGCCACCAGGTGATCTGTGCTGAGAGGCTTCCATCATTACAAATCACCACTCGTTCACCTAAAATGGTTTCTGCAAGCACTGATTTATTGAAGACTCCCCACAGTTAGATGTTGGGATTACATAATAGGTGAAAATTTTTACCTATTTATATTTTTTAAGCAAACATACAACAATTTAAAGGGTAAGAAAACATTTGTATAAGTGTTACAGAAATGTTCAAATGATGGCTTATTTTAGAATTCAACTATAGCCTACTGAGCTCTGATAAGTATCTGATGGTTGGGGTCAACAGATAGTGATGGCCAAACTGTTTTCCTGGCCAGTTCAAAGCAAATATCGATTGTTCACAGTCAGGTGTTTTTTCCACCCGGGCCACACCACCCCATTAAAAAAGTGGAATTTTCATTTACATACAACTTAAAGACATTAAAACAGTTAGATTAACTTTAAGCATAGGGTCTGCTATGCTCTTGTAGAGCCAACCAGTCCAACCAGGTCCCATCGCATACTTTAATGAGGGGCAGACCCCTCGCTTAGGTAAGGAGGTCTCTTCCCCACATACCCCAATGAGGTGTGGTGGTAGTGTGGGCTCACTGAGTATATGGGGTTGAAAGAGGAAGCACCGTCCATCTATTGCACCCGGGTGCACCGCACATACTGGGGTGAATCAGGTCACAATAATGATCTCATTCCTATGTTGCCAAATACCTCCCTTCCATACAAGGGGCAGCCAGGCCTCACAGTTCTCACCTGCAACAGTGGCTGAGCGGGTTTTCTTCTGTTTAGCAGGTCCTTGCGCACATCCCTCAATAAAGGTCCAAGACACATCAGATTGTTGTACATACTGTGCCCCTTTATTACAATAAAGTCACAGTGCCAGTTACACTCCATGATCTTCCTGTGAGCCATCTGGGAGCAGTATCTGCCGGTACAGTCTTTACCCTAGCCTTCCTCACCCGAGTGACTTCTCCTAGGCTAGTACTGCCCTTGCCCCCAGTGAAAGGGAACAAGGGTGAGGCCTTAGTTACATCTCATTGCAGGCTTGGTCTTGGGATCTGCAGGCCTGGGGCCTGTTCCCACTTATATAACCTCCTACTCTCCCCCCAGATGACTCACAAGATCACAAGATTGCATATTCCAAAAGATTTGCCTTGTCACCTCCCATCTAGTTAACTCTTGACTTACCATGACCAATACACTTGACCCTTAGTCCATCTTCCTACAGGGTTGAATGAGCAGAAAGGTCTGAAAGGACCTCTTACTCATACGTAAGGGTTGAAGAGAAGAAGAGAAAAATATTATTAAACTTTTTACCCTTCAACATACTAACATGCACAATGTATACTCCAACGTTATAATCCATCAGTTCCCATGAAGGGTCAATTGTCCCACCATGGGGGGGTCTCTTCCTTGAAGCTCCAGCTACGTTCTCTGTCCCTCACATATCCGCCACTGCCCACTGAATGAGACCTTAAAGATGCCAGGCAATTCTCTATATCGCCTCTGGATTTTAGGGGGTCCAGAACTGCCCCTTCTGCATCATTAGTGATGCTGAAGTGGCAAGGGGGAGCTGTGCCATAGAACTCTATGGCGTCGGTTTCCCAGCCCACATTAAAAAGGGGCGGGGACGGCAGAAAATGTAAGCAGAGTACTGGGCCGAACACTAGGGAGGTTAATTATAAATTGGGGGGCTTTTGTCTCTTTGCAGATCCTCGGGACAGGGGCATACTGACACTCTATATGACTGACAGGGCAGAGAGTTGGAACAGAGTTCTCCTCAATGTACCTGGAGAAACTCTGACAGTATATTACCCCTTCCTGATTTAGTGGTCTTCCTTCTCTCTAACTCTTTTACTTTTGATCTGCTGAATTCACATCCAAGATGGCGGCACCCAGCATAAAGCAGGGAATACACAGCTGGATATTGGAGCTGTCCAATGATTTAGGAGGAGCTGGAGAGACAGCCAATGCTTTGCATGGTTTGCATGAAGCATCGGCTGCATGCAAAGCAACGGACATGTCCGATATCCCTGTTTTCGAGCGTGATTGATTGGTCCTGCTCGAAAACTGGGATGGCCGCATATGATATAGGCCAGATAGGTAACCGTGAGCACGCATGGCACTCAAAGCAGCCATTGATCTGGCCCACATCTTCATGTGTGTACCCTGCTTAAGTCTAATGCCTTTTGGATATCTGTACTAGGAAAGCTCTTTCAGATAAAAAACATTAACCTCCTGAGCGTTTCGCCCTTGGCACGGTATTTTCATAACCGTTCCACGGGCAATCGCGGCGGAGCACAATATGCTCCGCCGCGATTTCCTGCTCAGTTGGAGGATGTAAACATAAGTCCGGCGTCACTGGAGATGCCGGACTTATGCTGTAAGAAAGCGACGCCCCTCCAGTTAGACAGAGGTCTATGGCGCCGCCTACCCCCGCCCCCTTCGCGTCACCGGTGACGCGATCGGGGGCGGACCCGGGAGCATCGGAAGCCAGCAAGACGTAGAGCGTGGCTCTAGTTAACTGGGGCTGAGTTTCATGGTGCATGAAACTCAGCCCGAGTTAACACGGGCTAGACGCTCAGAAGGTTAAAGGAACAAATAATATTGAAAAAAAATCCTTACATGGTTTCTTTACAAACAATGACTTCCAGTAGAGTGTTCATATCCTACTTGAGTGGTGGCTTCCTGGTGGCTTCCTGGTCTCCTGGCTCCTCTCAATCATCTCTGTGTCACTAATGTCTGCTAGAGATCCTGCTGAAAAATCTTGCAGAGAATGAGCTGATGAATACCCTCCCCAACCGATTAATTATTGAATGATATTCTTTTGCAGTCAATATTTTTTTAAATGTATTTCAGAGTTGCTTTAAAAGCGATACACTATATCGTGCACGAATGTTGATACTAAAGTAAGGAGCTGGTTAAATCAGTAATAGAGTAGGTTCTGTGTAGCTAAACTCCAGCATGGGGTTGTCAAGCTCCAGACCTCTAGGGCTAAATTTCAGGAGAGAGTCATTTCCGACTCTCTGCAAAGAATATCTTACTTTATTTATAACTGTCTGTTAGAGAAAAACTAAAAAAAAGCTCTAGCATCCAGACTTTTACATTAAACATGCAGCTTCCTAAGAATGTCAAAACATAATTTCAGACTATATATATACATTGACTAAATGTTTATAAACTAGCACTCATACTGTGTCGGAACGTTCCCTCCTATTCATTGTGGAAAGCCTATTTCGTTATGTTCAACATATACAGCTCTTCTCAATATACCTGTACTGTAATGCAGGGGAAGCACGCACTGCCCCCTTTTCTGCCCCACATGGGGGCAGTGGGAAATATTGAAAGTCAGCTTGGAGAGGAAGATGCGATGAGACCTGTAGCCAGTAGTATTTTGTTCTGTTGAATAGAGATGGTCGAATTTTTCGACTTCCTAAATTTGTGAGCTTATTGCAAAGCCCCTGAAAATGGTATCATCACCAAAATTGCAGGAGATGTAGAGAAGGGTTGTAGGAGCATTTGGAAAAAAAAGTTTTGTTTTAGCACATGTCATTTTTGCATAAATTAAGTTCAAAGTTAAAGTCGAAATTCCGATTTTCGAAATTTTTACTTGACTTTGAACTCAATTTGTGAAAATTTTTTGCTGTATACCCCCAACCCTTCTGTACATCTCCAGCAAGTTTGGTGATGATACCATGCTCAGGGGCTTTGCAATTAAGTCGAAACCGTAGAAATGGTCGAATTTTTGAAAAAAAAATGGTCGAATTTTTGAAAAAAAATTCGACCATCTCTACTGTTGAAGCCATTATTTTGTTGAATGACTTGTATGCTTTGGGTCATTGTCCTGTTGCATCACCCATCCTCTGTGGAGCTTCAGTTGGCGGACAGATGGTCTTAGGTTTTCCTGCAAAATGTCTTAATAAATTCTGGAATTATTTTTTTCTGTCAATGACAACAACCCATCAAGGCCCAGAGGCAGCAAAGCAGCCCCAAACCATGATGCTCCCTCCACCATGTTTTACAGTGGGGGTAAGGTCTTGATGTTGGTTTGCTTTCCTTTTTTGTCTCCACACATAGTGTTTAGAGATGGTCCAATTTTCGACGGTTTAGACTTAATTGCAAAGCCCCTGAGCATGGTATCATCACCAAACTTGCTGGTGATGTAGGGAAGGGTTAGAGGTATACTACAAAAAAGTATGTCTCTAACACAAATAGTTTTTGCACAAATTAAGTTCAAAGTCAAGTAAAAATTTTGAAAATCGGAATTTCGACTTTAAATTTGAACCTTAATGTATGCAAAAATGACATGTGCTAGAACAAAACTTTTTTTAAAAAATGTTTTTCTAACCCTTCTCTACATCTCCAGCAATTTTTGTGATGATACCATTTTCAGGGGCTGCTCACAAAGTTAGGAAGTCGAAAAATTTGACCATCTAGTGTTGTGTGTTTTTTCCAAACAACTCAATTTTGGTTTCATCTGTCCACAGAATATTTTGCCAGTAGTGCTGTGGAACATCCAGGTGCAATATTGATTTTGGACAGCAATGGCTTCCTCCATGGTGTCCCCCATGTACTCCATTCTTGTTAAATGTTTTCCTTATTGTAGATGTGTCAACAAAAATGTTAGCACGTGCCAGAGATTTCTGTAAGTCTTTAGCTGACACTCTAGAATTCTTCTTTACCTCATTAAACATTCTGCGCTGTGCTCTTGCAGCCATCTTTACAGGATGACCATGTCTAGGGAGAGTAGCAACAGTGCTTAACTTTCTCAATTTGTAGACAGTCTTTCTTACCATGGACACATGAACATGAAGGCTTTTGGAGGTACTTTTATAACCCTTTCCAGCTTCATGCAAGTCAACAATATTTGATCATAGGTCTTCTGAGAGCTCTTTTCTGCGAGGCATGGGTCACATCAGACAGTGCTTCTTAAAACCAGTAAACCCAAAACTGGTGTGTGTTTTAAAAGGGCAGGACAGCTTTCAGCAACACATCCAATATCATCACTAGAGATGGTCGAATTTTTCGGCTTGCTAACTTTGTCAGCTGATTGCAAAGCCCCTGAACATGGTATCATCACCAAACTTTCTGGAGATGTAGAGAAGGGTTGTGGGAACATTTGAAAAAAAAATTTGTGCTCTAGCACATGTAGTTTTTGCATAAATTAAGTTCAAAGATAAAGTCAAAATTCCGATTTTCGAAACTTAATTTGTGGAAAAACGATTTGTGTTAGAGATATACTTTCTTTTTTGTAGTATACCCCCCAACCCTTCCCTACATGTCCAGCAGGTTTTTGCAATCCACTTGAAATCGTCGAAATGACCATCTCTAATCATCACACTGATTGGACTCAAGGTTGGCTCATTCCTGGCTCCAATGTACCTGTACTGTAATGCACAACCAGGGGAAGCAGGCACTGTCCCCTTTTCTGCCTCATAGTCCGCCTGGGGGCAGTGGGACATATTGGGAGCTGAGAGCAGCCTGGGAAACGACCATGTAAATTAAGCCTTAGGGACCAACTCACAGGCCTAGCCTGTATCAGTTTAATTCTTTCTTTTTGCAATCCCTGTTATTGTACTACTTTGTTCGGACCTTAGTCCTTTGTTAAAACTCAACAAAAAAGGTATACCACACACGCCTACTGTCATTGGTTGATCCTGGTACTTGTACATACCCAACTGTCCATCTAAATAAGAATTCAACAGACCTTTGTAAAGGTGCCCATACACCTTTAGATCTCTCTGTCAGATATCCTTTATATCTATCAACAACTATGTAGTGCCGGGTCCTCTGCGATTGAACACAGGTAGACTTGATGGTTTAAATGTCCCTCATATTACATGGTTTTGGTAAAACAAAAGGAAAACTTAAGGATATCTGACAGAGAAATCTAAAGGTGTATGGGCACCCTTAGGCTTTGTTTCCATTGTACGTCGGGAGCCCTCCGCTAAGCGTATACGCTAAGCAGGGGTCCCGACGTATCCCATAGACTCAGCCTGCCGGCGGATGGTCTCCGCTACTCCGTACTCGACTACGTTCAGCCTGACACCGGCGGATCGGGTCGGCGCAATGAAGACAGACCCGTCCGCCGAGCAGGTAAGTCTATCTGCTACGTCGGGGACCCCTGCTTAGCGGAGGGCTCCCGACGTAATGGAAACAAGCCCTTACAATTGTAGATGTATAAAATGGAAAAATTAGAAAACCATCAAAGAGTCTTAATGAGATGGAAAAATAGAATACAGAGCATGGTTTTTGTTAATGGTAAGCACCAGGGACATAGGCTATACAACACACAACATCATGTGTTATCACTTTGCAATTTATCATCGTCTTAATCAAAAAGAGATTTAGTTTGGAACATCATTAAAAGCCTTTGCATGCAAATTAATTAAATACAGAAATACAGAAACTCTATGCATCTGTATGTAAAGCTTTAAATTGTTTTCCATCCTGATTTCATGGCCACTAAATTCCATGGACCAAGTCAGGGTTGAGTCATCTGTGATTAACATCTTTATCTTCCTCCAGAAAAATAAAGATATGAAATAGATCTCTGGCACCATGTGGACTCGGCGATAAGCTTTCCTTTGGATTCAGCTATGAGGAGACAGAAATACTTGCCAGGGTTTTTTTTCAATATAGGTCTTTACTTTGCATCCTAGTTTCTATCCAGAAAATCTACTGATGTACTCACTGGTTGCCTTAATCAATTAGATCTATTTAAAGGGAAACTGTCGGGAAGGAAATAGGGAAGCTACCATTGTGAAATTCATTTTAAAGATCATTCTAAAGCTTTTAACTTGTCAAGTCATTGGTCCAGCTAGTTAAAGGTGATTTCCAAGCAAAGTACTGGTAGTCCTGTCTATAGCAAAGAAGGATGTTAATCATCATGGTGTGCGCCAAAGGCTTTTGCAATCAATTTAGAGTAGCAGTGATCACTTCACTGAAAAGGATAGGACTAGAGCTGTAGGGTGAACACATCAATCCTGCTCACTATAGGCTGCCTGTAGAAAACTGGAGAAGGTGGTATGGTACAAGACCAGTCACTCTGAACAAGCAGAATGAGAGGAATCTGATGCTCCTGAAGCTCCTGAAGCTAGGCACACACAGGTAGATCTGTTAAAAGATTTGAGTACAATGGAGCAACATGCACACTCATGGAGGATGATTGTACTCTAATCTGTTTACAAATCTACCTGTGTGTGCCTTCCTTCAAGCAGGATTAATAGAGCCCACTCGAAGAAACTCGATTGAATGGGGCTCCAACATGTTGGAAAACCCGTTCAATCTCCATTACTTTGCATGGAGACATGAGTCTTCATGCAAAGTATTGGAGGAGCTGCTCCTTCCTGCACAGCCGTCCACTGTCAGTGTGAAGGGGGCGGAGCTGGATTTCTCCCTAGCTTGCAGTGTGTTGTGATTCACACGTGCTGCAAGCTGGGGAGAACGGGTACCCATTAAACGGGAATCGATGTGCCCATGTAGTGCACATTGATTTCCGTTCAATTGATCCCGATCAATCACAGCATCATGACATCACCCCGCTGTGATTGATTGTGGTTGATTGCATGAGACTCTACCTGTGTGTGCCTAGCTTAAAACATTTGGATCTGACTATAAACACACCAAGACCCAAGCCTCTGCTATTAAGCATCCCTAGTGGTAACCCCGAGCTAGATTTTATTTACCAATTTCAGAATAATATAGTAATAGAAACGTAGCAAACTGAAAAGTTCCCAATTTCTACTAGGTAATGGGTAGAGGGGCAGAATGGGATGTTTTGGGGCTTTCGACAAAGTATTAGTAGTAAAATCTTCCACATTTAATTACATTAATTCATGATTAGTGTTGAACTCAAATATTTGAATTGTGAATATATTAAACGAATATCAGCTATTCGATAATTCCCAATTTTTGCGAATATGGCGGAGGATATTCGTCATTTTGAATATTCAAGATATTATGCATTGGGAAGCTTATGGCCATACATTGCAAAATTATATTCACAATGCGAAAATAAATACCACATGTGACCATTCATTTTGAAGGTATTCCTTATTTGATTATAATTTCGCAATGCATGGTCATACACTAGAATTTTGGTGATGATACCATTTTCAGAGGCTTTGCAATCAGCTTACAGAGTCAGCTAATTGAACAATTCGACCATCTCTAATAATGACTAGTGATGAGCGGAAAATTTTGAAAATCAACCCAAAATTTCAATTTTAACATAAATTATGTTATAGTATTGATGGTGAATATCATTATTTGGAAACATTTGCTATAATTTGTGAAGTGCCGATATTCACAATAAAAATTTGCGATTAGAATGATTTGCAATCAACACTATCACATGAAAACTCAAGGCTAATTTAGAAAATTATACTTTGGAAATCCGATCAGGAAATTCTAAATTTAAGTTGAATCCAATTTACTTAATTTCGACCATCTCTATTGGAGATCACAAATTCTCAAATTTATTGCGAACATAATCTGTGATATTTTGCTCATCACTAGGTAGAGATTAGTGATGGCCGAACTGGAAGGTTGACAGTTCGGCCCGAACATGGATGTCAGCATGCCTTCTAGCTGGCAAGCAGTACGGGTGTTTGTTTGACCCGCCCCGTTCGCCGGTGAGAAGGAGCTTACTACTCTTCCTCCGGCCGGATCAGGAGCACTAAGATCCCACCGGAGGAAGAATCTTTTCACTAGGAGACCGGGTATGAAGCAGGTCCTCTAGTGAAAAGCCGGCCCCAGAAACCCGAAGTGACATCAGTGACGTCACATCCGGCAATTGGAACCAGGAACTATGCGTTCCAGGTACCGGATGTTATGTCACTGACATCACTTCTGTTTTTTTCTGATTCAAATACCACGCCGAGAGGGGAATTTGAATCTGCCCTCGAACAAGTGGGCGTCGAACTTATTTAAAAGTCCGATCCACCCATTCATAGAGATGGACGAATTGTCTGCAGCCAGCAGGATCAGGCACAGAAAGATCCAGCCGGAAGAAGTATTTGTTCACTAGAGACCGGATAGAGACCTCAGTCTCTGGTGAAAAAAATGGGTGATGGGTGAAGTCACTGACATATGGAATAAGGATCTGTACGGTCCATGAACTTCCGGTATATGAAACATGGCACTATGTGTTCCATTTACCCAATTTGAATTCCCAATGAACAGGCGGGGAATTTGAATTTCCCTGTGAACAGGTATACCTCAGACTTTTTTTAAAGTCCGATCCACCTGTTTGTGAATGGACAAGGTCGATTTTTGGCCATCACTACTAGTATGTACACACCGGTTGTCACTAGTACATGAAGGCATGTTGGAGCCTGCCCTTACTTCACAAAAATTGCCCAATGGGCTTTAACTTCCTGAGTGGTTGCTCTGAGTTAGTTAGAGCCTTTGGCATCTCTGCACAGCAACATCCCAACGATCCTTCTGGGTTCTACCACTTTGTCGTTATTGATGATGTCGAACAGGAGTGGTGGCACGCCATTGACCACATCTAGATTTTTCATTCAATCAACTTAATTTAATAATTTTTTTAGTTGATTGATTGACAATCTATGGCAGCCCACATGGTTAGATCGACCTAAAACGATTAAAATTGGGAAAATTTTTGATCGAAAAATGACCGAACATGCTGGATAATTTTAATCTGTTGTAATGAAATTGAACCTTAATTCAATTACGCTTTCAGTCAATCCAAAAATTTTTTTATTACAAATCTGTTACTACAGTTGGCATACATTACAATCAATCACAGACTCAATCAATCAATTCCTGACCCAAAAATATATATTTTTAAGTTGATTGAAGGAAAATCTAGGCGTGTATGGGAGCCTTATGCCTGGCATACACATTCCGCTAAGCGGCCGATTTTTCACCTGACCGCTGTCGGTCAGCGGAAAAATCGTCCGCTTAGCGGCATGTGCCCACATGAGTCGACAGATCCCTGTCGCCCCACAGCTCGGCCGGCCAGAGAACGGACATGTCCCAAAATCTCTGGCCGATGCCATTAGCTTCAATGAAGACCGGCGTCTTCATTGAAGCTAATGGCCGGCACACAAAGGGTGCCGGCCGACTGAAGCAGCCCCATAATGCACCAGGATGCAAACATGATGACGTCATCACGTTTGCATTCCGGTGCATATCGGAGCATGTCTGTCGGCACCCATCTGTGATTGTGTGGCAGGCATTAGTCTTGTTCCTCAGTGCATCCCCGGTGTCATCAATGGGGGAATGGAGAGGACAGAGAATCTAAACAGATTACATAATTACATAACAGATTACAATCTGTTTTGATTACCCGTACTACTATTTTATTCCTTTATTTAAATGTTTCATATATCATATATAAAGATCACACCATACATAATAGGCTACATGCTAAGTCCACAATTAATGCTTATTTTCTAGTATTTTTAGTGTCCTTATCCATTGTCCCCACACAGAGTTCTCAATTTAGCATCCGTCCTCCGTAGCCTCTTCCATCTGTGACTCTGATTGCAGATATAAATAAAAATTTCTGATCATTTAAAAGCATATCTGTTAGTATTTTCTTATTTATTTTTCCTTAAGACTTGCCTAGAATGTTCTAATAAAAGAACCATATTTCACGAAGCCTTAACGTACTCTGATCAAAGTGGAATTCCTTTCAGCGGTTTTGGAAGGACGTGTCTCTGATTCTTTAAATTACTAACATTTTTAGAATAAAAATCTAAGCTTTGCCATATGGCCAACAGACAGCTCGGCTTAAACGCAAAGAGATGACCACCAAACAAATGCTCAGTGATTGCAGCCACCCAGCAATGTGAAGAGATATAAAAATAACCGAACAACGTGTACAGTATTTATTTCAGTGTGTGGTGTGTGCACATCTTGATCTAGTATACCTGTTCTCTTCTGTGTAATAAAACACATCTTCCCCATATGGTCAATAACTTTCTTGTTTTTTTTTTTTCAAGCGAGAAGACAGGAAAGGCAAGACATTATTATTTACCTCTCCAGCTGGACGCAAATCTGGTTTTGTAGTCCCTACATCACAATAGTTATAAAGGGGGAGGTGGATGAGGCACAGTAGGAAGCCAGGCATGAAGATCCTTCAGCAGCCATACCTTTTCTATAGAGATAGTAACTGCCTTATGCTGGACCTGCCACTCCAATTTCCTCTAAACCCCTCCTGGATTTCACACCCCAACACTGCCTGTTCCTGACTGTCCAAAACTAAGAATTAACCCAATTAGCAGTTTAATTCAGACAAGTTTTCTGTGCCAAAAGTGGTATGAAAAACTCAACCACTCTAACGGTCCGCTAAGATCTAGATTTATATACCGAAACCTAAAGGTACATAGGAGAACCTCCCTAGCGGCCACCCCCAAAAACGGAGCCGTATGGACAATCGCAACAGAGTACATAGTACCCTAACCCCACCCCTGTCCACGTAGTTGGCCTCATCAATGATGCCGGCGACATGGGCTTGGAAACCAATGCCTCTCCATTAAGATGGATGTCTATGGTAGTTCCTATGTTACAATAGTTAGATAGGGGGAGGTGGATGGGCCCATGGGGCACAACAGGAAGCCAGGCATGAAGATCCTTCAGCAGCCAAACCTTTTCTATTGAGATAGTAACTGCCTTATGCTGGACCTGCCACTCCAATTTCCCCTAAACCCCTCCTGGATTTCACACCCCAACACTGCCTGTTCCTGACTGTCCAAAACTAAGAATTAACCCAAGTAGCAGTTTAATTCAGACAAGTTTTCTGTGCCAAAAGTGGTATGAAAAACTCAACCACTCTAACGGTCCACTAAGATTCAGATTTATGTACCGAAACCTAAAGGTACATAGGATAACCTCCCTAGCGGCCACCCCCCAAAAACGGAGCCGTATGGACAATCGTAACAGAGTACACAGTACCCTAACCCCACCCCTGTCCACATAGTTGGCCTCATCAATGATGCTGGTGACGTGGGCTTGGAAAGCAACACCTCTCCATTAACATAGAGACCTATGGCGGTCCCCCACCTCTTTAGCATCACTGAAAAAAGTGGTTCAGATACCTTGGAAATGCTGCAGCGATATATAGAATTGCATCTTGGGGTATATTGGGTTTTCCTGATCCCTGTTCCAGGTTGTGGAATTTCCAAAATGAAACTTTACCATCTCTAGTAAAGATGAGTCCACAAGGTGGTGTGCAGACTAAATT
>CM070039.1:86677955-86694420 GCA_036250615.1 Ptychadena robeensis
ACTTCCTGCTATTGCATTAAAATTCAGGTGAAGGATCTCGCTCGCGCTCCTGCTCGCGCACGCTCGCACCGCACGGGAGCGCGCGCCCGCGCATGCGCGGGACGGGCTGGGAGGCCAGAGGACCCTGACGTCCCCCTGGAATCGCTGGCAGTGTCCCCATGCGGGGAAGGAGCAACCGGTGACGCTGAGGAAGGTAGAGGGGTTGACAGAGGGGGCTGCTGAGCGGGGACCTGACATCAGGAGGACGGAACGGCAAGAAGAAAAAAGAATGAAAGGGCAGCCAGGAGAGGCATCTGTTTAAGGTAATTCAACCATTAGCATTTTACAAATGGCTTGATAAACGAATGTCTTAAGCTCTTTTATTTAAAAAATGATATCAAAACTCCATTGCCAGCCATTTTAGTAAGGAAGAGGATGTATTGTTAGTAAGTATGCAGGTAGAAAATGTATGTATTTCCAGAACCGAGAAGACTATTATTGACATGCGCTTTTCCATCATTGTTCAGGTTTAGAGGTATGTAAAAATTTTGGGGGAAAATGTACTTTTTTAAAAATATAGATTTGCTGTAAGTGCCATTGGAACTGTCATTGGAATGGCTCATGGGGTAAATTCTGGTGCAAATAAGGGTCAAGAGGTACAAAACCTAGTGCAACAGTTAGTTATGTTCAGTAAATTAAAATGATAAAATACTCTATACAATAATGGAGGTACAAAGCAGGTTTAGAAAGGAGTAGTTATCTACTAAGGCCATGTATGTTCAACCATGTGGATACCAGGATGATGTCACTTTCTGTTTACTAGTTTACTAGGGTGTTCGACCTGCCCCATTCGCCAGCAAGATAGAGCTCAATATTTTTCCACCGACAGGATCAGGAGCAATAAGATCCTGCCAAAGGAAGTATCTTTTCACTAAAGAATTCCATTGAAAAACCGGTTTCGACAACCGGAAGTGATGTCAGTGACGTCCGGCAATTGTAACCAGGAACTATGCATTCCATTTACCGGATGTGATGTCACTGATGTCTCTTCCGGTTTCCCCGAAGGCAGGGATTTGAAAATGCCCACAAACAGGCGGTCCGCGGACTATTGTAAAAGTCTGATGCACCTGTTCGCAGACGGACCTGGCCAAAGTTCGACCATCACTACTGTTTATGGATGATATCACTTCCTGGTTACAGGTGCTGTATGGATACCAGTAGAAAGGTCTCATTCATACTCAGTGTTCAGTCGGATCAATGGGACACGGACCTTTGTCAACCATAGCCAGTGACATCTACTACTTCTACTGTGTGATTGTGGCTTACAATCGTGTGCAAATATTTATTATCATCTGACCATCTGAAATCTCCCTTCTCCTTCTAAATGTATCGTGATGCTGAAGATGGAAGAAGTTGCATAAAAGTTTGTATCCTTTTTGATTTGAGTCTACTCTACCTACTGCTGTAGCTAAAAGGGTCTTGTTGGGTCAAGTAGAAGGACCTGGAAGAATCATTGAACCCCAAACAACGTTGGTAGCCAGGGATATCTATGCTTGATTCATAGCTATGAATGCAGCCTTGGAAGAAATGAAAATCCACAGACTAAATGCCTACAGCAACCCAAAATACAATAATAAAAGACATAACACAAACGAGACAAAGAGGAAATGTTGAAAGGGAAAACTCAGCATTTCACATCACATTTATTTTATAGTTTTCCAAAGAGTTTATTTTCTTTTCTGATGCTTACCATCCATTTTGGTTACCTCTACGATATAGATCATGACAATGACATTTCACAGAGTGAATAACTTTGTGGCCTTGAGGTGTTGTAGAGCATCATCCGACTCCAGGACAATTCTATCAGTTTGCTAACACAAAGTGTTTCCTCTTCCTGTTGTCATCTCCAATAATTGTCACCGTTGCTTAACTTCTTCAAAAAGGAGTTTTAATCAGCAACGGTTTTTTTTCGGCTGAAAGGAAAACAAATAGGCCATTATCAATCGTCAGATGATCAGACTTGTAATCTGAAGTTAAATTAGAGCTATTGACAATGTGGCAAGAAAGAGAATGTTAGCGGAGTAGTTAAAGGAATGCTTAGCTGTGCCTGGAATAGTAAAAATGCCTTTTCAAGCTGCGTACACCACAATACTATATTTCCTGGGAAAACAATACTTTGCCGTGTCAGGGTTTTTTTGCCACTTTCTTCCTCTTCAATGATTATTTTGTAAGTGATGACTCCACAATTTAAAACATGCCTGAAAGTTTTGCCAAAATGTAAACCATCTCCACTCAATCTTGGAGTGTAAAACATGAACAGGGCTGCACATTAGTGGTACGCCGGTACGCAAATGGGACCAAAAGCTAGCTATGCATACCTACATTGTTGTTACTAAGCACATTTGTCTACTTACACCCAAGGAGTCTGGCTGTCAGCCATTTAGAGAGAGATCGGCAGCCTGCAGCACCCCCTCCCTCTGTGATGTGTGAGAAAGAAGCAGTGATGTGACGGCAAGTGCTTAAAGGCATATTGTGGCTGAAGCTGATATTGCTTGAACACATTAAATAGATGTACAAACAACTACAATGTATACATTTCCCACAGGGAAACATTAATAATGGTTGCAGTTATGGGTGTGAAATTGGGAATGTAAATTACTAATCTAGGGGTTAAAAGTCAGAGCAGGTAAATGTAAAATCTGATAAGAGAAAAGCACTGTGTTACTGTTGAAATATGACTATGAACAGTTGACATTGACAGTTGGATTGAAAGCAGTCTCAGGGGTTAGTTACTAACCAAGAAAATTTCAGGGTTGAACTATGAGGTATGAGATCTGGGGGTTCAAATGGTGTTATACTGTGAGAATTACATGTGAGCGAAAGCCAGCTGTTGTCCTGTGGATGGAGACAGCTCTCCGAGGATCAATCAGGAACAGGGAGACCCATCTGCATCAGAGTCTACCATGCAGGAAGCTGACGCAGAGGTCAGCGAGGGGGACAGTGAGGAAGATACTTATTATTACCATGCTACATATAGGATGAGTACCAGACACCATGTCCTGGTACTCCTCTGAGTAGCTCACTAAAAAAGTTATGTGCACCCCTGAACATGATGCTGTTATAAGATGGTATTCATGAAATGGCCAACTTTCATGAGTTTGTCTCACAAGCAAACTCTAAAGTGGATATTTGAGATCAAGTGTCTTACTGGAGCTCCTTTGGTCTATATATTTTCTAGAAAAGTGGGTTCCCTTCATATGAGCATCCTATTGCTTGCAGAATTGAAGTAATGCCTGATTTGTAGGTATAGCTACTGGAGAAGATGAATGTCCTCCTCCTGTTATTCGTATCTATTTTTAAAGATTCCGTTTTGAAAGAAATTATAAGCCCAATAAAGGTCAGGGAAATCTCTAATGATGTTAATATGCTAATATGTTGAGAGAGCCATGGAAGGTAGACCAGAGGTATGGGTGACATGTCATTTTTAAGAGTATGTCTCCAATGCGTTCTTGGCATCTTCAGCACCCCTGCGCTAAGCGCATTCCTTAGCAGATGTCCTCTGGCCAGCGAATCGGCAGAACGCCGTGAGAACAGCCAGTCCGGTAGGAAGGTATGTGGATCGGCACCATCGGGATCCTTGCTCTTCGTGCAGAAGGGCTGACGAAACCAAGAAGGAGACATACCCTATGTCCACCCATGAGGTAGAGTGTAACCCCCAATCTAACATTCTGACAATGTGGCATGATTTGTAGTATATTTCCGGATCAGGGAGACCAGTGCCTCCATTCAATTAAAGTTTGTAGCACTATTCTGCATTTTTGTGTCCATAGAGAAATTGCCTCAGTAGGGAGTGCAGAGATGATAAAAAATGTTTAGGAATGGAAATCTGGAGTGTTTGAAACAGATATAAATAACGTGGGGTAATGTTCATTTTACTAATTGACATTCTCCCAAACCATGAGAAAGTAGGTTTTATATTTGTGAGAAGGCGTGGAAACTTGAAATGGTAAATCTCCTCTGGGTTATTGGGAAGAGCAATGCCCAGATACTTGATGTAATTAGTTGCCCACTGGAAAGGAAAATTGTGTTGGTATTGCATTTGTTGGGCCTGTGGAATGTTGAGGTTCAAGGCATAAGATTTAGAGCGATTTATTTTAAAGTTGGACATTTCCTGGAAATGATTGAACACCGAAAGCAGAGCTGGGAATGTTATATCTTGGTTAGAGAGGGAGAAAAGTAGGTTGTCTGCAAATTCAGCTATCTAGTACTCTTTACAGTTGAAAAAGATTCCTCTTAAGTTAGCCATACATGGCCCGATTTCCACCCGACTTTTTGACCGATCGATTGCCCGGTGATCATTCACCCGAAAATCGGATGGGCCCAACTGGTGAGATTGACCAGGAATCTCCCGCATGTCAGATAGCACGGTGATCCAACATGCCGTTAAATTCCCAGCCGATCCCATTACTTTGAATGGAAATGGCAGTCCCCATTTAAAGTAATGGTTGGCACAAAAAGAGTGCCCACCGATCAGCTGAGGGGGAGAATCACCTAGTGTATGGCCACCTTTATATCGATATGTTCACTTATTTGTCTGCGTAACGGTTTCTGGGTCAGTACAAAGAGCAACGGTGATAGGGAGCATCCCTGTCTAGTGCCGTTACGTATAGGGAAAGGATTGGAGAAAGTTCAATTCACTTTAAGGCTATGTTCCCACATAGACGATCAGGCGTGGGGGGCTGACGTGATCGCCTTCAACTAAGGGCCGTGGGCGGTTGCGGGCCTTGATCTGAAAAGCGGGTCACCGCGTTCTGATCGCAGACATAGACTTGCATGGGTTAAAATCGCTTGTCACTTGAACCGTGTCCATTCACTGTCTATGGGCAGGATCAGTTGGGGAGGGGCAAGATGTCCTGCCCCACACCCCACTTCCTGACTGAAATCACTCAGCCGCGATTCTAATCACAGGAGCTCCGTGCTGTGATTAGAATCGTGGCTGATCACTAGTTACAAAGTTACAACCCTAACTTTGGCAGAAGGGCATTTGACCAGGGTTAAGATACTTGCTAGCATGGTTTGTTCAATTCCTATGGCTTCTAAAGGTGGCCATACACAGGTTGATTTCCCACACGATTCCTGGCCAATCGATCACCGGGCGCGTGCATGCCGATCGATCGACGAGGAATCGAGTGCAGCCCACCTTGACCGATTGACCCCGCCCGATCGACATGGCCCCCAAATCGGATCGGCCAGAGAACCAACCTGTTGGTGTTTTCTGATCGATTTGGCACACATCAAGGGGCGTTGACATTTGTGAATCGATCGCCTGGTAACAGAATCATCCAGGAATCAGTGGTCGATCGATTGACGCCTGTGGCTTCACTGAAATCGATCGGAGCGTCGATCGATCACTCAGGAATTGACACGTGTATGGCTAGCTTAAGACTGGTCATGTATTCCCAATGTAACCTGTCAAACACCTTTTCGCATCAGTTGAAAGAAAGAAACATTTTTTTCTTGGCTTTGGTTGTCCAATGCAGAATATTTAGTGCCTTAATAGTATTGTCTCTGGCCTCTCGTCCAGGGACCAATCCTACTTGGTCTCCGTGTATACTGGGTCGTAATAATGGACCTAATCAAGTATTTTTGCATAAAGTCAAAGAGTTTTTATAAAACCAGGCCGATCAGTAAACCTCTGAGCAGTGGTTAAATTATGCCAGCCATCAAATTTTCACTAGTTTCATACTAATCAGTCATATAATTACCTTTAATTCTAGTGTAAAGGCAATGGGAGGCCATACAGAATGAACACTTTCTTTTCCTTTCGTCTCCTGAAAATTGCTTGCATAGACCTTCTCTATTCTAACTTGAAAGATCTCTATCGCACAAGCTTCAAGTGTCAATCAGCGTAAGCACAGCTTCTGTTGCACAAACGAGGCAAGTCATCTTATTCCGAACATTGAGCTTGCTCCTGAAAAGGCTTTTGCTGAAAATTGGTTATGCTTGATAGGTAGCCAATAACCCTGCTGCTGAATCTGTAATTATTCATGGATTAATAGCCAACCTCATTTTCCACTGTTGTCAATCTGCCACCTTCCAACATCATTACAGTCAACAGAAATTACATTAAATTAAAAACAACTTAATTAGCATTGATTAGCATAAGAGTGGTGTACAAAATTACCCCACACATCTGGGTTGTACAATGGTTATATCAGGTGTAGTCGTATTCCAAGGTAGTAGGTTCTATAGTCTGGGGTTCTTCTGTCATTTTATTGTTTTAATGAATAATTTTGCACCAATTTGAAAGATTTCTTTAGTATATTATTAACGTGCATCTAAACCCATTTGCTAATGTTGTATAAGGTTTAAAAGTTATATTTTAAAACGTACAAATTGCATTTAGTTTCCTTTGGAATTAACTTTAAGACAAAAACTGATTGCTGGGAGTTTCATAGAGTGGCCATGTAGCTACTTGCAAACTTGACATCACCAAATGTAATGGCAAAACTCACTGGTGTCACTTGGTTTGGTGTCACCCAGTGACGATGTTCTGACGATCTGTCCTATATGTACTACAGTGGCTTGCAAAAGTATTCCATTTCTGAATGGTCACTTGAACAGAGCTCTGTGGGATGTTCAAGGCTTTGGAAATCTTTTTGTAGCCTAAGCCTTCTTTACATTTCTCAATAACTTTATCCCTGACCTGTCTGGTGTGTTCTTTGGACTTCATGGTGTTGTTGCTCCCAATATTCTCTTAGACAACCTCTGAGGCCGTCACAGAGCAGCTGGATTTGTACTGACATTAGATTACACACAGGTTTATGGGCAACTGACTGCACTCAGACCAAAGGGGGCTGAATAATTACACACACCCCACTTTACAGTTATTTATTTGTAAAAAATGTTTGGAATCATGTATGATTTTCCTCCCACTTCTCACGTGTACACCACTTTGTATTGGTCTTTCAGGTGGAATTCCCAAAAATTTATTCATGTTTGTGGCTGTAGTGTGGCTGTGTGGAAAAGTTCAAGGGGGCTGAATACTTTTGCAAGTCACTGTATATGCAGAGTAGCAAATCTCAGCAGGATCATAAACATAACCCCTGAAGCCCCCACCCTTAAGGTGGCCATACACTTACAGATGGGCACATGATTGATAACTCATTGCCATGCACGCTCACGGCTATCGATCGCACAACCACTCCTGTCTCGATTGATCCCGCTCGAAGACAGGCTGGTCAAACACGTAATGGACAAGTCTCCAAATCCTGGTCGAATATCATTCCTTTGAATGGGGACTAGTGTCTCCACCCAAAGGATTGGCCAGGAATCGACCACCTAAAGTGCACGCCCAATCGTCAGGGGCTCGGGTCTGCACTCAAACGGGTCACCTTACTCCTAAAGCTCCCACCCTAACCTTCTAACCCCCCAAATCCCTCACCTTTACCCCACTGACAGAATACTTCACCCTAAATCCCAGAGCCCCTTACCCTAACCCTTGAACCTATCAGCCTCATCCACACCTCATCCAAAGCAAAAACCGCCTAACAGTGATAAAGTATCCTTCCGCTGTAAATAGAAAAGTGATAGACTAGATCAGTCTGCCCCTGTGATGTGGCTGCCAGTATAGTTCATCTAGATGGGTAGGACATCTCAGCAAAATACCGGTAACCCATGGTGTCACCCTATCGTTATGTATATAGCATGCTGTGAGTAATATAGGTATAATGTTGTATGTGTATTTATATTTATTGGGGGAAGGGGGGGGGGTAAGCCTCAAATGCTGCCTGTTAAGATGTACATCCACAAAACTGGTATCTCTTTAGGACTTCCTGCCCATCCTGCCTATATATTGTCCAAAGCAGTGTTAGGTTGAAGAGGTTAAAAGCAGATATAAGAAAAACTCTCAGAAAATGCAAAGCCTCCTTGCTTTCATACATCAACATACATGATATTCCTTGGCTTTAAGAAAATCATATCACTAGTCTACCAGCAGTAGTGATGGCCGAACTGCCTGCAAGGCGGACAGTTCGGCCGCGAACAAGCATGTTCGCCCTCCCTCTCGCCGGCGGACAGTACAGGTGTTCGACCCGCCCCGTTGCCGGCGAGAAGAAGATCTATATTCTTCCTTCGGCAGGATCAGAACCTGCGAGATAGTGCCGGAGGAAGAATCTCTTCACTAGAAGACCGGGCTTGAAGCCGGTCTTCTAGTGAAAATACCGGCTCGGAGCAGGAAGTGACTTCAGTGACATCACATCCGGCTCCCGTAACCAGGAACTATGCATTCCAGGATGCGTTCCAGGGACCGGATGTGACGTCACTGACGTCACATCCCGTTTTTCCGATTCAAATTCCCCGCCTAGAGGTGGGGAATTTGAATGTGTCCGCGAACAGGCGGACGGCGGACTTCTTTAAAAGTCCGACCTGCACGTTCGCGGACAGCCCAGGCCGATGTTCGGCCATCACTAACCAGCAGCAACATGTCTGAGCCTCAGACTCTTTGTGAGCCCCACTCAAATATCCCACCATCTCCAACCTGGTCAGGAGCCCTGACACTCTGGTCTCAGCTCCTTTTGTGGAGTCACACTCAATTCCACATTCACTTCCTACTAAGTATAAACCTGCAGTGTACCTGGGCGGAATGGGAATGTCGACCCAGTTGCTTCCTTCCCATTCCAGAGTCCGGGACCCTAAAACTAAACAAAACAGTACTCAGCAATCAACAGTTGCTGTGTAACAATATCCCTGACTCCTTTTAGGATACATCACTTATGGGATCTTAACCATGTATGTGAAATATTCCAGTCTGGCAAGACCCCTACCGGGAGTCCTGCACAGTATATGTAAATATATACAGCAGGGGCCAATCACATACTATTAGGCTGAAGTGTTAAACATACTTTGCTCAACCCTGGACACGCAGCAAACATTAATCTTGCAATAAGAATTCACTGCTAAAGAGATGCTGAGGATTCACATATAACTGTTGCCCGGAATCAAGGGTAGGTGCTGCTGGAGCAGGCAGAAAAGACATAACCACACATAAGACAGGAGAAAAAAGGACGAGAGAGTGAATTGGTGACAAAAGACAGGACTGTCATTAATTTCTCTCAGGAACAAGCACTGCTTCCCTGAGCCAGACCTCCACCAATAAACAGCTGCATACATGTCTATAGGGAAGCCAAGGAGAAGATTTTTTCACCAGGGTCGGGCTGGCTATAAAGAAGGAATTGGGTTAGGAAATGAGTGGCAAGTCCATCCCTGGTCTAGATGCACCATCCTAGTGATGCCCCTGCCAAAACTGTTGAGCTGTGTATTGTAAAACCATTTCCACTGGACTCAGACACATATTATATGGACCATTCTTCTTTGTTTGATACCTTTTAGGTTTTGCAAATTCCAGAAGAACATTGGATTGTGTCAACTGTTAATTTAGTTGAGTTGATTTTCTATGGATTGGGCTAGGTCTTTTAGTTCCACAAATGACATCCTAATGTTTCAGCATAAAAAGACAACTTGGACAATTTTATTCTTCCAACTTTAAGGGAACAAGGGAAAACCCTTTTACCAACATAACTGTGACCAAGTGCACAAAGCAATATTCAGAAAACATGATGGGTGAGAATGGTGTGGAATGGCCTCTACCCTATAGAACACCTTTGGAATGAACTAGAAGAATTGAGATTGTGACTCAGGCCTACTTGTCCAACATCAACATCTGACCTCACAAACGCTCTTCAAGGTGGATACAGACACACTCCAAAATCTTTCATCTTTAAAGTTTTAATGGCTCCATGTAAGCATGGGGTCAATGTTCCTTCATATTTATGCCTGTAAAGTATCCTGTAGGGGCAATGGGCAGGTGTACCAAAAGTCTTAAACTTCAGAGTATATATATACTGGAACAAGTCCTTTTTTTCTCTGCAGTAATGAAACATTCCCCGCAGAGTTTTCCGTTCTTACCCTTTTCATCACTTTGAGAATAATTTTAGTGGGGAAATAATAAAAGTCACATTTTATAGTCGCGTGTACTAGCATAGCATTTGACAAGTGGTGACTGAAGAGCATCTCTCTACCACCACTTGATTAAAATGATTGATTAATCTCATGGGCAAGGCACTATTCTAGTTTGTGATTTTGAATTAATATTTCACAGAAATGAACTCTGTAAAAAAAAAAAAAAGGAAATACAGCCACACTAAAGGTATTTGTGTTAAGCAAAAATCTGCCTTATGCAAATATTTGGAGGTACAGTAGTCTAAAGTCTTCAATACACACTATACTCATTCATCTTATGTTGTATGGCATGGCAAAACAATAGAATGTTAGCTATTTTTTGGGATTAAAAATATCTTTATATTTCTCCATTAGGCCACTGTAAAAATATCTTAACATCCTGCTAAACATAAAGTTTTTTTGTGCAGGATAAGATGCATGAATGCAAATAGGATGCAGGAGAAGGGAAACGGGAGAGTAGTGATTGATCGGAGCAGAGAGACACACAGTGCCTGCTGACTGCTACATTTTTCATGCAAGTCAACAATTCTTGATTGTAGGAATCGTTCTGAGGGCTCTTTTCTGTGAAGCATGGTTCACATCAGACAGTGCTTCGTGAAACCAGTAAATCCCAAACGGGTGTGTGTTTTAAAAGGAAGGACAGCTTTCAGCAACACATCCAATATTATCACACTGATTGGACTCAAAGTTGGCTCTCTTCTGGCTTCAATTAGCTCTTGGAGAAGTCATTAGGTTAGGGGTTCACATACTTTTTCCACCGTGCACTGTTAATGTTATGTTTACATGTTATGTTTAATAAAAGTGCCTGGTCACCTCCTCTTCTTTTCTTCAGAATTAGTATTCCAGTGAACTCTGTCAGTAGGGTGCAACAGAGCCTACTGAGTTCAGGGGATATTTATGGGAAAATACTAATCCAGGAGGACCGCAGGAAAGAGTGATAAAATATGGTAGTTTCCCAGTAAAAACAGGAGAGTTGACAGCTTTGTATGGCATAGGCACTCCACCAAGCACATTGTCAGGATCTGAACACAAGGATGCTTTAGAGTATGGTTGCAGCTCTGTCTGCTGAGCCACCTGCTAGTCTGCCTTTACACCTTATTGGATGCCTTGGAGAAAGCTACCATTAACCTAGTTCTTGTTGAACCCTGAACTCCTGGCCCCTCCCTAGTACTTACAATATAAACTATACCTCTGCATTCTACCTTGCCAGATTATTGTGCTCTTGCCAATATCTTGCTGCTTTTTTTTATAGTACCTTTGCTTTTACCATCTGTGTACCTACCCTTGGCTGCTGACTACACTTCCTTTTGCTCCCTTTGTTATCTGTCAATTTGGCTTTTGACCAGACTTGTTACTAGACTCGACTACACTTCATCTTGCTCCTTTTGTTACCTGACCCTCTGGCTTTTGACTATGCTTCTACTCCCTCTGGATTGCCACTGTTGATCCTGCCAGCACCTGTATTGCTCTTTCAGCACCTGAACTCTGAGTCTGAACCTAGGTGGCTACACACACATTACCCAAAACACCAAACCAAACTCAACCCTTATGTTGGGCGCTGACAACATTTATTCTCACATGCAACTGTGGAGCACCGCGCTCCATCAATCACAACTACGGTTCGGGGATTATTTAGAGTTTATACAAATAATGAGAAACTTGGGAACAATAACAACATGAAGCAAAACATCAAAAAGGTAAAGTACATTATTCACCCTCAAACACATTATATTACCACAACTATTCGCATAATAATCCATGAAAAGCAGGAAAATTAGGTTGTTTATGAAAGGTTAAGGGATGGGAAATGGAATTTGATATCAATTAACATTTATAAAGAACATTTATTCCTCTGGAAGCAAAAAATGTCACCCTGCTTAATTAAGTTAGATACATATTGGTATTTAGAATGCTGTAATTACTGGGCTTGTTTTTTTTATTTATTCCTTATTTTTCTTATTTACTTTTTACCCAATCAAAAAATTCTGTCAGGGAACTTGTTTACAGCCTCTTGTACTAATTATTCGATAACACCTTCTCATGACTTGGGCAGGGATGAGCTGTGGAGAAAAGAGAGAATAAAATACCCGTCCTTCTGCCTACCTTTACCCTCCTTCCTAACTTAAAACCTCACCCACCAATTAAAATACCCCCTCCCCCTCCCCAAACTGGTACCCAATAAATACCCAGGATACCAATATCGATTTTGAAGTGGCCATGGCTTTATTATATCTAATGTGTGGAAATTGCATAACTCAACCAAACCCCCCCGCCCCCTCTTCCACTATTCACAACTGCCTATACCAGCCACGCTCCCCCCAACCAAACCGGCTCAGTGGGTACTTCCACGCATTGGCTCCTTCACGATAACTTTAAACTTGAAAACCAACATGGTCCATGTGGGTCATTGACACCGCAAGAGCCCAATGTTTTTCTTCATGAACCTGGTGACTGGCCTCCCACCTGCATGTCACCCCATAGAGTTGATCCTTCCCTCAACGTGTATGGGGGGCCTTAAGTGAACTCAGAGAATAGACAATATTATTTTTAACCTACCTAGCGTTAAAGACATTTCCCGGGCAAACGCGACAGAGAATACTGTACTCCGCCACTAATGCCGGCTCTCCCCCCATCCCTCTACACACTGCCGGTGTCACTTCGTGTGGGGAGAAAAGCGATGCCCCTCCATTAACATGGAGGTCTATGGCGCAGCGTCATCGGTGACGCTGTAGACACGGGCCAGAAAGGCTTTGTGTGCCTGCAGCTCTGTAGAAATGCTGCAGGCACACGGAGAGAAGGCGGCTGCGCCTGATACTGGCTAGAGATGGTCGAACTTTTCGACTTGCTAACTTTGTGAGCTGATTGCAAAGCTCCTGAAAATGATATCATCACCAACATTGCTGGAGATGTAGAGAAGGGTTGGAAAAACATTTGAAAAAAAAAAAGTTTTGCTCTAGCACGTGTAATTTTTGCATAAATTAAATTCAAAGTTAAAGTCGAAATTCCGATTTTCGACATTTTGACTTGACTTTGAACTTAATTTGTGAAAAAACTATTTGTGTTAAGGCCCCCATACACGTGTCGGATTCGCACCAGATTCCGGCACGATCGATTCCGGGCGCGTGCACGCCAAACGATCGTGCCGGAATCGCATGCAGCCCACCTGGTCCGATCATTCGCGTCCGATTGATCAGGGGCTCAGAATCGGATCCGACAGAGAACCAAGATGTTGGTCTTTCTCATGCGATTCTGTCCGGATCAGGGGGAGTTGCCATTTGTGAGGTGGACAATCGGACACGGATCCGTCCCGGAATCCGTTGGACAAGGTGGTATGCAGCGATGGATACTCTTAATTGGCCGATTGATCACACCTGCGATTCCCGGCAGAATCGCCGGAATCGATCGGATGATGAATCGATTGGACATGGAATCCGACACGTGTATGGCTAGCTTTAGAGTCATACTTTCTTTTTTTGTAGTATACCCCCAACCCTTCTCTCCATCTCAGCAGCAAGTTTGGTGATGATACCATGTTCAGGGGCTTTGAAATTAACTCGCAACCGTCAAAATGGTAGAATTTTTGATAAATAAATTCTATAATCCTGACATGGGCGCAGTTTGATTCACGATCAAATTGCCCCCATACTGGCTTCGGGCGTAACACTAGGGAGGTTCATTTTTATTTTATGAATTAAATATTAACTGAAATATGAGTTCAATTTCTTCTAGATTTTTGTTTTTATATATTTATTGACATAGAATTATTGAGACAGAATTATAAAGATAGACTTCCCTTATTCCAGAACCCTTGGTCCTTATCCTTATTTAGCCATCAGCTGATACTCCTTTAAAGGTTTGCATGTTGCTATTAACATTCGTGGAAATGCCCAGCAGGCAGGAGTGATACAGGAGACCATTTTATTGCGGAGATAATACATGTCTGTTCCAAGAACTTTATAGGAATGAACATTCCAAGAATAGATAGAACAACATGCAGGCTGAGCTATTTCATTCATTTTTTTTTATTGAAAACTCTTAATTGACCCTACTGGATCATGTACACTAAGCATGACTTAAGTCACAACTCCAATTAGAATATATTCGTTTTTTTTTTTATTTCAGCATTGTATAATTCAGAATTGAGATTTTCCAACCACCGTTCAACCTGTCTGTACAATTTCCTATAAATTAAAGGCCCCCATACACCTAGCGAGCCGAGGCCTATTTTTCAGCCGATGTGCATGTGCACTCGCAGCCATCAGTCAGCAGCGAAACGTGGGAGCCCCGTCTCGTCCTGAAGTGTTGGCTGGCACACAACGGGTGCCCACGATACTTTGAGCGACGTAGTGCAGTGTGATAACGTCATCACATTGCATTTCATCACTCATTTATCAGCCCCATCTCGTCCTGGTGTATGGAGGCCTTTAGTGTATGATTGGACACAGACTGATTACATAGGTTTGAAAGGTTCTCAGATTTAGTGTTGAGAGTGAATATTCACAATTCGAATATATTCAACGATTATTATGTATCCAACAATATGCAATATATAATATCACTGTGATTGGTTAGCGGCATACATTGCGCATTTCTGTGACCAATACGCAATACATGCAGTTCTATGTGATACCACTGCGCAGATGTTTTCGCAAAAATACGAGCAATGTAAGGCAATAGGATGTCAACAAATTGAATTATCTTGAATATCCATGCAAACATTCACGAATTTCGCAAACTCGAATTCAGCATACGCCGCTCAACACTACTCATATTGCCTCGTGTTGATAAAAATTTGATTCAAAACAATTTGCACATTCAGATAACAATATGAATTGTGACCCCTCCCTTAGTTTCTTTACCTTTTCACTTAATAGTTTAACCTCCCTGACAGTATTCCGAGTTGTGGCTCAGGGTAGGCACATTTAGGATTTTTGACCTGATACAAAAGAGCCAGTGGCGTCCTCCAGCAATGTCCCTCTGTCTTCTTCTTCCTGAATGCGTGTCCTGTAGTTAGTGATGATGGCGGGGACTGGGGACGGTTCCAGAGCATTTAAAAGGTTTGGGAACAAGAGGGACACCATTCCATGCCACCTCACTACCTGTAAGCAATAACTTAAGGGGAGTGACGTCCAGTAGTGCTACTTTCCAGTTTCAAAAGCCGGAAATGATGTCGCTGAGTGCCACTTTCACATAACAAAAGCTACACATGTAGTTCCCTCACTTGTCTGAACGATGTGCAGGGTGGGAAGTTAGGAGATAGAGTAACACCACCTTTCTAATCTCTTAGGAGGGAGGGGTTGTAACTCTCCCTCTCTATTTTCCACCACCTTGCACGCAGAATTGATGCTTTCAGGGATTGGACAGGGCCTGCCCATAGGGCTGCCATTAGTGGGGATTTGTGGAATTTACCAGTAAATTTTAGAGATGGTGGAATTTTTCAACTAGCTGACTTTGTGAGCTGATTGCAAAGCCTCTGAAATGGTATCATCACCAAAATTGCTGGAGATGTAGAGAAGGGTTTGGGGAACATTTAAAAAAATATTTGCATAAATTAAGTTCAAAACCGAAATTTCAACTTGACTTTGAACTTAATTTATGCAAAAACTATTTGTGTGAGAGCCATATTTTTTTGTAGTATACCCGAACCCTTCACTACATCACAAGAAAGTTCGGTGATGATACTATGTTCAGGGGCTTTGCAATTAACTCGAAATGGTTGAATTTTTAAAAATAAATTTAACTATCTCTAGTAACTTTCCCATACCGCTTTAAACAAAAGTAGAAAAGAATGTACCACAATCTGGGTCAATGTCCATTCGTACTCTTTTATAACATTTAAAAAATAGATTTCATATACTGTGAGTTACTTTATTCCAGTGGTTCCCATACTGGGGGATGGGCCCTCTTGGGGGGCGTGCGAAGGTATTCCTGTGTTTGAATAGAGAGGGGGGCTTGATAATGTTCCTAAATAGAAAAGGGGGCCCTGCAAGGAAAGCTGGGAACCATTGCTCTATGCCCTAGGTGCCCAACCTGCGGCCTGGGGGCCACATGCGGCCCTTAGGGCATTGTTCAGCGCCCCCTTTGGTCCTCCACATGCTGCCCCCAAAACCTAACTGTTAATGCATAGCAACTCACCTGTGAAGTGGTCACATGTTTTCCTAATCAACTTTGGCGGTCCTACATCAGTAAAATTGTCAATATTGATCTGGGAAACCAGGTCTACATATGACCTCTGCACCCAGGGGCAGATATGTCAATGAGGGGAGGGTCTGGATCAATGTTATGTGCGGCACCTTTAGTGATGCAGAGGGCCGCACTTGTGGCCTTCCATATCAACTCAGTTGCCCACCACTGCTCTATGCTCTATTCCAATGACACTGTTGCCTCAATAATGGAATTTGGACAACCCCTAAAAGATAGATAGATAGATAGATAGATAGATAGATAGATAGATAGATAGATAGAT
>CM070039.1:86720975-86732750 GCA_036250615.1 Ptychadena robeensis
ACATGCGATATTCGCCGCGAACAGTTCGGCGGCGAACAGTTCGGGACATCTCTAATCCCAAGTACACAATAAAAAAGCAAACTCTTATTTGATTAAGAAGCAATTCGAGTAACACACTCTCTCTCACACGCCAGGAACTGCTCTGTTTACTAGCTAAATTTAATGTTACATGTCAGGTTCACTTTTTTTTAATAATGTGGCTCCATTAACACAGGATTTGTTAATTAAAATAATTGAATGTCTTCACTGCTAGGAATGAATATAAAATTATGATTCAGAACATGAATAAAATCACAGATGTCAAACGCGAATTACCTAATTCTACTAAATGGGATTGTGAGAATTAACACAAAATAGAAAGTTAAATAATTGAGGGGATAGAGAAAATATGACAGATATATATATATATATATATATATACCTATGAGCAAGGGTGCACATAACTTTTTTTAGTGAGCTCCTCAGATGAGTACGAGGAGATGGTGTTTGGTAGTCACCCCATATGTAGCGCGGTATTAATAAGCGCCGTCTTCCTCTCTGTCTCCCTTACTGTCCTCTGCGCCAGCTTCCTGCATGGTAGATTCTGCTGCAGATGGACCTCCCTGTTCCTGATTGATCCTCTAATTAGCCGTCTCCATCCACAGGTCGCCAGCCAGCTTTGGGTCATATGTAACTCTCACAGTACAACACCGTTTGAACCCCAATACCTTATACCTCAGTATTATTAACCAATCCCTGAAACTACCTGCAGCCAAAATGCCAACCTTTCATAGTCATATTCCAAATATCAAACAGTGTTTTTCTCTTGTCAGATTTTACCCTTACATATGCCTACTCTGACTTTCATTCCCCAGATTTCCAACACCCTCAGAAGCCCAATCTTTTTTTTTAGATTAGTAATTTACATTTCCAATTTTACACACCTAACTGCCACTTTTCATAGGTTTTTATGTTTCCCTGTGGTTATCCATGTGATATAATTGTATACATTTAACAATAAAAACTGAAAGACTTTTGGCAATTAAAAAACGTTTACTTTTACAGTAAGGTATCCACAATAAAGCAAAGTTGATTGTGTATTTAATATGTTCAAAAAAAATCTCCATGCAATACCATCTTCAGCCAGAAGATGCCACTAGTGAACACTTGTCGTCAATGGACAGATCACATCATCTGCTTTATAAAACATCAGTGGATGCTGCGTGCAGCAGATCTCTCACTATGGCTGACAACCAAACTTGGGTGCACCTGATAGCTGTGACCGCCCAGACCTGGAACCCAAGTTGTTGCGCAAATGCGGCACAGTAAGAATAATGCAGGCATACAAAGCTGTGTTTTTGGTCCTCTTGCATACCTGTATACCACTTCTGTTCTGCCCTGCCGATGAGTATAGGAGGTAGGCATCTCAGGCAGATTAAATCTATCTACTGCACCAAAAAAACGACAGGCTGACCTATTCAGGACAAGTTTAAAGTAGTCAGGCTGCTTTCCATTCTAACAAACACAAAATGAACAGGCTACATGTAATATGATCCTACGCCAACACACACTGTTTGCAGCTTCTTGGATGACTCCCATAGTCTACATCCTAGGTGCCCAACCAGCGGCCCTTTGGGTGTTGTTCGGCGGCCCCCCTTGTTCCTCCACACAAAACCTAACTGTTAAAGCATAGGACATAGCAACTCACCTGTGAAGTGGTTACATCAGTACAATTTGTCAATGTTGATCAGGGAAACCAGGTCTACATATAAACACTGCACCCAGGGGCAGAAGGGAGTGGGTGCTGTCGGATTTTGACTGCCTGTCGAGATCTAGTCCAGCGCCTGCTGAGATGTCGTCGGGGGGAGTGTCTGGATCAATGCTATGTGCGGCCCTCTAGTGATTCCGAGGGCCTCACTTGTGGCCCTCCATATCAACTCAGTTGCCCACCACTGGTCTACATAGTCTTCCTACAGTCATAGATGGCCTCCCTTATGTTCACATTGCCCTCTGTATCCCCTCTTATTATTATTATTATTATTAACATTTATTTATATAGTGCCAGCATATGATGCAGCGCTGTACATTACATTACAGTTGAGATACAACACAGTATAACACACAGGTACAGGTAATGACACAGGAGGAGTAGAGGACCCTGCCCGGACGGGCTTACAATCTAATAGGTTGATGAACAAGGTATACGATAGGTGAGGGGATGGGACTAGTATGGTGGTGATGTTAGGAAGAAGATGGGTAGGAGAGGCTGAAGAGGTGGGTTTTTAGAGCTTTTTGGAAGGTGGCAAAGGTAGGAGCAAGTCTGATGGGGCGAGGGAGGGAGTTCCAGAGAGTAGGAGCGGCCCTAGAGAAGTCTTGGAGCCGTGCATGTGAAGAGGTTATGAGTGGGGATGTCATTAGTAAGTCACTGGGGGAGCGGAGGGGGCGGTTAGGGGTGTATTTGTGTATCAGGTTGGAGATGTAAGGAGGATAGGAGGTGTGGAGTGATTTAAAAGCAAGGCACAGAACT
Source organism: Ptychadena robeensis (assembly GCA_036250615.1). Lineage (NCBI taxonomy): Eukaryota > Metazoa > Chordata > Amphibia > Anura > Ptychadenidae > Ptychadena > Ptychadena robeensis. Next base: position 86,723,482 of record CM070039.1, read on the forward strand.
TTAAATTGAATTCTCTGGATAACTGGAAGCCAGTGTAGAGATTTGCAGAGAGGAGCAGCAGATGAGGAGCGGTTAGAGGAGTAGATGAGTCTAGCAGCACCATTAATGATGGACTGAAGAGGCGAAAGTCTAGTGAGAGGAAGACCAGAGAGGATGATGTTACAGTAGTCCAGACGAGAGATGATGCAATATGGAGTTAGTTGTGAGAGATGGTTTCCTATAGATAAGAAGAAGAAAACAGGTTACTAAATATGTCATCTGGACAATCTACTTAACTGTATTAGTCTCTATTCTTAGCTTTTATACATAAATATAGATATGGGCCAGGAATGTTTGCCTAGTACAAATGCTTTACTGAAGTTCTAACTGCACTGCAAATCTTCTAGGCTGGGGTTTGACCGATTGAAAACAATAGACAATGTAGTCTCTAATCATGTGATGCATCCATTATGCTCCTGCTACACAGAAACCATGTGACTTAAAATAAAGCAAAGGAGCCTGGCAGTACCAATATTTTGTTAATGATAAGAACATACGATGGAATTTAATTATTGGTTAATAATTTGATTGGGAGCAGAGCATAGCTTGATCAGTCCAGTGATGCCTGTGTAGGATAGTGATGGCCGAACTGTCCGCAAGGCGGACAGTTTGGCGGCGAACATGGATGTTCGTCCATCTTCTCGCCGGCGAGCAGTGCGGGTGTTCGACCCGCTCCGTTCGCCAGCGAGAAGATGATCTCTATTCTTCCTCCGGCAGGATCACAACCTGTGTGATCGTGCCGGAGGAAGAATCTTTTCACTAGAAGACCGGGCATAAAGCCGGTCTCCAAGTGAAACAACCGGGTCGTAGCAGGAAGGGAGTCAGTGACATCACATCCGGCTCCCTAAACCAGGAACTATGCGTTCCAGTATGCGTTCCAGGGACCGGATGTGACGTCAGCCTAGAGGCGGGGAATTTGAATCTGTCCGCGAACAGACGGACGGCGGACGTCTTTAGAAGTCCGACCCGCCCGTTCGCGGACAGTCCTGGCCGATGTTCGGCCATCACTAGTGTAGGACTAATTAAGTCAAAAAGCTGCATTGGTTAAAGCTTAACTCCAACCTTTTGGTCTCGCATAGTAGTAGTGGCCTCAAAATGATATTGTACACTTCACACTGTGAGGTTCTTAGCCTCGTTGGCCCAGGCCTGCTACTCTCATTCATTGAATGTCATGGAGCAATATATATAATCAGTTGACCTAGTGCAGGGCTCAAATTCAAACACATAGGTATTGATGGCCGAACTTCGGCCAGGTCCATCTGCGAACAGGTGGATCGGACTTTTAAAGAAGTTCGACGTCCCCCTGTTCGCAGCAGGGAATTTTTAATTAGGAAAACTGGAAGTGACATCAGTGACATCACACCAGTACCTAGAACGCAAAGTCACTTCCAGTTTTCAGAGCCGGTTTTTCACTAGAACACCAGGTTCTCTTTCCATTCTTTTAGTGAAAAGATTCTTCCTCCGGTGCGATCTTACTGCCCCTGATCCTGCTGAAGGAAGAATAGTAAGCTCCTTTTTGCCCATTCGCGAATGGGGCGGGTCTAACACCCATACTGCTCACCAAATAGAAGGAGTGCGAACACAAATATTCGCCTCTGAACTGTCTGCCTTGCGGACAGTACGGCCATCACTACACATAGGGCAGTTTAATTTGCGGTGCCCATGGTCTCCAGCAAGGAAATAAGGGAGGTGTGGCAAGATGTCCTGTCCCACCCCTGCCACTTCCTGCCTGATCATGCCCATAGACAGTGAATGGGCACGTTTAAGAATCCATGGATCGAAACACGATTTTTAACCACATCCATTCACCTCTATGGCCGCAATCACTGTGGCCGATCGCTCAATTAAATTTTGACCCCCTTAGTGGGCCAAAATTACAAACTTGGACAAAGTCACAGACCAACCTTGAAATGTATTGAAAAAATTTCTACAGTCCGCTAGGGAGGTTAAAAGAAATTAATTTACATTTTCATAAACGGGAGGTAAAGGCGGTACCAAGAATGGAATGCCTGGGTCTGGGACGCAGGCTAGGAGGAGGGCAGCTTGACCCAGGACCTGGCCTGGGATGTCAGGATGAGGTAAGAGGGGCGTGTCTTTGAGTTAGGGGAGGGGTTTAGGAATCCATTTAGCCTGGCCAAACAGGAAGTGCTTACTCTTTGGACCAGGATCATCACGCACCCGCCCTCCCTCTGTTTTTTAGGGTTGTTGCATTTGTCTGCTCTTGATTTGCTTTATTTTCTGATTTTCTTTCACAGCAGGCTGAAAGCTCGGCAGTGCCACAGATGTAAGGTGGATGTTGGAGATTTCCATGTGGTGTGCCGGTATTGAAAGGGCAGCCACATATATGGTTAAAAGTGTTGGCGGGCTTATGCCCCAGTTATGTCACTCTCTGGAGTTGAAATTAAAAGGTACCCATCGAGCCGGTATTGAAGGGCTGGTATGGTTGGGAAGGAAGGTTGAATGGGTGGCACTGTCGGAGCATTTCCTTTATTTAATTAATAATTGTTGATTGGCTGTTGCCAAGTTATTTTTGTACAAGGGTCTCAGTTATCCATGGGTCATGGCAACTTTAGTTGGAGGTAGAGATGGTCGAATTTTTCGACTTGCTAACTTTGTGAGCTGATTACAAAGCCTCTGAAAATGGTATCATCACCAAAATTGCTGGAGATGTAGAGAAGGGTTGGGGGAACTTTGGAAAGAAAAAAGTATGGCTCTAGCACATGTCGTTGGTGATGATACCATGCTCAAGGGCTTTGCAATTAAGTCGAAACTGTCGAAATGGTCGAATTTTTGAAAAAAAAATCGACCATCTCTAGTTGGAGGATCCTTTGGTCAATGAGCAGTCAATGCTTTATGGCAGGGATACCTGGATCATAGGATAGAGTACACAGAACCATAAAATGTTAGACAGGTAGAAGTATTGAAATACATGTCTTTCAGCTGTGTATTCAACCAGCTTTCTTGGATTATAGCTTTAAAATTAGAATGTGCTGACTGTGTGGAATTGCTACATATAATCAAATAGAATTATGTGCCTTGTTATATAGCCACTAGATTGTGCAATCACAGAGCAGACCGTACAATAAAGTGGTAAACAGCACAGGAACACATCATCATCGGAGCTAGCAGGAGTATAAAGAGAGGGTTAGAGACAGGAAAAGCTGTAGACTGGTGTTTGTGTAGCATGGTAATAATTATCATGAAAATGAGTCAAGCCTATGGAGAAACGCACATTTCTAAAGAGGAGGTTTGCCCTGGCAGAAACCCTCACCCGTGTAATACTGGTTTATACAACGCTGATCTTTTAAACCTGGTGGACTGAATGACCGTCCGGTCGCACTGACCAAAAGAATGTCAATAACACATTGAGGAGGATGCAGAGGAAAAGATAAAAATATCTGTTTCCGCTTCACAGATACTTGACATATAAATGCCATGTAAACAAAAACCGTGTTTACCTTCACAGACTCAAAGGGGAACTCCAACTGGGATGTTATATGATTGTAAATATATAGTAACACGATATTGGTAGATCCTTTACATCTGATATGTTGACATGTACACCCTGACATGGAAGAGAACCAGTAGGTTGCTGCATTGGGTGGGCTATGGTAGGAAAGGGGATCGTGGCAGGTAAGATTACTGATGGACACAGTGGCGTAGGATAAGGGTGGAGTTTTGTGGAAAATAAGGTGAGGCCTAGTAAAGATCCTCTTGGATTTTTGAAGATTATCCCTCTTTCAAACCCTACGTTTCCAATCCCTACTGAGCTTTATGCAGGGCCACCGTTAGAAGGGCCCTTAACATCTAGGGGTGTCAGCGGTTAGCTGACGTGGAGCCTGGCCAGCGGGGGCTTCTGGGGCTCTGTGATTTCTGATGCCAGCTGTTTTTATGCATGCTTATGTTTGTTTGTTTAATAAACTCACCTCAAGCTACACTCGGGGATACTGACCTATCCTTGTCTAGCCCATTGCAATTTAAAATTTCTGTGGTGTGATCGGTGATGCCAAAGAGTCGGGGGGCAGAGCAGTGACCTTCGTGGGATTTGGTGTTGGTTTCCTGCCCCACGTCCATAGCTTTATCAATGATGCCCACAATGAATATTATTCCAATGTATAAAAGTCTTTGTCCTACCTTTTAGCCCTTCCAGAGCCAACCACATTACACAGATGCTTGACCGCAGAAAGACATGGGAAAGGCCAAGTCACTACGTTTAAATCTTTGTCATGTTTCTCAAACTATTTCTGAATATATTTTGTATTTCTTAATGAAAGGGAAACCTACTGGTTGAAAAAAAAGTGATTTGCAACAATTTTTACGCAGGCGGTACAGGTTTGGGAACTAAGGTTTCCCAACACTGTTATCGTCATCCTGCCATATTTCCATAGGTCAACCTGCTGCCATTTGACCAGTTATTCCTGTAAACCCCCAAACAACCTAAAACTGTGACCAACTTCTTACTTTCCACATGATCCAAAAGTAAAGAGGCTTCATGGTTTAATTCTGATGGTCATGTGTTCTAATCTGTCCACAGTAGCATTTTTCAAGGATCAGACCAGTTGGCCAAGCCTTCACCAGTTGGCCAAGTCTTCAGCAGTTGGCCAAGCCTTTATCTCCCATGCTGCCATTTGACCGGTTATTCCTGTAAATCCCTGTAAAAACAACCTATGACTGTAGCCAACCATTCACTTTCCATGTGATTCAAAAGAAAATGTTCATCTTCTGCCTTGTTTTATTGCCTCATGGTTTAATTCTGATGGGCATGTGCAATTTGTAGATGTTTGTAATGTTGGACAGAGATGGTGGACCACTGAAACTGATCTTCTGCCACAAAGCCCTATAGACAGCAAGCTGTGACACCTTATGTGTTCTAATCTGTCTACAGTAGCATGTTTTGAAGCATCAGGCCAGTTGGGCACGCCTTCATCAGTTGGTCAAGCCTTCACCAGTTGGCCAAGCCTTCATCAGTTGTCCAAGCCTTTACCTCCCATGCTTCCATTCAAAGTTTTTCCTGTAAATCCCCAAACAACCTATGACTGTGGCCAACCATTTACTTTCCACGTGATCCAAAAGAAAATGTGTTCATCACCTGCCCTCTTTCATTGCTTCATGGTTTAATTCTGATGGTATTGTGCAATTTGTAGATGCTTTCTATGTTGGACCACGATACTGGACCACTTTTACTAGTCTCCTGCCACAAAGCCCTATAGACAGCAAGCTGTGATACCTTATTTGTTCTAACCTGTCTACAGTAGCATTTTTTGAAGGATCAGACCAGTTGGGCAAGCCTTCACCAATTGGCCAAGTCTTCGCCAGTTGGCCAAGCCTTCACCATTTGGCCAAGCCTTCACCAGTTGGCCAAGCCTTTACCAGTTGGCCAAGCCTTCAGCAGTTGGCCAAGCCTTCAGCAGTTGGCCAAACCTTCACCTCCCATGCATCAATGAGCCTTAGGCATCTCCGAAGTACAGTGAACACCTCACCTTCCAAAATTACAATTTTTTTTCAATAAATAGATGTCTGAGTTCACCCAATGCTGGATAAAATCTATATCAGTGCGTATCAACAGCAAATATATGCAAGATTTTAGGCATGCTATGTGCCAAAAGCTTATAGCAGGACTTCTTCCCCATGCAGCAAGCCCTACAACACAAAAAGCAAGTAGAAATACAAAATCACCAAACACTATATTTGGTATTAATTTCCGCAGAGAATCTTACTGTCCTTTTCATGATTCCTCCACTAACCCACCTTGAGCTGTTCATTTTGCAAAGGATGAAAAAATTATGTCATGTAACTGAACCCACCATGTTTCTTTAGTGTTAATCGTCAGGCAAAGAGCTATATAAACAGCTTTACTAGGTTTGTTTGCTCTTATACTTGGCAGAGGATTTGTAATTTTGTACAGCCTATCCTTATACTGTATCTACACATATTTTCTAGAGGTGACACCCATAGCTTAGCAAATAACCTTTCTACTTCACGAATGTCACCTCTCCTCCATCCTCTCCAGCCTTCTCTCCAGCGACCAGTGATCTGACCCAGGAGATAATGATGTAAAACAATGATCTAGCTGAATGATTTTGTGTAAGGTACTTGTAGGAAAGTGGGCCACACCTACAGGGGTGAATCTGGGGGGCACCTACCTGTCAATTTTTAGACATTTTTCCCCTCCCTCGATCTCACCTGGGTTACTGCAGTCTCTCCACTAGGCCTCTTCCAGCTAAGGGAGCAGCCAAGCCTTCACAGTCTATCACCTTTAGAGTGGCGGGGTGCTGTTTCCTTTGCAGGTTCTTGCTCACATCCCAATAAGGGTCCAACACACGTGGCTTTGGTGTAGATATGGTTCCCTCATTGATGTAACACAGTACACTTTACAGTCCATGCCATTCCATGCCAGCCATCTTGGAGCAGCTATTGCTAGTAAATCTGTCTCTGTCCTGGCCCTTCTCTGAACTGGTGACACTCTTTAGGCTAGGGATGCCCCTGACCCAGCTGGGGGACAAGGGTGACGTCTTTATTCACATCTCTGCTAATTCAGGGTCTCTGGATGCGCAGGCCTGCATGACCTACCTCCCATTGGATCCAACAGAGCTCCTCTCCCTGCTCTCTCCTCCTGATGAAGACCAAGCTCCTTCCTTGTTTGGGCCTTATTATACCTCTGCCCACAGGCCAGACTTAATTGCATGTCACACTTACATCAGATTCTGGCATGTTCTTTGTCCTTTTCAATATTCAAAATTGTGACTCATCATGTACCTGTCTTGCCCAGCAACAGATCATATTATACTCTCCGACCATCCTTCAGCAGCACATAATTAACCCTTCACACACCCCACCCTGCTAACCCATATACACGCGGTCCACCTTCCCACACTCTTACTTGGCTGGCGATTCTGCATTGGCGACCCCAGGGATTGCAGGCAGTGTCATGAGTCAGCAAGCATCATGGTCTATGCATGTCTCCCTGCTCTGGTTGGTGGGGTCCATTATGCCTGAACTACTTTTTGGTTAAATGGTATACCAGAGACCAAAGAATGTAACTCAGTACAGACATGCCTTCCTGCTCCAGCGGAACGATCTCCAAAACTGCATCCTCATAGATCATATGGATGTGCTAAGCATGGTACAGTCCAGGTGAACATGTTAGTTTTGAGTCTGTTGCCCAATCAGCTTTACCACTCCTATAGTGCCAGGTGGCGCAATTTGATTGGGAAATCCCCCCATGTAATGAGGATCTATCTTGCACACCATTGTCTGTTATAACCTCTGTATAGCAGTGCCTGGAATTTGAATTGGGGAAAACTAGTATTTGAAATGCACAGTTACGTATTTCAAATACCAGAAGTGACGTCACTTTTTTTACCCGATTTTTTTCACTAGAGACTTGGGACTCTACCCGCTCTAGTGAAAAATTAAGAAGATTAATAAACTTCTTCTTGCCGGCGAAGGGGGCAGGTAGAACACCCGTACTGATTGACGGTGAGAAGAAAAGTGGACATGCCAAGGGGGACAGTCTGGCCATCACTAAATACCACACTTAAGTAGACCGACCTTTGTGTATGACCCATGGCTTGTTTTCTGGATTACCTAATAAAGAATGTTACCTGGTTATGTGGAGTTGGTAGAGATTGTGTGCTCAAGCACATTACAGATTGTAACCCAGGAAAATCTTCTCAAAAGTTGGGGGTCGTCTTATACACCCAGTCGTCTTATACGCCGGAATATACGGTACTATGCATTGTGTCTGCAATTTGTGCATATACAAGTGCTGATTTTCGACATGTTGTCTCATGTGGTGATTACACTGCGGCTGCTCACATTCTGCCACTAGACGCGCACATGTACACATGTACAGATTTTCACAATAAAGGTAATAATGACTGGAGATCACGGACTGTTGAATTTTTACGAATTAACTGCGAATATTAGGCAACTCATTTGTGATATTTTGCGAATGTGAATATTGTCTATGCTGCTGATCACTAGTACTGACTTACAGGGGTTTAGCGATCCCTAGAATAGCTGACCAAAACTAGAGATAGTCAAATTCATTGCATAGCCCCTGAGCCCCCTGGTATCATCACCAAACTTGCTTGGGATGTAGAGAATGGTTGGAGGTATACACAAATAGCTTTTGCATAAATTAAGTTTAAAGTCAAAATGTTGATGATTTTGAACTTAATTTATGCAAGAACTACATGTGCTAGAGCAAAAATGTTTCCACAACCCTTTTCTACATCTCCAGCAATTGTGGTGATGATATAATTTTCAGAGGCTTTGCAATTAGCTCACAGAGTCATCTAGTCGAAAAAAATTACCATGTCTAACCAGAGCTACCAGTTTGCAGTTACCTATCAGCCATAGACAGTATGAGTCCTCCCGATCAACAGCCATTTGCAAATCGGGTGTGCCTACCCGATCACATCACAAGTCAGATCAAACAGTGATCGAACATGTTGGTAAATTCCTGGCCGATCGCATTACTTTGGATGGGGAATGGCGTCCCCATCAAAAGTTATGTCTGCCACACAATGGATGCCTTCTGATCCTCTGAGAGACCGACTGCAGCGTGATGACCTCATCATGTTGCAATCAAACAGTAATCATATGGTCTATGGCTCACTTGAACCTTGTAGAGTAAAGGCGGGTATGCGGTAAGAAATGCTGCACTGGTTTAACCATTTAAGCATTGAAAGTGTTACAGTGTTAGAGCACCGCAGTGCTTTTTAAGAATTGAGTTCCTTCTTATAAAAGTGAACACATACATATAGAACTGTGAATTTTATTTTTCTTGCTATGTCAAGCTATCTAATAAACTTCAGCAGAGTACATTTCCTGTCCCGTCCTGACTTGAACCTCTGTTTGCTTTAAATCTATAACTCGGGGAAATTTCATACAGGCTTACCAACACTCACCCACTCACATCCTCAGTATTACAACCAAAGCTTAAAGTTGTGTCCACAGACGGTGAGCAATAGGAAATTTTTTAGAGATGTGCATTGTTTACAACTAATATTGTGCCAGTTCTTGTGCGCACAAAAGTTTTTTTTATTACAATGCCATCAGATTGTATGGCCTTAAGCCCCCCATACACCTTACAATCTTACCATAAAATTTCTGTACAATCAACTTTTCTTCTACTAAAACCATGTGATCTAATCCTTCCAATAATTATGCATTCTATCAGGGAGGACCCGGCACTACATAGCAGTGATATATACCTTCCAATC
>CM070039.1:86781845-86795355 GCA_036250615.1 Ptychadena robeensis
TTGCATTCCGGTGCATATCAGAGTAGGTCTGTCTGCACCCGTCGGGGTGTGTATGGCAGGTATTAGGCCAGTCTGGCAGATGAATGAATGAATGAAGAGGACTACACATGAATGGAGCTGCCAGGGCACTAGATGGGATATTAAGGTAAATCCTTCAACAGCTGTATTACGTACCAATTGGTCTAGGCCAGAGAATAATATCCCTCTCCCAGATTCTTAATTATAAATCAGTGCCACACCCTGATAATTGGAACACAGAAAAGCCATATGAAAAGAATGGGCTCTTAAGGCACTACATAGACATTGTACCACGTAACTAAATGTTAAAAGGACTTTATTGTCAACATTTAAGACCATTCATTAAAATTCCGAAAACATACATTACATCAAATATTTACATACATTGTACCATCATAAGTGCAAAAGAGTAGGCTATGCTTGGCGTGTCCCAAGGGCTCCAACGCGTTTCGGCTATTCAGGCTTTTTGTGCACTTTGATGCAATGTATGTTTTCGGAATTTCAATGAATGGTCTTAAATGTTGACAATAAAGTCCTTTTAACTAGAGATGGTCGAATTTTTCGACTTGCTAACTTTGTGAGCTGATTGCAAAGCCCCTGAACATGGTATCATCACCAAACTTGCTAGAGATGTAGAGAAGGGCTGTGAGAGCATTTTTAAAAAAGTTTTGCTCTAGCACATGTCGTTTTTGCATTTTGCAGTTTTTTTTATAAATTAAGTTACAAAATATCCGATTTTCGAAATTTTGACTTGACTTTGAACTTCATTTGTGCAAAAACTATTTGTGTTAGAGACTTTCTTTTTTGGAGTATACCACCAACTCTTCTGGCTATCTCTAGCAAGTTTGGTGTTGATACCATGTTCAGGGGCTTTGCAATTACGTCGAAGTCATCAAAAATAAATTCGACCATCTCTACTTTTAACATTTAGTTACGTGGTACAATGTCTATGTAGTGCCTTTGAAAGCCCATTCTTTTCATATGGTTTTTCAGTTATATTACGTAACTGAGATTTGCTTTGACCCAGGGACTAATTGGTTAACAGAGAGTCTATTTACATATGCATATACGCATATATTACTGGAATAAGTCAGAACAAATTTTTGCTTAATGTGCTTTCACCTAACCTAATTTGCCTTTACAAAGATTCATTATAGCTGCAACTTTAATTTATTCTCTGTCTGGATGAATTGTTATGTTCCTAACAGCTAAATAACAATGTAAGTATTTTCTTTATTTAAAGCCTCCTTTGCCAGAGGAGGGATCCGACAAATAACTTGATGCAAATGACCAGATATCAATTAAATTGTCTGCTAGAAGTAGACAAACATTGTTATCCTAATATTCCCATAGAGGCATGTGCCTGCCTATGGAGGAACTCAAACTTAAGAGATCATTGACGTTAGAGGAACCAATCCCATGTCAGTTGGCATAGGCTAAGTCGGGCATTAAGGGTTCTAATGGAAATGGCATTTAAAAATGGTGGGCATGGGAAAGCATCAACTATAAAAAAATTTATTTAATTGACTTCTGCAATTGAAATTGGAAAATACTATCAATCTTATATCCCTCAATGGTATTACCCCACAGTGTAATCGATGCAAAACCAATTCCTTAAAGCAGACCTTCCACTAGATGCTCATCTCTGTATGATTGACACTAGAATTGCAGATAATAGGGCAGAATGAGTAAAAAAAAAAAACATACCTGTAATGAGTAAATGAAGAAGACCCTTCGCATCCCTTCCTCTCTACTTGTCTCTGATGACGCAGGGGTGGAAGAGCTGACACCTTTGAGAGCAGGGACAGCCAGGAAAGTACCTGATCTCGGTTCTGCATTGAAATACACAGAGATGTTCTTTTCTATTAACCATCTGAGCATTTGCCACGTGGCACGGTTTTTTTATAACCGTGCCACGGGCAATCGCGGCGGAGCACAATGTGCTCCGCCGTGATTGCCAGCTCAGCTCAGGGTTCTAAACATAAGCCCGGCGTCACTGGAGACGCCGGACTTATGCTGGAGAAAGGCGACGCCCCTCCAGTTTGACGGAGGTCTATGGCGCCGCCTACCCCCGCCCCCTTCGCGTCACCGGTGACGTGATCGGGGGCGGACCCGGAAGAAGACGGCGAGACCTCGGGCGTTCCTCCGGCTAACTGGGGCTGAGTTTCATGATGCATGAAACTCAGCCCGAGTTAATTCGGGGAGAACGCTCAGAAGGTTAAAAACCACTAGAAACGTCCCCTGTGGCCATTCCCAAAATTGCACCCTGAATGAATTCACGGAAGCCTGGAAGATAAAGATGCAATCTCTCATATGATATGATATTAAAAAAATTTTAGGATTGTGAAGCGCTACGCCACCAGCTCAGAGGTGTAATGTTTAGTGTATTTAAAAAAATTTAATCTGCACTCCGCCTATTTCACAACTAGCCCCCCATTGGCAGACCTGGTAAAGGGGGTCATTGAACAAACATGCCCCCCTTCAGATCATACCATAATCAGGTCCCCAGTTAAGCAATGCCAGATTCTGCATCAGACCTGTTATGGAAGGGGGTTGGGTGACAAGAATGGAATCCCCCCCCCCCCCCACTTCAGAGCTTAAGCAAGACCAATGCCTTTTCTCAACAAATAGGAGAACCCTTGGTAAGGTAGCAACCCTCATCCCTGGTTGGTGTTCTGGGGGTATGCCTGTGGGGGGTATATTGAGAATGTTTTACAAGGTGACACCCTATGGAATGAGATCCCAGGACCCATTTCTACTTTGTAAGGGGGGTTCAGAAAATAGCCTAGGAATACATATACAGACACCAACTTTAACCTACTGGACAGTTAGCCCGAGTCAGTTTGGGGTGAGTTTGTTTACTAACAATACTCACCCCAAACTACACTCTGGGATACTCACCTGCCTAGTGGAAGCCCCCGGCATCCCTCTATATTGCCATCCCCGCTGGTCTCTCCCGGTCTGCCTCTCCAATATCATATATATCGATGACAGCGAAGAGGTGGCACCATTGACTTCCAAATAAAGGATGCAACGTCACTGTTTATCATCAGATCTAGGGGGTCATTGATGGCATTGTGGATGTGAAGGGGGGAGGGCAGAGTGGCATTTAACAAATGCGTTCTACAGCCATAATGCCCAGTGGGTTAAAAATCCTTTATTAACATTCTACCATTCCACAAACTCACTGCACATTGTGCCGTAATCCTCTACCGCCATCACTGGTGTTCCCATGATGAGTCTCCAACGCTAAAGTCAGCCTTTTTTGGGAAGGCATTTAACCTGATATCCTGGGCAGTAACAAAAAACATGACTAAAGATATGTTTTGCCGGTGCTTTCGGCTCCATCAGGCCCCCGGCACTGAGTGCCTTCCTTTGTGCAGGGGACCCGACAGAACCGACCCACATTACTTGTCTACAGCAGCGACATTTCTCACGACGTTCTGCCAATCCTCTGGCCGAAAGGTCGACCTAGTGCAGTACATCCGGCTGGCGAATCGGAAGAACACCTTTAGAACAGCTGCTGCTGCAGACAGGTAATGGGAAGAGGTGAAAGCGCCATCGAAACATACCCTTAAGCTAGCCACTTGAATTTTGGTCATCGATTCATCGATATATCGAGGGAATTCAAACTCGTCTAACGAAAATCTATCTTAATCTCATCAACATACCCCCCACATTATTTGCGATTGTGGTGAGATTTCGATCCAAAATATTCACGAAAATCGTTGATTTGGTTATTGAAACGTTTGAATTCCAGATGGAAGTGGTCTATTATGTATATCTAATCTACTCGATCCAGTAAAACCCACAAACATCGACGATTATAAAACTATTTGGCACAATCGACCAGGATTTGTCCAACATTGTCGGCGATCAAAATTCGATTTCGATGTTTCTTCTCTTCCGTCAACGTCGAACAATTATCGTCGTCGTACCATGTGGGCATTCCTCGATTTTTGTTCAATCGATGAAAAAATTCATCTAATCCGAGCATCGATTGAAACCAAAATCGAACCGTGTTGGCTAGCTTTAGGTCATGTTTTTTTTACGCCCAGGTAATCAAGGCCAAGGTATTTTGCGCTTAGCGCATGGGTACCCGGACGGATAACACCGTCAAACATAACCTAAGGTCATGTTCCACGCTTTTTCCCTAGGCTGACACAAGACGCCGATTTTCATTCACGTGCAGGCAGATTTTCCCCACGTAGTGCGTGTCCTATCCGGCATGTGAGCACATGCCCTAATAATTAACATAACAAAAGACACTGCTTTTCCCCTTTTGCAGACCTAGCCGTTGAGCTTGCACTGACTGTACGTGCACAGTGCTGCATGAAAATGCGGCAATTTTCCTGGTCCTAACTTCCTAACTTTTTAATGTTTTTTTCTTCAAACTTTTTATTAAAATGTTAGTAGTTACACATAGAAAAAGTACAGCGGAGCATACAACAATACAATCTACATAAGTACATAGTACAACAGAAAAAACAGTAAAAAAGGCGAAAACAGACAGTGAGACACAATAACAAGATAACTCATAACATGAAATATTGTACTTGTAGGTTGTCTTTCTTAATGTAAAGGAGCTTCTCATCTCGCTGACATGCAACCTGGTGACTTCAGCTCCACCACTCCCTGTAATGGGGGACCTGTTTCCTCTTCGCCAGTGACGCGATGGAGGGGGGCGAGCATCATTTAATCAAGTGATCTTAAGAGCTTGGATTACGTTTTGCCAGGGGTCTGCGCATAATGTAAGAGATATACTCAGGTGTAACGATACTCCAGGTAGAGACGCCATCATAAGGATAACTATAGACCTCTCCCTAAAGCCTGTATCAGCGGGCATTACGCGAAGATATGCGCTAAGGGTTACTGTCCTCATGTTTGCACCCGACGCCACTCCTGTTTGCACCCACATCCACGTGTCTGGTGGCATAGTGTGGAAAATGACAATGCCATGCTGGTGTTCTGCTTGTACCAGTGAGTTTAGGATTTTGTAGTCCGTACTCCTGGTAATGGAGAGGTTTGGGAGGATTGACTGTGTTTAGAAGCTGACGCAGAGTGGACCCTTTTACCCATCCATATAAGGGGAAGTGTCCTCTCTGCCGTTTTTCCCCCATGGCATGTTTAATAACAACCCCGGGGAATGAGAAGCCATTGGCCAACACGCCCTAAAGGTGGGTTTAGCACGTCCAGATTTTTTGTTTCATTCAAACTTCAGATTCGATTTTTTGTTTGATTTTTTATTCGGATTTCGTTCGGTTTTCCATTTCTGGAAGGTCACTTCGTTTTTTTTTTGTATTTTTGTACAACCGACACAAATATCTATAAAAAAAATCGGTGGACCCACGAATTAAAAAAAAAAATCTTTTCTAATTTTTGTCAACAAACCAAAAAATCTTTCGTTTTCATCTGTTGGACAAACAATCTTGACGTGTCACCGAACTTACCTTCGATCGTTCACCCTATTTAACTCGGGCTGAGTTTCATGCCTCATGACACCTGTCAGCCCCAGTTTAACTAGAGCCGTATTCTTACGGCGGTCTGGAGATCAGCATGTATAGCCGTATGCCTTCCGGTCCGCCCCGATCTCGTCACCGGTGACGCGAATGGGGGGAGGGGGTTGTTGGGGGGCGGGGTAGGCGGCGCATAGACCTCCGTGTAACGTGAGGAGCGTCGCTTTTCTTCAGGTAAGTCCGGCGTTCCAGTGATGCCGACTTATGTGTAGTCCTCCGCTGAACAGGAAAATCGTGGCGGAGCAGATGTTCTCAGCCGCGATTGCCCGTTGCACGTAATGAAAAAACCGTGCCAGGGCAAACGTCTCAGGAGGTTAAGTAACGGCGGCGATTGATAACACACAGGAACGATACAGAAAGTCCATTAAATTTAAAGCAATCATCCAAAAAACACAAATCGCTAAATTGTTTTGAAAATCATGTCAAATAAATTTCACATATGGCTCAATTATTATAATTTTTTTTTAGCACGAGAAACGTCCATGAGAATTTCAAAAATTTTGCAGTGGACCTACTTAATCTTTTATTCACAAAAAAATTACAACTTTCCCTGCTCCCTATTTGACCGTCCTTCTTATAGGGGAGATACCCTTTACCCCTTGAGCACGATATAACGACCCAATCACAATTTTTTACTAATTTTTCCTTATAGCACTCTGTTCCCTTTAGTACAACAATATAATAACAATGCCAACATCAACGTCCCGATGATCAACACAGGTTGTCGCGAAACATGTTAACCCTCTTCTTCGTCTGAATATGCTACATCTTTACCTTACCGGCATAGCTTTTTGTGATCCTCTTATCTCTCTTAAGCAACGGTAAAATATTGCCGCTTGGATCGCGCTATAAAATTTGGGGCCTTTATGTTACTATAACGCTTTGTTTTATTGTTTTGATACGGTCTGTGATTGATACTCACCCCTATATTGCTTATTTAGGCCAAGTCCCGTCCGTCAAATTCCACCCCTTAGTGCACATGGGGTTTTTCTTCTGCTCCCCATCACCAAGGGCGTTCTGGGGTGCAACCTGCTGCTTTAGATTGTACTATATTTCTTAGAGATGTGACAGCTCCAGGACTGCAGGATCAGGTTAAACAATTTTTTTGTATCTCATATTTTTAGGAGCAATTAACCTTCAGTGGAATGGAAGCCCCACATCAACCATTTTCCTGAGTTTGGATAAAATCAAACCTGTTACTTATTTCAGGCGAGAGGATGGCTCACGTTAAAAAATCGTAGGTTAGGTTCTGTTCACCTCTTCCTTTTGGAAGTGTGATGTAAATATTTTTTGGGCAGAGAGATATTCTGTGCTATTTCATGCTGAGAACTGGCCCCTAGAGATTGCATGGACTCAAATGTGTGATTTACCAAAACTAAACTCTGCCAGACATGTCCACCTGTTTCACCTGCTCCTGCTGTAAATCCCCCCCGGATTGGGTTTATCAGAGAACAGGCTCAGATCACCTTTCCTAACAACCAGCTGCATCTAGTGCCACACTTTATCAATCACTGATCCTAATAAATGCTGCGACATATATCCATTATTAATTCCACTGTGACGCGGTGGAGAAGTAAAATAAATACCTGGATAGTGGTGGGAAAGCTGCTTCACATGCATATTATTACCATATTTGTCTGAGAGTGAATCAGGTATTTATTTTACTTTTTACCTCTGCTTTTTAAACGTTTCTCAATTCTTCAGTTATTTAGAGCTAAGCACTCTACAAATGTATTTTTGGCTTATGTAATTAGGTAAGATCAATCCCCTACTTCCTGTCATGTTTCCTCAAACATGAAGACGATGATGTAATTCTATTCTTAAGGATTCCCCCTCTTAGTTGCAGGGGACGCAAGTCATCATTGAAGGGTTTCTCACTTCCTATTCTTCCTCTTTCTTATTCTGGTGACAACTCAAAATTTGGAATTTAACCTCTCACGGGTCTCATTGGCACTCATGGTACCACCAGCGTAAAGTTATCCTACAAAAAAAAAAATTCCCGCAGAAGAGTTGTAACGGCATGTGCAACAACAAGAGCGCCAGGATTAAGGGGGGCGCCTCCTTGTTGTGGCGGACGGACGCAGACGTCTAGAGAGCGGGCTCATGCCAATCCCAGACACGGGGAGTCAACCATGGGAGCCTGCAGTGTCCCTCCGTTTTTAGCTGTCCCCTCTGATCTTTCTGGGTCTGCTTCTCCAGGTTGAGTGAGCTAATACTAAGGAGTCGCCCCGGGTAATGATGGAACTGGCCAAAGTCTGGGTGGGGGCTGGAGATCTCAACTGCTGCCATAATCCCAGACAGGGGGAGTAGACCAGTTGGAGCCGTGGCGTACCTCCTTCATTTTGCCATCCTCGCATATCTTCCTGGGGGCTCTTCTCTCTGTTCGGAGCACCAATCTAAGGGTGCCCCCTGGAATGATGATAGACTTGATTGAGTCTGTGTGTTGCTGGAGACTTGGCTGATAGCCAGATCCCGGGATTCTGACTATTCAGATCTACAGATTTGCGTGGGCTTTGCCCTCTGTACAGCTCCTTAGAGGGCAGAAGCATTAACCAGGCACCGCATATGTGACCGTGGTGTCCTAAAATCAGAGAGGCGGTACAGGGGCCTCATCAAAAAGTACCTGGGGAACTTCAACAGTATCGTACCTCCATCTTACCCCCCCTCCATGGCTATGATGTAAACACTACAACACCTTTTCAGTTTGAATAGCCTATACCCATGTCTTATAGAAATACAGTCCACACACTGACTCCTTGAGCCCAGGACAGGGTACGTTGTTGGGATTTCCAGGGGATGATGATCGCTACCTCAGAGGGACTAGACCCCCAGGCTGACTATCAGGGGTATCACAACTGGACTTCCAAGCCTGTGGGCATGATTTATTACAACACATATCGGATGATATGTAGGGAGTAACCGAATTCACAAAAGCAAAGATCTGTACAGCCTTTAGAAGGGTCATAGGTTTTATAGCCATATTGGTTATTTGTGCCTCAGTATCTGCTGTTGTGAAGAGATCCCTTAATTTCCTGTCCTCTTGGACCGGCTACATAAGTTAAGGAAATTTTCCGCAATTCCCCAAAACAGTATCTGGAATCATGCTTTTCCAGTGGCTGCAGTCCTGACAAACATGACAGTAATTACACATTTCTATGTGCTGGCAAACATTAGAGGTAGAAAAGGTATGTGGCAAAAGAAGGGTTCCCTAACTGCTGCCGTCAACGTGTTGCTGCGTGGCAACCTCTGATTCCTCTCTAGATGTGACACAATCCTATCCCTGCTCATGAATTAACAGAGGACACAAGCCCTCAGGATTAACTATCCAACGTAAGAGCCTACTTCTGGCTGGATGCCTATGAGCTTTCATGACCGCTGCCTCTTTCCCGCCCTTCCTTATATAAGGAAGTCTCATTGCAAACATGAGTTGCCTGATTTATAGCTCTTCATGTGTTTGCCTCCAACTTGGTTATTGACTCTTTGACTTCTGGTTCCAGACTCTTGGCTCGTAATATGGATAACCCTATCTCTCAACCCTCGGCACTTCATCTTGGTACCTCATAAGCTTCCCCAGTTCCACCAGCCCTTTGTCTTATGTCATGGAATTATCCCTATCTCTCAATCCTTTATACTTTGTCTCATACCTCTTTAATGGTTTACTACGGCTATTCTGCCAACTTGCAACAGGAGCATCCAAGAGCTGCAACCGTGGGACCGGCTGCGAGCAAAGCCCATACCTTCTGGTGAACAGCGGTCCCCTTAGACCTTCTGCACCCTCGGATGCACCTTTGCAAATTGTTAGTTGTCTCAGTGGGTCCACACACACCTTGATCACTGGTGTCACCCGCTGTAACAAGATGACTCAGCATAGCAATATTCTATCCACAAAGTATTGTGATTTTTTGGGCCTAATATTCGCAATAAATGTGTAAATTCCAGCATTTTCAATCATCCAGTCTGCTTGCCTTCATTGCGCAAATTGGCACACGTGAATAATGCAAAGCAAACGGTAGTTCCGGTACTGATGTAAGAACTCTTTAACATTTCGGCAAGTCATGAGATATAGCCTATATTCAAGATCGTCGTGAAGTCCCTATTTTGAGGACTTGCAATATTATGGTTAGCCTAATGGCTGACTAATCATGTTTTTAGTCTGCTGATGCTCATACCTTACCATGTCACATTTAAAATGCCCTTTTCAGAAGGTCACATGTCAATGCCACTGTTCAGCACTTAAAATGAAATTCGCATCCGAAAAAGGGTCAAACCTAGAAACCTTGTATAGATGTTGACGCATGTGACATTGTGTGGTTGGGTGGGTTAATAATGATGGGTTATGACTTCATGGCTGGGGCAATGTTTCATTCTATTAACCAGTCATGTTGTCCTCCTCTGGTGAGAAACACTTGTAGCTGTTTATGGGTTTTTTCCTCACAGAAGTTACCATTATTATTTCCTAGCAATAACCGTCTTCTTTTGTTTTTTGTGTTTTTCAGCGTTACATAACTACAGAATTTTTTTATTAAAACCCAGGAATAGTTCCTTTGTAGCCACTGATCACATGAAGTGGAAACAATAAACTCCATCCATAACAAGACTTTGCATGTTTCACTGCTTGCTAGTATGATGCTCAGCACAGGCAATATCCGTAAATGTCGCAAAATCTTTCACCTAATATTCAAAATAATCAGAGAATTCCAGATCTCCATTTATTATCACTAGTGATGAGCGGCATAGCAACATTCGTATTGGCGGCATGCCAGCAAATTTTATGGACAACCTTCGCATTCTGCAATATTCGGGGTTTTTTTTATTGCGAATATCGGCAGTTTTTATTGGCGAATTTCGCACGCACATCTATGTTTAACATGTGCGATTGTTATCGAATTTTAAATGAAATTTGGGGATGTGAAGTGCAAATCGTCACTTTAAAAATTCGCAATAACAATATCGCACGCACAATATCTGTTTTAACATGGTGCGAATTGTTATGCAATTTTTTTAAAGTGACGATTTTCGCAATATTCACAGTTCACCCCAATATTCATTTAAAAAACTGTTGTGGTGTTGCTAAGCTCTGGTTGGCAGCCGCCAGTTGTCATCAGTCAGACAGTCCAGCCTTCCCATTCGTCACTTGCCTTGAGAGGCAATGTGTAATGGATAAAAAATACAGAATATCTGGAATTTTTCGAATATTCGGCATATATTCAACCATCTTCGGTCGAAATTCCGTATGGCGAATATTCGCGATTAATATTCTGGATCCGAATATCTCGATCATCACTTACATTATCACCTTCATTCATCGTCACATTGTACCATGCACATATTGGAATGATGTAAGAAGATATAGCACTATAGATCGAGCTCTTTGCAGTAGAAATTCGCGATTAGGATGTGGTGTATGTGTCTGAAGGACCTTATTATTTTAGAATTGTCCTAATTCTTCATGGCATAGAGTAAAACCATGCCAAGAAGTCCCATGGGATTGGACATCAGAAAGACCTGTTCGAGACCCAGGGCCACCGCGGGGGGGTCTAGAGGGGACTCCCTGTCCTGGCCGAGTAGCTAGGGGGCCTGGGTCAGCATTAGGGGCCTCAGGCTCACTGTGTTTAGTGGCTGCAGGCAGCCATAAAACTTACTTCGGGAGAAGGGTGTAGGATTTTTCTGTTGCACCCCCCCCCCCCCCCACTCACAACTCTTTTTGTGACAATTTGGCAGTATTGGCTCCATGATTTCTGATGCATGCCCTGCTGATACATGTCAGATTTGGTTGTGGTGATGGGTTCGGGGGGGGGGGGGGGGGGGGGGGAGTGGGGATGATAGCTTATGCTCTCTGGGAGAGGGTGGCATATGCGGTCACCCCCCAGGGGAGTTTTTTTGGCTTAAGCTGGTCATATTTTCGTCTTTCTGCTGTCTGCCCTGTGGCTGGTCTTAGAGATGGGTCTAATTTTTAAAACATTCGACCATTTCGACGGCTTTGAATTATTCACAGGCCCGCTGAAATGGTTTCATCACTAAACTGCTGGAGATGTAGAGAATGGTTGGGTATACTCCAAAAAAGAAAGTATGTCCTCTAACACAAACAGTTTTTTTCACAAATTAGTTCAAAGTCAAGTAAAAATTTTGAATCCCCTGAACATTGTATCATAGAGAAGTAGCAAAGGGTTGTGGGAATTTTTTTTTAAGTTGACTTAATTTTTTACATCATTTATTTGATCTTCGCACAAACCTTCTCTACATCTCCAGTAATTTTGTTGATGATATCTTGTTCCGGGACTTTGTTATAGTTGAAATAATACCCCTCAAAACATAAGGACATTTGCTGTGTGTTTCTGTGCCTTAGCTGCTGTACCCCCCCCCCCCTTTTAGGTCCCCACACACGTATCAAGTGTGGACCGTCAGATGAGGTGGAAGTGGAGAGAAACGTGATGGCGTCATCACGCTGCTCTCCATTGTGCAGAAAATCGGTGGGCCCCCTTTGTGTGCCGGCCGTTAGTTTGGACAGGGACGCCGGTCCCCATTCAAGCTAATGGCATCGACCAGAGATTTATGGACAAGTCCGTTCTCTGGCCGACCAAGCTTTGGGGTGACAGGGATCTGTCGCTCCATGTGGGCACCCGCGATCCATGGCAGATTTTTCCGCCAACCGAAGGCAATCGGCTGCCGCTCGTTATGTGTGTATGCAAACCTTAGGCTTATACTTGAGTTGTTCAGTTTTTCCAGGATTTTTTTTATAACATAAAGCATTTATTTTACATTATAACATTAGGCCTTCAGATTATATGCGGGTAAGCTTTTACTTGAGTATATACGCAAAGTATTCCATACTCTACTGTCCTCCTTCTGTGCTCAACCAAATTACTTTTAATGGAGCTCCCCTCCCAACTGCTATTGTTTTTTCTATCCTTCTGTACGATTCCCATTAGATCTCCCAACAACTATGTAGTCCAGGCATCTTACAGGATTGTATCCCCATTGACTAGATAGTTTAACCTCCTGGGCGTTTAGCCCGAGTTAAGGGCTTGTTTACCCAGTTCGTTGTAAAATTAGCAATAAGTGCAACTGATAGACCTGTCATAGGGTTGTTATCAAAAGGACCCATGAACGCCTGCACAAGCCAAGGAAACGACAGTGTAAAGCCCCCCATACACACTGTGATCTCTGGGCGATTGACCGGCGTGGGTATACTATTCATCCAAATGATCCGCCTCAAAATCACCCACGAGTCACAGGTGCCCACATGGAACGATCTCGGACATGTCCATTTTTCCCTGGCCAATCACATTACTTATGATGGGGACAGGCATCCACATCCAAAGTAATGCCCGTGCCGGGTCGACCAGAGGATCGGCTTGAGGCTTGCCTGTGCTTGAGGGAACGATTGCAGCTGAGGTCGGCCGTCTGGCTGCAGTCGGTCCCTCAAGAATCGAGGGAGGATCTCAGTGTGTATGGGGGGGGGGGGCGTTAAAACTATCCTTACTCGGATGAGTTTGTTTGTTTATAAAACTCACCCCAAGCTAGCATCAGTCATACTCACCTGGCCGCTAAAAGCCCCAGGTGATCCTCTATATCGGCAATTGCTGATCTTTCCGGGTCTGGCCAGATGACGTCATTTATGACACCAGAGAGGTGGGGGGAAGGCAGCACCATTAACCATGTAATGGAGGTGGTGTCGCTTTTTACAGCTGTTCGTGGGCCAAAGAAGGAAAGATTTCCCTTGGAGTGCTTTTTAAAAAAGGAGGACATGCACGGGTCGACTTTTTTACGATCCTCGATTTCAAAAGATAATATCAACCTGTGTATGGCTACCTTTTAGAAAGGTCCTCATATGTCTTAGGGAGAGTTCGGTCACGGCATTTCAGGGGCCCACTGACAATGCAGGCTTTGCCTGTGACCCCCATGCTGCCTCTTGTTGCTGAGCAAAAACCAAAGCAGTGGGAACTAGCCATAATTGTTTTGGGTTCTTTTTCCAA
>CM070039.1:86825893-86836005 GCA_036250615.1 Ptychadena robeensis
GTAGAGAAGGGTTGGGGGACATTGCTGGAGTTGTAGAGAAGGGTTGGGGAAACATTTGAATACAATAAGTTTTGCCCTAACATGTCAAGTTTGTGTATAAATTGAGTTTATATCTCAGCTCTTAATGTAAAGCTCTGCTACTATGTACACTGATTCTTCTATTATAGCTCATACAGCAAATCCAAATTTTCCACCTCATGTGAATTTTTGACCTTATGCGAATTTTGGCTTTATGCAAGTTTTTTTGAGTGTTTTATGCGAATTTTTGGCGTTTTGCGAATTTTCGACTTCGACTAGAAAAAAGTCAAAATTTTGCAGTCGAATCGAAATTCGATTGGGAAACTCGAAATTAAGTAGAATCGAATTTTATTCATTTCAACCATCTCTAATTACTGGACAGTAAATTTTAACTGATTACATTTTCCATTACAAAGACATCAGACCACCAAGGTGGTCATTAAGCCTTCTTAAATCTTTCTGCATTTCACATAAAATCTTGCCTATTCCTTGTTATTCTGCACAATTTTATACATAAGAGCTACATCTAGTAGATCCAACCCATTATAACCTTTTAGAAGTTAAATGTTGGTTGCTCATTAATTCATTGGAAGGCCTTGCATGACAGATCATGCTTCCTTACACACATTCTTCGCATGTTTGACACCAGGCATATCAGGATTTTAGCCCCAATTGTGCCTGCTGTGGCCTTACCAAATAAATGAAATGCAAACAGTGAAACTGGCAGGAGCTACAGTCTATATTTGTTGGTTTCAGGCAACTACTGAACTAAATACCAGTGGGTCACATTTCACCCCGAAGCACTCAGGTGAACACTGCTGGTCTAATATTTTTGGAATTACTTATAACACAAATATTGCAGCTAATACTGTATGTCCATATAGATGGTACCTCTGTTTTATATGGTCAGAATCCACAACTTTTTTACCTGATAAGACTTTCTAAATGCAGCTTTTTGAATAGATTCCAAATCCATTGTTACGTTCAGTTTTTTCTATTAAAGACCATTAATGCTACAGAATACAATGACCGATTATAACAATTTTGGTATGGTCAATTGTTCCAGTGCAACCCTATCCTTAGCAAACCCCAATTAAGGTAGCCATACACAGGTCGATTTGTCTTCGATCGTTTCCCGATCTGATCATTCCAGGAGATCGTGGAGTTGATTGGATCTGGAATTGATGGAACACCACCTTGGGAATCTGATTTGTGGTCAAATTGGACATGAGGCAATCTTCAAAATGGCCAATTCCACAAAATCTATCAATCAATCGGAAAGGCTGCTGCATAGGGAGCTATGGGTCCACCAACGTACTTCCATTGCCAAACAATCTACCAAAAAAACCAACATGTTGGTTCAAAGTCAATCGATCACGGTGGGCAGAATATGATTGATCGCCATGAACGTGCGCGGTGATCGGTCAAAATCGTCAAAAAATGAGTGGTAAATCGACCAGTGTATGGGAGCCTTTAGATAATAACATGGTATGATATTATCCAATATCAGGACCTACCCTCACAAAATCTGAATGGGATCAAATTTCTAAATTATTTTGGGGAGTCCCCCAACTCCAGGCCTCAGACCTGGCCTCAATGTTTCTGAAGAAACCTTTTGGGTTATTTAGAATGCCAATTGTTAGTCAGGTCTTCTTAAACCAACATCAGGACCTGATCCTCTTTGAAGGAGAATTGGCATATATTTCCAATGTCTTTTGGAAAGCCCCCCAACACAAGTCCTGAAACCTGGCCTCAATGTTTCTGAACATCTTTTGAGTTAAATTAGAATGCCAATTGTAAGCCAGGTCTTCTTGTCCAACATAAGGACCTGTCACTTAAGTTGAATGGGTACAACATTGAAAAATATTTCTTTTTATTCTAAGACCTGGCTTTAATGTTTCTGAACACCTTTAGGGTTATTTAGAATATCCAACATCAGGACCTGACCTTACAGAAGCTGAATGGAAAATTCTCGACCGAAAAATGATCAGACATTGTGGAAAATTTGTATTGAAATTCAATTCCGCTTTCAATCGATCCAAAAATCTGTTACTACAGTTGGCATAGATTACAATCAATCACCGATTTCCCTGATCAAAAGAATTGATCTTTTTAAGTTGATTGAAAGGAAAATATAGACGTGTATGGGGGCCTTTACCCCCCAAAAGCCGAATGGGCACATATTTTCTTAATCTTTTATTGAGCCTCTCCCAACACAAGGCCTGAGACCTGACCTCAGTAATTCTGAACACCTTTTGTACTATTTAAATGCCAACTGTAAGCCAAGTCTTCTCGTCCAATATCAGTACTTGAGCTTACAAAAGCCAAATGAAGTAAAATTTCCACATTATTTTGGTGAGCCCACCCACCGAGATAAGGCCAGAGGCTTGGCCTCAATGATTCTGAACACATTTTGCATTAATTCGAATGCCATTTGTAAGTCTTGTCTTCTTGTCCAACACCTGTACCTGACCTCACAAAAGCCAGACACAAAAGGGACAAATTTCCAATATATTTTGGATAGCCCCCTGACACAAGGCCTGAAGCCTGGCCTCAATTATTCTGAACACCTTTTGCATTACTTTAGAATGGCAATTTGTAGTCAGCTCTTGTCTAATGTCAGCACCCGACTTTGCAAAAGCTAAGCTGAACGTGGACAAATTTCTAAATTCTCTTAGGGAGGCCCCCAACACAGGACGTCGCCTAGCTCCATATTATCGTCCATTGTTTTGGATCATCAAGCTAGAATAGGCTTGATGATCACATGAACCTGCACTTGAAGAATGTATGTAACTGAAGTGCCCTGAATGCAACCACGGGCAAACGAAGGCCTTGGGGCCAAAACTGGCCCTTTAGTCTTTCAATTTGGCCCTTTGTCACCTTGGTGTAAAGATGCTCTGGCTCCCCTACACTCATTCCCTGGAGTAAGTGGAGATGATGCCTAGAGGCTGATTGTTGGGTCTCCTAATTTACCTGCAATAGAATGTTTATGTTTACTATTAAAAGCCTCTATTTCCTATATCCGATATTCGAGCCGTCCGATGTACACTGCAGCAGCGTGATGATGTAATCAAGCTGCTGTCAGATATCGGAGAAGCCGGGGAGAGCAGAACTGTCTCTCCCCGGCTCCTCCTCCTCAGCCAAGCTTTGCCTTGAAACCCAGGCAAAGCATCGGATATCTCCACCCATACCTCCACGTCTGTACCCTGCATAGGGATACCTATGCCAGGCGGCACTTACAGCCTCTTTCTCCAGCCAAATTTTAAAAACCATTATGGGCCACAAGTCAAAAGGTTTGCCCACCCCTGTTCTAGTGTATCCATGAAAGTAATATTTGAAAAATACAGTCCCAGGTATGATATTATAAGGAAAAAACAACAGTATCTCCAGGAAGGGGAAAGAAGCACAAGCAAGTTGTAGAGAAAAAAAACCCCAAATGTTTTGACCTTCCTGCAATAAATCTAAGGGTATGGTTCCACTGCATTGAGGGCTCCGTCGACCCCCATCGCTAAGTGTGTTCCTTGACGGGTGTATTGACATACTGCACTAGATTAACCTCCAACCGACTCCGCGCCATGGAGACAGCCGGTGCGTTAGGCGGGTATCTGGATGGGCTCGGATGACATCCCTGTTAAGGAATGCACTTAGCGCAGTGGAGCCCTCCACGCCTGGAAACATACCCTAAGACTAGTAAGAGGAGTCTTGGATATATGTTGTATGCTTTATCATTTTCTCAGGCATCCTGCTACTGTCACCTTTTACATACATAAATGTGCACAGAAAGCAGAAATCTACGCTCACTTTTTGTGTCGTTTTAGGTGTTTGAATGCATTTGCATAGTCACATCGCATAAATCAACTTCCGATCCTAGAAATGTTAATATATGCTAATATAGACCATTAAAGGCAGACAATGGCACATATTCCTTTCCAGGCGTATATGTTATTTAGGATGGATATTCATTCCAGGGATTAAGACAGGATAATATTGGATTAATGTCAAGTTTATTTCGTGACCTAAAGAGGATTAATTAAGATCTGTCGTTTGTAAGGATTCCCAGAGTGCCGCAGTGGGATCGAGTGTGGAGTAGTTGGATGGAGGCCTAAAGCCCCCCATACAGATCACCCAATACCATTTTCTTTTAGATCTACCAACAACTTTGTAGTGCCGGGTCCTCCCTGATAGAATACATAGTAAATGGAACGTATACATCACTGCTATGTAATGCCGGGTCCTCCCTGATAGAATACATAGTGATTGGAAGGTATATATCACTGCTATGTAGTGGCGGGTCCTCCCTGATAGAATACATAGTGATTGGAAGGTATATATCACTGCTATGTAGTGCTGGGTCCTCCCTGATAGAATACATAGTGATTGGAAGAATTAAAATGCTCCTCATATTACATGGTTTTATTAGAAGAAAAGTTGATTGTACAGATATTGTTGGGTAAGGTTGTAAGGTGTATGGGGAGCTTAACACCGACTGGGTCAGCCATAGCTGGAGCTTGTATTGGCTAATCAGGGACCTAACAAGTTGTCACCATACTGGGAGCTGATACATGGCAAGTGACAGATTACCATAGCATGTGGATGTAAACAATGATACAGAGATAGTGCCTGGAACTAGTAGTACAACTAAAGTCTATCACTAAACTGCTAGAATGTGGACCTTAAAGTTTGAATTATTATCTATTATTTTAACCTCCCTAGCCCCACTTCCACCACCATCTTGCAGAATCTTGTAAAATGACTTAACTTAAAGTGGATGTATACCTAAAATCTAAAAAATAAATATGTAAAATGAAAGTTGGACTTATCTCTGTGCTGCTATGATGGGGGCATATCATTACACAATCCTAAAAATAATATACTTACCTGCTGTTGCCTAGAATCATATGAGAGATTCCATCTTTATTTTCCAGGCTTCCGGGGGTTAACACAGGGTGCAATATTGCAAGTGGCCACTGGGGGCGTTTATAATGGTTTTCTATGGGAATTTTTATGTCATTCGTTTAAAGGAGAGCTGAGATTAAAGATTTACCCATCTATATTTGCTTTGAGTTCCGTTAGGAGCCACAGCAGCCGTCATCAGAAGCAGGTAGAGAGGAGCGGCTGCGAGGGATCTTGTTAAATTTCTCCTTACACAGGTAAGTGTTTTTGTTACCTATTATCACATTTCTAGTGCCACTAATAAAATGATACTCATTTCAATAATGATGGCAGCTGTCACAAGGATTGGTGTTACATGGTGCTGGTGTCACCTCATAATAGTGTATATGTTGTGCTGTGAGTAATATGGGTGTCATATTGTATGACAATGTTGTGTGTGTATATATATATATATATATATATATATATATATATATATATATACAAACCTACATATAAGACACTCTTCCACCCCACCCACAATATCAGCACGCATTGTGTGTGCATTTCGTATTACACACAATAGTATGAGATGATAGTATATTGATAGAATTTGATTGGTCTCTGTCCCAGGTGTGTGTATTTATATATTATATACACACACACAAACACACACAGCAGAGGCAAGTTACATGCTAGAGTAAAATGTTTAATTTTGTTACTTTCCTGGACACACTGCACACATCAAATTCCCCTAAATGACTTAAGGGATTCCAGGGAAGCACATATATTGCAGCAGAAACAGACAGAAGCCTCAGGACTGTACCATTCACAAGAGAAGGGGGAAGCCAAAGACTGTGATGCAGCTGTTCCACTGACATTACAACCGTGGTTCTTGAGGAAGATTGGAGTCCATTAGCCCATGTATAGTGTTGAGCTTGAATATTCAAATTGCGAATATATTTGTCAGAATTCGCAAAATTCGAATATTTGCAATATTCTGCATTGGGATGCATAGAGAAAAATACAAATTTTATATGTATATATATATATTAACACATATAGCAAAAGCAGAGGACAGTCACATTACTTTTAATAGCAATAAATAGCACATGTTTCATTTTAAAGGAAATTGCAAGATGATTATATTTCTAAATATATAATTGCGCGATTGCGAATATTTGTGAATATCAAATCGAATATTAGAATCATTCGAAAAATATAGCAAATTTTAATATTGCCTATGCCGCTCATCACTACCCATGTATACAAAAACAAATGACTCTGGTTGGAAAGTTTGGTGTCACCCCCCTACTGGGAGTAAAATAGTGTCATCCAATGTAACTGGGCTTACGACACCACTGTATGGTTTATAGTCAGTTTAAGCCAAATACAGCCCGTATGCGGAGGAGAGTTGAAGACTTCTGACAATGGCCTCCGGCAACCTCAACATGGGGAAAAAAGAAGTAGTTGAGCTAATCTACTGAGAGAACTAGCAGCTGCAAATCTCTGAACTCAGTTAAGAAAAATGTGGAAGAGCAAGCATGAAAAAATGTGAAAGTCCTGTCATAAACAGGTTTCATCATAAAAACATGTGTCCTGCTTCCAGTGACTGATGAGAAAATGAATGATTAACCTTTCACATCAATTCCTCTTAAGCTAGCCATACACGTGTCGGATTCCATGTCCAATCGATTCATCATCCGATCGATTCCGGCGATTCTGCCGGGAATCGCAGGTGTGATCAATCGGCCAATTAAGAGTATCCATCGCTGCATACCACCTTAAACCAACGGATTCCGGGACGATTCCGTGTCCGATTGTCCACCTCACAAATGGCAACTCCCCCTGATCCGGGCAGAATCGGATGAGAAAGACCAACATGTTGGTTCTCTGTCGGATCCGATTCTGGGCCCCTGAACGATCGGACCTGATCGATCGGACAAGGTGGGCTGCATGCGATTCCGGCACGATCGTTTGGCGTGCACGCGCCTGGAATCGATCGTGCCGGAATCCGGTGCGAATCCGACACGTGTATGGGGGCCTTTAGAATCAAAAATGTATGAGTTTGGCACCCCATCTGACCAGGAATGGGAGTTTCTCAGATATTCTCATGCAGGATTGTACAATCTATATAGGAATAAATTACTAACCTGATATAAATATACTATTATATACAGGGGTGCACATAAGTGGTCCTCTGGTACTCAAAAGGGGCCAAAACCTAGCTCTGCGTACCTGCATTATTGTTACACAGCTCATATGTGTACTAACAACTTGGAGGCGCTCCGTGTCTGGGCAGCAGCAGCTAAATGTTACATGTATACAATTTATGTCACTTGGATAACTGCAGGGAAACATGAATAACTATGAAAGGTTGCAGTTAGGGGTGTGAAATTGGGAATGTAAATTACTAAAACAAGGCTGGACTTCTAAGGGTGTTGGAGATCTGGTTGGTAAAAGTCAGAGTAGTCATATGTAAGAGATTTGATCTTTTTTTTTAAACAATAACATTTTATTGAGAAATTAAGACAAGATTTGATCTGACAAGAGAAAAGCACTGTGTGACAGCTGAAATATGACTATGAAAGGATGACATTTGGACTGCAGGTAGTCTCAGGGGTTAGTTACTTACCCAGGAAACTTCAGGTACTACTGAGTTATGAGATCTGGGGATTCAATCATGTTGTACTGTGAGAGTTACATGTGACTTTAAAGCTAGCTGAGTCATGTGGATGAAGGCAGCTAATCTGAGACTAAATAAAGAACAGGGAGGTCCATCTGCAGCAGGAGGCTGACGCAGAGGACAGAGAGGGAAACAGTGAGGGAGACCACCCTACATGTGGGGCGAGTACCAAACATCTCCTGGTACTCATCTGAGGAGCTCACTTAAAAACTTATGTGCATATTGATTATATAATATATATATTACCATATATATATTTTCCCATAGTACAAGTCCAGGGTCACTGGATTTGTGACTAAATCTATAATTGGGACACCCTAAAAGCATTTTGATTGCAATTGTTTTCCTGTTAGAGGAATTTTCTCAATTTCCTGTCACAGTGACAATGTTGCAACGGGTACAGGAAGTGGGGACAAAGCTTCTGAACGTGGCTAAACAATAGTGGGATGCCAGTGGTACCTCTGTATTTGGTGTCACCTGGTGCTAGAAACCCATAGTGTCACCCCATAGATATGTGGCAATGTATATAAATATATGTTTATTCAGGGGAGTTTCTGGCATTAAGGGGACCCTATGCTAAATTGTTGCCTGGGGCCCCTGTTGAAAGTTTTTGAGTGGGAGGGGGAAAGTGGTAGCAGAAAAATTGTTAAACTGAGAGTCTGGTAGTAGAATTATGCGTGCGATTACTCAATATTTTTGGGGTGCTGGCGCTGCACAGATATGAAATGCTTTCAGGAACTAGCAGAAGCCTAGGGTGGCCCCCCAGCTCCTTCTGCATCACCGCTGATGGCAAAGGGGTAGTGCCAAAATGGATCAGTGGGTCCGCTGCGAGCAGTGCAAACTGTGGTCCCAGTGCAAACCTGTCACATACTTTGATGCTGAAGTATTTTATTTACCCTTGGTCAGCCCTGTACACTCTGCAAGAATTAAACTCTCCCCACGACTACAGGGTTGATAGGGATGCACAGATATGAAATGCTTCAGGGACTAGCAGAAGCCTAGGGCGCCCCCCCAGTCCCTTCAATGTCAGCGATGATGGCAAAGGGGTGGTGCCGGAATGAATCGCTTGGTCCGCTGCGAATGGTGGTGCCGGTATGTTAGTACACTAGTGGGACTGTCCTCTGCTTTTGCTATGTGTGTTAAAATATATATAGAGAGAGATAGATATACACAGTAAGGGTAGAGAACATGTACTATTATGCTGAAGTATTTTATTCACCTTTGCTCAGCCCCATACACACTGCAAGTATTAATCTCTCCCCACGACTAGAGTGTTACCAGGGATGCACAGATATGAGATGCTGCAGGAACTAGCAGAAACCTCAGGACTATACCATTCACAAAGTAGAAGGATGGGAGCGAAAGACTGTGCTGAAGTTGTCACACAGACATTGCAGCTGTGGTTCTTAAAGAAGACTGGACTCCTTTAGCCCTTAAATATAAGTGCCGCTCCTCTGGGAGTGAAATGGTGCCACCCGGTGCAGCCTGCACCCCCTTTGCTGTGGCTCTCCATAGAAAACACACACGTTAAACTTTTGAGCGTTCTCCATTGCACTGCAGAGAAAATCGGTGATAGAAGTCTGACATTAGATTTTCATTCTCTGTTTGTACCCTCGGCAGCTCCATTGTTGTCTGTGGATTTCGTCATTTATTGACATGTGCGGTGTCAGAGGAAAGTGCCAGTTGCGGAAGTTTACCCCATCCAGGATGCGTCTACCACTGGCTGTTAATGATTCTAATTGAATAAGCCGAGCATTTATCTGAGAAGTTACCCAGCAGGCACAAACATTTCCAATTTGTATGAATTCACCTTGCTTGCAACACTTTCAGCTCGGTGTGAAAACACACAGCAAGGTATAATAAACAGAAAGCTCATATTTATTTCCCTCCTGGGAGACCAAACCAAGGTGGGGAACAGGGAACAGGCATGGATATAGATTTCTATTAAAGAACAAACAAGATGTTTACCACACTGTCTGAAGGCTAGGCTTACCGGCCCTAAGATATGGTGGCATCAAGTATCTTTCTTTACAGCAGGGTCCCTAGTGGGGTGCAAGGGGTGCGGTTAGCACCAGGTGACACCATTTTACTCCCAGAAGAGGGGTTACACTAAACCACCATCATTTCCAGCCAGAGACATTTTTTGTTATGTTTGCAATGTCAGTCGGACCGCTTCAGCACAGCATTTGGTTTCCCCCTTCCCCTAATGAATGGAACAGTCCTGAATTCCATATTCTTAGGCTTCTGCTCCTTCCTACAGCACCACACACATGTGCATCCTTGGTCAGGGGCTAAATAGAGTTTCATTAAACACTTCAGCCTAATAGAATGTGATTGCACTCTGTCCCTGTTGTGTATATACATATACACAGCAGGGGCAATTGGTAGTCAAATATTATTAGTATGCCATTGTCACATAATATTTAATATATATATATATAAATATATACTGTATACAGGGCCGTTCCTAGCATTAAGGGGCCCCTATGCAAATTTTTTGCCTGGGGCCCTAAGAAGTTGATCAGGGGGGGGGGGG
>CM070039.1:86846453-86866891 GCA_036250615.1 Ptychadena robeensis
TTCAATCACATCCACTACATTTCCATTAGATATCTACCAAAAACTAATGTAGTTGCCGGGTCCCTACCCTGATAGAAATACATAGTTGGATTGGAAAGGTATATATCACTGTCTAATGTATTGTGCCTCGGGTCCATCCCTGATAAAATAACTATATTGCTTTGAAGTATCTATAGCACTGCTATGTAGTGCCAGGATCCTCCTCCCTGATCGAATACATAGTGATTGGAAGGTATATTTTATCACTGCATAAATGAAGTGCTGGTCCTCTCTGATAGAATACATAGTGATTTGGAAGGTATATCATCACTGCTGATTATGCCCGGGTCCTCCCTGATATGAATACCATAGTTGATTATGAAGGTTATATATCACTGCTATGTACTTGCCGGGATCCTCCCTGATAGAATACATAGTGATTGGAAGGTAGATACTCACTGCTATGTAGTGCCGGTTTCCTCCATGATTAGATTACCATATTGATTGGAAGGTAATA
This sequence comes from Ptychadena robeensis, assembly GCA_036250615.1. NCBI lineage: Eukaryota > Metazoa > Chordata > Amphibia > Anura > Ptychadenidae > Ptychadena > Ptychadena robeensis. The sequence goes on from CM070039.1 coordinate 86,846,950, forward strand.
TATCACTGCTATGTAGTGCCGGGTCCTCACCTGATAGAAATACATAGTGATTGGAAGTATATATCACTTGCTATGTAGTGCCGGTTCCTCCCTGATCGAGAATACCATAGTGATTGGAAGGTATATATCACTGCTATGTAGTTCCGCCGGGCCCTCCCTGATAGAATGACAATAGTGAATTTGAAGGTATATATCCCTGCTATGTAGTGCCGGGTCACTCCCTGATAGATTACATATTGATTGGAATGTATATTCACTGCTATGTAGTGCCGGGTCCCCTCCCTGATAGAATACCATAGTGCATTGGAAGGTACTATACTCACTCTGCTATGTAAGTGCCTCGGGTCCTCCCTGATAGAATACATAGTATCTTGGAAGGTATATATCACTGCTAATGTATGGCCGTGGCTCCTCCTGATGGAATACATAGTGATTGGAAAGGTATATATCAACTGCTATGTACGCCAGGTCCTCTCCCTGAATAGTATTCATAGTGATTGGAAGTGGTTAGAAACGCTCCTCCATATTAACTGGTTTTTGGTAGAAGAAACGTGGATTGGTACACAGCACAATTGTATGGTCATGCATGTGTACAGGTGTATACGGGGGGGTGGCTTTATCCTAAACAAGTAATAACCAGAGGAATACAATTGGCAAAGGTTATACAAATTTTTTTTTATTGAGTGTTATCGCCGCATTATACATATTTCTCTTCTCTGGGAACTGCCCAATGTACGTGCCACAATTGTCAATCAGCAACAGATTTATATACCATTGAAAATGAAACAAAATAAATATTATATATGAGATACTATCACTGGCGATACTCACATCTAGCATGTCTTGCTGAGAGAAGATTATGTTTTATCCAAAAGCATGTAAAACCGACCGAAATCAAACCGCTTGTTTGGTCTCTTATTGAAAGACTCCTTCTTTGGGTTCATATTCAATCATGGCGATGGTAATGCACTCCGCTAGTTCTGTGCAGTTTTTATTGCCTCCTCTCTCACACAAATCAGTGATACCATATTTCAACAAAGTTTTTACAACACTTTGGAAAGTGCACTTTCCCCCGCCTTTCAATCCTGGTAGTCACAATGTTGTTTGTTGAATGAAGAGGTTGCTGGTGGGAAGCGAGCCGAGTCGGATGCCAGCTTAGCGTTGCCGCTTCTTGCCCCCACTCCTGGTGTGGCCATAGCTGTGTTTTCCTTTAGTATGATGGGTGGGCCCAATTCCTTTGCTTATGAAATGGAAATGGAAGGAAAATAAATGGTCTCCAGCCCAAACAAGGATGTGTGGTTTTCAATGGGAAGCATTTATTATTGTTATTATAAGCGCCAACATATTACTTATATTATCAGTCAGTACTATTCAGTCCAGCTTTATGGGGCAACCTAACATACTGTAACCTAATGCCTGCCATAACACATGCCGATAAGCGCGATTTTTCACCTGACCGCATGTGGCGCGCTCGCGCCGTCGGCAGCGGGAAATCGGACGGCTAATCGGCATGTGCCCACAGGGATCTGTCGCCCACCGCTCGGGCCGGCCAGAGAACGACATGTCCCGATATCTCTGGCGATAGAAAGCCGATGCCATTAGCTTCATCATGAAGACCGTCGTCTTCATTTACGCAATGGCCGCACAGCACAAAGGGTGCCCGGCCGACTGAGGGCCCATAATGCACCGTGGGTGCAACGTGTATGACGTCAATCACGTTTGGCATTCGGTGCATATCGGACTAGGTCTTCTGACCTAACTCGCGGTATGTATGGCAGCCTTAAAGCCCCCATCCACATCTAGAATTTTCTGTTTCAATCAACTTAAGAAAGATACATTTTTGGGGGACAGAAATTGGTGAAATGTGGGTGATTGATTGTATGTTTCAACTGTAATAACAGATTTTGATCCACTTTTTTGGGTCGACTGAAAGTATAATCAATTTCATGCCAACAATTAAATTTTACCAGCACGTCCAATCAGTTTTCAATCAATATTTTGTTTTTCAATTTAATTGTTTTAGGTTGATCTGACCATGTGGGCTGCCCATGATTTTCAATCATCCAAAAAAAAATTAATTGAATTCATTTTGATTGGATAAACATCTAGACATTTATGGGGGCCTAAAATGAACCATACACGGCACAAATTTTTTGGGGGCGATCCACTACCATATGCGCCAATCTCCTTGTGGTCTCCTTGGCCGAACTCGTGTGCACCCCCCGCAGGTCAGTACGCCACGAAGAAACGTCTGTGCTGACCAACAATCAAGACAGAGACAGCATGCACACAGGTCAGAAATGCACACAGAGAGAGAGAAGGTCTTTGTTATAACTGCCAATTCAGAGCAGAGACAGCAATGCACACAGGTCAGCACACACAACGAGGCACCACGAATGTCTTGTTTCAGACTGGCCAATCAAGGCAGAGACAGCATGCACACAGGTCAGCACAACACACACAGAGAGAAGTCCTTGATCTTACGTGTTCATCAGAGGCGAGACAGTTGCAAACGCATGTCAGCACGCACGAGTCAGAGACAGCATGCACAACATTGTCAGAATGCCACGAGAGAGAGAGAGGTCGTTTGATTACTTCCATCAGAAAGGAAGCAGAGACAGCATGCATACCAGATCAGCACGCACACAGATATAGAGAGAAACTATGTTCTGAATGGCCATTAAAGGCAGAGACAGCATGCATACCGGGCAGCATGCACTGAAAGAGAAGGTCTAGATTGGCATTTTGGTGGAGAGGAGAGGGGAGAGAAAAGGGTTTTTTCAAGCAGGAAAAATGTTTTCATCAAAAATCACATAGTAAAACATGTCAGGAGGTAAGGGAGGCAAAAAATCATCACAAGTTCCAACCCTCCTCCCTCCCAATCCGTGGCAGAGACAACATGCAGTCAGGTTGCGCACACATAGAGAAAGTCTGTGTTTCCTTTCTCTTATAGACAGAACAACACCGTTGTTTCATAGTCCACTATTGAGTTATGACCTACTACGACATGCACCTATTCTCCCCAATTTGCCCTAATCGGCAAATCAACGCCAAAACCCACCCCAAACAAGGCGTGTTTTCAAAAAAACATCATTTGATGCATCAATTGCAATAGACCGGCATCATGCCCGTTATTGGCCATCATTCCCAATGACAACATGGGACAGGCATTATTATTCTCACAACCACAATAGGCGCCTCTGTAACATTCCGATTACAGGCCCGTGTCTAAACACATGGTTGTAACGTAGGGAAGCGCCGGGATTATACGCGGTGGCGACAAGAGGCCTTAACATATGGTGTTATTGTATTATTTTTAATATTCATACTAAAGTAAGTGCAGTTGGATACTTCCAGGGCTTATCATCCCCTGGTATGTGTCATGGGTATTCTGGGGTGGGCATCTAGACTCCTGTGCTGGGAGGTTTTGGGTGTTCCTGGCGCCCGCTAGTCGGCATATTGTAACAATAAAACCTTAATAGTAAGGGCCTCATACCCTTTTAGGTTTTTCTGTCTTTCCTTTAGATCTCTTTTTGTCTTAGTCTTAGCACCACCATGTATAGGAGGGAACTTTCTAACCATCGAGTCTACTGTGTTCAAAATCGCAGAGACCTGGCCTACATAGTTTGTTTGTTAGATCGAAAGGATATCTGCCAGACGTGATCTAAGCTAGCACACCGGCTCGATGAAGTAACCAGAGTAGAGGCGCGCTACGGCTTCCTTTATCTCCTGTAACCTGTTACTTCCTCTGAGCCATCCACGGTTCCTTCGAGCAGGATCAATTGATCCAACAGATTTCCAAAGTTTCGCAAACCTGGTTAAAATCCATTACACTGACAGCGCTTTCCCCATCCAATGTAATTGAATGAAAGCGATGAGCCGGCACACACAGAGCAGCTAAGCACACCACATAAGCTGTCTGTTCAGCTACGGCTCTGTGTATGTGTGAGGGGGCATGGCCAACACTACCCCGCCAGCTCTGCCAGAAAGGAGAGGTGTTGGCTGGCTGCAAGGTGGGCTAGCAGCTGGCTGCTGGGGACTGGGAAACCAGGCCCCCGTGGGTGCACATTGAGTACTGTACGATTGACGCCGCGATCAACAATTGATCGCCGGTCCATTGACACGGAAACTACCTGTGTGTGGCCAGTATAGAAGGGTTTATGGCTAGTGTCCCCCCCCCCCCTACCCTCTCCTTCTGGTGATAAGCAGGGTGTGTGAATTTTGCCCCCTATAAATTAATAGACATTTTCCATGACAGACCTTTAAGACAGCATTTCAGAAGCTGTGCCGCGTTCTGCCAAGTTCATCTTTGCCTGCAGCCAAATTTGGCAAAGTGAGGGTTGCTCTACTTCTCAGCTGTTCCTCTGTTATTGAAAACTTGGGTTATTACCAACCACAAACAAGAATATCCTTAAATAGACTCCTCCAAAAGTTGACTGCGTGTAAAAATAGCAGAGCTCCTACGGCACAGGGCTGGTGTGAGATTGCCCACCTCATAAATTCCCAGAGTTTTATATACAGTTAACATTTACGACCTCACAGTCAGCTCCAACCTGCTCCACCCTAGTGACGTGGACGTCAGAAGAATTGTGCCCACTTATAGAGAACTCGGGGACCCAGGTAATAAATTATAGGCTTTGTGGAAAAAGAAACGCGAGGTACCTGTTTGTTTACATTTAGCGCTGGATTTCGTAGAGGAAGGAGCGACGTCTAGGCCCAAACCACACAATATGATACCTCCAACACACCGAGGCGCAACACATTGGCAAACAGAACCCAACACCCCATGAATTCTTAGGGATTCTGTAGTTCCGTTGTCCAAACTTCTTGCAGGGCCCCCTTTTCTATTTAGGACATTGGTCGAGCCCCTCCGCCCATTCCAAACATCAGTTAATAAGAGGGCCTGCGCCCCCCCTGGAATACCTTCACGACCCCAGTTTGGGAACACTGCTGTAGTGTAACAAAATTGCACTTAAAATTGTATTAGATATTCAGTGGCCGATTAGGCATGGGCCAACCTGGGCGTTTGCCAGGGTCGACATCTAGCATCACAATGTTTTTACACCAGATGCCCAGATATTCCTCCTAGCTTTGCCGCCTATGCCTGTCTGGAGGAAAAACGTAATAGATTGAGACTCCATAACCCTCCCCCCCAGGGCTTTTCCTCTCCCCCACAGGGAGTGTAGTGCTTGTGGGGGAAAGAAGTCTCGCCTTCCGTCTATAAGATTAGGGCGCGTTCCTAGCATTGTGGGAGCCCTATGCAAAATTTGTTATGGGCTCCTCCCCTCTTCCAGGGAGTGTTACGTTATGCCCGTAACAGCTTTTTGTTGAGAGGAGGGATTGGCATTAGCAGAAAAGTGTTTGAGCTGTGTGGGGGGAACTATGTTTGTAAGAGACTATTGCGCTGATACAATATTTAGGTTGGCGGGGGGTGGTGGGGTGGGGTGCTAGGGGGGGCTAATTTGCAAGGCAGATTGTGCCTCCCTTTGGCTGCAATGATGCATATGTCTTATGTTTTGTAAAAGTGCACCTTGGCCCCCCTGCCCAAGACGGCCGCAGAGACCGTTTGTGATCTGTGTACGTCGGTAGGAAGAAGAAGAGCTAACAGAGAATGTGATCCAGTGTGGATGTAGTCTCTGTCTCTTCATTGGTGGCGGCGGGTAGAAGAAGTGGAGGTTCAATATTTCAGCTCGGTTTACAACACATCAAAGAACCGTACCCTGGCTGGTTAAATAGACAGAAAGCAGTGCCACTTGTGGCATACTGCTAATCTACCCGGAAATTTGAGGTATTACCGTACTTTTGCTTGTTTTAAACAATTGTTTTTTTGACATTAATGTTCAAAGACCTTTAATCCATTTGTTGATTAATGGAAACTTGTGTCCTTAAGGTGGTTTTACACGTCAAGATTTTTGATTTCGGTCAACTTCAGATTAGATTTTATGTTAGATTTTTTTTATCGGATTTTCAGTCCCATTTATATCGAACGTAATTCGATTTTTTTAAATTGTTTTGTACAACTGACGTAAATATCGAATAAAAAAAAATCTGTTGGAACCACGATGAAAAATCTTTCACAGATTTTTTTTTTAGGAAGTGAATGTAAGTCTGTGGATGTATACTGTGGATGTTTACTGTGATTAACACAGCATACTGTACAGCCCACACACCTGTAATCACTGTCATCATACTGTACAACACACACCCTGTATATTCAACTGCATGCATACTGTACACACACACACCTTATATTCAACTGCAGCAATACTGTACACACACACACCTGTAATTCACTGCCAGGCATACTGTCACACACACCACCTTTATTTCACGTGCAGCATACTGTACCCACACACCTGTATATTCATCACTGCAAGCATACTGTACACAACAACACACCTGTATATTCATTCAGCATACGTAACACACACAACACCTGTATATTCCTTGCAGCATACTGTAGCACCCACACACCTGTATATTCACTGCCGAACTGTACACACACACCTGTATATTCACTGCACATACTGTACCAACACACCACCTGTATAACTCACTGCAGATCTGTACACACAAACACACTACCTGTATTTCACTGCCCATACTTCGCACACACACCCCTGTATTTCACTGCATCATACTGTAAACCCCACACCACCTTGTATATGCACTTTGCATCATACTGTACCCACACACCTGTATATTCACTCCAGCATACTGTACACACACACACACCTGTATATTCACTGCAGCATACTGTACCCACACCACCTGTTATTCACTGCAGCATACTGTACACACCCACACCTGGATATTCACTGCGCATACTGTACACACCACACCTGTATAAACTCACTGCAGCATACTGTGAACACACCACACCTGTATATTCACTGCAGCCATAACGTTACACACCACACCCTTATATTCCTGGCAGATACTGTACACACACACCCCTGTATACTCACTCTTGCCGCAAACTGTACCAACACACACCCTGTATACTCACTTAGGTCAGCATACTGTACGACACACACACCATCTTAATATTCCACTGTGTATTTTTCAAACTCATACATACTATCGCTATTAACAACGAACATTTACCTAACCCCTCTGATCTTTGGCCACGTGGCGCGGTTTTTTCTAACCGTGCAACGGGCAATCGCGGCGGAGCTTTAATATGCTCCGGCCGTGATTGCCAGCTCAGCTCAGGTTTCTAAACATAAGCCCGGCGTCACTGGAGACGCCGTACTTATGCTGAAGAAAGCGGACGCCCTCCAGTTTGGACGAGGTCTATTTCGTCCGTCTACCCCCAGCCCCCTTCGCGTGCACGCACGTGACGCGATCGGGGGCGGACCGGAAGCATCGTCAATACATGCCGATGCTCCCGACCGCGGCAGAAGACGGCGAGACCCTGAGCGCGGCTGGGGCAGTTAACTGGGCTGAGTTTTCATGAGCATGAAACTCAGCCCGAGTTAGTCGGGGCCAAACGCTCAGAGGTTAAGATTTAAATAATATAATTTTTGAAACACACCTTCTAAAACCACAGGCTATAGAACAAAAACCACTTGTTTTCCGTTCATCCACAATGCATTGTTGCGTTCGAAAATTTCTAATTGCAAATAAATATAACAACATCATAGAACGATCAAAATCATACATTGTAAAAATCCCAACATTCATTGCGCAGCGGAAATACGTCATGCGACTGGTTCAAACATCGAGTCCAAAAATAATCGGATGAAATAGGAGCCGTTCGTTTTTTACACGAAAAATAAACGACAGATGAAAGTTTACCAACATGTTTTCGAGAACTTGTGGACGATGTTTGGTCCCGATATCAACAAAAAAAAATCCATCGTAACAAATGGCGTTTCTAGATTTTGTTGTACAACGAACCAAAAAAATCCTTCGTCGTTCATCTGGTTGGAGACGAAAAATCATTGACGTGTAAACCCACTTTACTGTTCTGGTGATAACATTGTACAACTATTTAATTGACTTGAAAACGGGCCCTAATGAAGAGTCAGCAAAGAGTCCGCTTCCATGGTGGTGAGGAAGTCCTCTCATGTTCTGCTGGGGGGTTTCCGAGCTCTTGCTTTTTCTCATTACTGTATCCATTGGCAACAATTTTCACTAACGTTTATAGGGCTGTTTCCACACTGCCGTGCGTCGCGGTAGGTTTTTTGGCCGCAACGCATGTGCTAAGTGTTACAGCACTGTTACTCTGGCAAAAAATCTGCGTCTCCATTGGTCAAACAAAAAACCTCAGTATTCAGGTTACAACATTGTCGTATTGCACATTAACCCTCCTGAGCGTTTTGCCACGGGCACGGTTTTTCTTCATACCGTTGCCACGGGCAATCGCGGCGGAGCCAATATGCTCAACTGGAGGTCATCACCATAAGCCCGGCGTCACTGGAGACGCCGTACTTATGCTGATGAAAGCGACGCCCCTCCAGTTTGAACGGAGGTCTATGGGGCGCCGCCTACCCCCCCTGCCCCCTTCGCGTCACTGGGACTCTATCGGGGGCGACCCGGAAGCAATCACATCGCATACACATCGCAAGGTGCTCCCGACCGATGTCGGAAGACGGCGATACCCTAGAGCGGCGGCTCCCCCTTTAAAAAAGTTAATGGGGCTGAGTTTCATATGCATGACACTCGCCCGAGTTAACTGGGGCGTAGACGCTCATAAGTAAGATAAAAAAGTGGGTTATGTGTTTCTTGTTTGGGGCACTTTGGTCTCACAATTTTTTTTGCCATCACTGGCTAGGTCAGTATATGATACTGCTGTTCTGTGTTCTGGGGGTTTTTTGTCTGTGATCCAGAATCAAAAGAAAATGGCTCAGGATGCCAACCAGGCAAGATAGTTTCCTTCTCGGCCAGGTCAACAATGGCGGCCTACATGATGTCTGATCGGTTGGGGTTGGTGACGTACATCCTGCCACAATGGCCGTGCTCCTACACACTGTGCAGAGAGAGGGGTGTTTGTTTTTGTTTTATAAATCCGTTCACAATACATTGACTCATCATCTCTGTTGGTTACGCTCCTGCCTGAAACAGCTGTAGCAAGATATTAACTTTTTATTGATCAAGATGCCGAGTTTTGATATTGCCGATCAACCACAGTCGGGTAGAGTAAGCCGTGTAGCGACTTGATAAGATGGCCGCTGTCAGAAAGTTCATGTTACTGACATTCGTTTCCAGGTCAGACGGTTGTGTGACTCTTGATGGTGGTGGAGATTTCCCCCATTACCACGGAGAGGTTATGTTCTGTCCACTGGACATTGATGACACTGGGAGAATGCTTAGAAGGGCAAGTGCTATCCATAGACAGTCTAAAGCTCTGTGTCACTGAGCTGGGTGGCGTTTTCTGAATCACAGAGCTCTTTTTAGATCTGAACTTCAGGAGGCGGGCTAAGTATACGTTTAAAATATGTGATGCAATGTACTATTGCCTGCCAAAGGGCTCCAGGTCATACCCCCTACCCGACATATAGCGATGCTACAGGTGCCCCCAGGATTATTAGTAGTGATGAGCAGCTAGGCATATTCATACTCACAAAATATTTACAGACTTTCTTGCCTAATATTCTTCATAGTAAATTCTCCAGTCATTATTACCTTTATTGCAAAAATCAATCACTTTGTAAATGCAAATACTGTGAACGCAATGTGTGTTGTCACAGCCACATCTAGTGCAGAATGTGTAATAGCATCTGCAGTGTAATCTCCACATGAACAAAACTCATAGGAAGTAATTTATTACTAGAGATGGTCTATTTCGAACTTGCTAACTTTCAAGAGCTGATTGAAAGCCTCTGACTGGTAGCACCTCCAACTTGCTGAAGATGTAGAGAAGGTTGGGGGAACATTGACAGAAAAACACGTATGTTTCCAACACCCCAATTTTTTGAATAAAGAAAGTTCCACATGAAAGTCGAATTTTCCACATTTTCCAAATTTTCGACATTTTGACTTGAATTAAAATTAATTGTGCAAAAACTCTTTGTGTAAGAGCATACTTTTTCTTTCAAATGTTCCCCTACCCTTCTCTACAGCCTCCAGCAGTTTTGTGATGATACCATGGTCAGGGCTTTGGGCATTACTCGAATTTGTCGAATTTCTTTTCTGAAAAAAATTCGACCTCTCTATTTATTACAATCATTGCGACAGTCAGCACTTGTATATGCAAAATTTGAACACAATCTGTTGTGTCATGGTGACATCAGTGGCAGAATGTGACCTAGCACTTGCTTGTACCATCACCACATGAGACAAAAGCACATAGAAGTAAGTTATAACTATTTATTGTGAAGTTGGCACTTGTACATGCAAATACTGTGAACGCAATGTTGTGTTTGTCACAGCGCATCTAGTGGCAGAATGTGGAATAGCAACTGCAGTGTAATCACCCACATGAGACTAGAGCTCAGTCACACAGTCACCCCCTTCCATTCACAACTTTTCTGTAAGCAAACCCCCCAAACACCCCCCCCCCCCCACGCTTAACAATTTTCTAGTAAGCACCAAGCAACCCCCCCCCCCCTGGATCAACGTCTTAGGGCCCCAGGCAAAACATTTGCATAGGGGCCCCTTAATGCTAGGAACGCCCGGTTACAATATATTTTAGTATATTATATTACTATTATGTGACAATGGCATACTAATAATTTTGACTACCATTGCCTGCCCCTGCCTGTGTAATGTATATACACAACAGGTGACGAGTGTGCAAATCACATTCTACTTATTAGGCTGAAGTTTTTTAATGAACTCTATTTAGCCCCTGACCAAGGATGCCCATGTGTGTGGTGCTGTAGGAAGGAAGCAGAAGCCTAAGATATGGAATTCGGACTGTTCCTTCATAGGGGAAGGGGGAAACAAATGCTTGTGTGAAAGCGGTTCCGACTGATCATTGCAAACATAACAAAAAAGTCTCTGGCTGAACTGATTGTGGTTTAGTGTAACCCCTCTTCTGTCTGGGAGTACAATGGTGTCAACCTGTCTGCTAACTCACCCCTTGCACCCCACTAGGGACCCCTGCTGTAAAGAAAGATACTTGATGCCACAATCTTAGGGCCTGTAAGCCTAGCCTTCAGACATGTGGTAAACTCTTGTTTGTTCTTTATAAATATATCCATCCTGTTCCCTGTTCCCCAAACTTGGTTTGGTCTCCCAGTGAGGGAAATAAATATGAGCTTTCTGTTTATTATAACCTTTCTTGTTTGTTTTCACACCGAGCTGAAGTGTTGCAAGCAAGGTGAAATGCATAACAAATTGGAAATGTTGTGCCTGCTGGGTAACTTCTTCTTTCTCAGAGAATGCTCGGCTTATCCATTAGAATCATTACACCAGTGGTAGACGCATCTGGACTGGGGTAAACTTCCGCAACCTGGCACTTTCCTCGTGACCCCCAAAACCGCACATGTCAATAATGACGAATCCACAGACAACAATGGAGCTGCCGCGGTACAAACCATAGAATGAAAATCTAATGTCAGACTTCTATTCTATCACCGATTGTCTCTGCAGTGCAATGGACGAACGCCTCAAAGTTAACGGTGTGTGTTTTCTATGATGAGTCCCACAGCAAAGGGGGTGCCGGCTGCAACCGTGTGGCACCATTTCACTCCCCAGAGGATCGGCACTTATTTAAGGGCTAAAAAAGGGAGTCCTCTTCTTTAAGAACCCACAGCTGCAATGTCTGTGTGACAACGTCCAGCACAGTCTTTTCGCTCCCATCCTTCTACTTTGGTGGAATGGTATAGTCCTGAGTTCTGCTAGTTCCGCTGCAGCATTCCTCATATCTGTGCATCCCTGGTAAACACTCTAATCGGGGGAGAGATTAAAACTTGCAGGTGTGTATGGGCTGAGCAAAGGTGAATAAATACTTCAGCCATAATAGTACATGTTCTCTACCCTTACGTGTAATATCTATCTCTCTCTATATATATTTTAACAACAACACATACAAACGAGGACAGTCCCACTAGTGTACTAACATCCCGGCACTCATCCATTCCTTCGCCGCGACCAAGGATTCATTTCCGGCACCACCCCTTTGCCATCAATCGCTGACATTGAAGGGACTGGGGGGGCGCTAGGCTTCTGCTAGTCCCTGAAGCATTTCATATCTGTGCATGCCCTATCAACCCGTGTCGTGGGGAGTTTAATTCTTGCAGAGTGTAAGGGCTGAACCAAGGGTAAATAAAATACTTCATCATGCCAAGTAGTGGACAGGTTTGGCACTGGGACCACAAGTGTGCACTGCTCGCAGCGGACCCACTGATCCATTTTGCCTACAACCCCTTTGCCATCAGCGGTGATGCAGAAGGAGCTGGGGGGCCCCCTAGGCTTCTGCTATTCCTGAAAGCCTTTCATATCTGTGCCAGCGCATCACCCCAAAAATATTGAGTATCGCAACGCATAATTCTACTACCAGACTCCCCTCAGTTTACATTTTTTGGCTACCCCCTCACCCACTTCCCCTCCCACTCAAAACTTTCAACAGGGGCCCCAGGCAACAATTAGCATAGGGTCCCCTTAATGCCAGAAACTCCCCTGAATAAACATATATTTATATACATTGCCCATATCTATGGGGTACATAATGGGTTTCTAGCACCAGGTGACACAATACAGAGGTCCACTGCATCCCACTATTGTTTAGCCCGTTCAGAAGCTTTGTTCCCCACTTCCTGTAACCCGTTGGCAACATTGTCCACTGTGACAGGAAATTTAGAAATTCCTCTAACAGGAAAACAAGTGCAATCAAAATGCTTTTAATTAGGGGGTCCAATTATATGTTTAGTCACAACATCCAGTGACCCCTGGACTTGTACTATGGGAAATATATATATGGTAATATATATATTATATAATCAATATGCACATAATTTTTTTAGGACTCCTCCATATAGTACCAGGAGATTTTGGTACTAACGCCCCACATGTAGGGTGGTCTCCCTCACTGTTTCCCTCCGTCTGTCCTCTGCGTCAGCCTCCTGCTGCAGAGGGACCTCCCTGTTCTTTATTTAGTCCCTCAGATTAGCTGCCTTCCTCCACATGACGCACTATCTTTCAAGTCACATGTACCCTCCACAGTACAACATGATTGAACCCCAGATCCATAACTCAGTAGTACCTGAAGTTTCCTGGGTAGTAACTAACCCCCTGAGACGACCTGCAGTCCAATTCATCCTTTCATAGTCATATTTCAGCTGTCACACAGTGCTTTTCTCTTGTCATATCAAATCGTCTTAATTCTCAAAAAACTGTTATTGTTTAAAAAAAAGATCGACAAATCTCTTAACAATATGGACTACTCCTGACTTTTACCAACCATAATCTCCACACCCTTAGAAGTCCAGCCCTGTTTTTAAAGTAATTTTCCATTCCCAATTTCACACCCCTAACTGCAACCTTTCATAGTATTTCATGTTTCCCTGCATTAATCCAAGTGACATAAAATTGTATACATGTAACATGTACTGCTCTGCCCAACACGGAGCGCCTCCAAGTTGTTAGTTACACATATGAGCTGTGTACAAATAATGGCAGGTACGCAGAGCTAGGTTTTGGCCTCCTTTGTGAGTACCAGAGGACCACTGATGTGCACCCCCCTGTATATAATAGTCTATTTATATCAGGGTTGTAAATATTTATGCCTAAATATAATTGTACACTCCTGCTGAGAATATCTGAGAACTCCCATTCCTGGTCAGATGGGTGCCAAACTCATACATTTTTGCTTCTAAGGCCCCCATACCACGTGTCGGATTCCAACCGGATTCGCGGCACGCATCGATTCCGAGCGAGCGTGCAACGCCAAAATCGATACGTGCCGGAATCGCGAATGCAGCCCACCTTGCCGATCGTTAGCGTAACGATTCGATCGGAGGCCGACGCAGAGGCCTCAGAACCTCGGATCCAACAGAGAACCAACATGTTCGGTCTTTCTGCATCCCAGATCTGCCACATCAGGGGGAGTTGCCATGATGGGGCAAGAGTAAGTGACAATCGGACACGAATCGTCCAGGCAATCCGTGGGCCAACGGTGGTCATGCAGCCATCGGCTTTTACGGATACTCTAAATCCTTGGCTCGATTGATCGGACCTCCCGCATTCCGCTGGCAAATCGCCGGAATACGACATCGGGACGGTGATCAATCCTGGCACATGCAATCCGAAGACACGTGTAATGGCTAGCTTAAGAGACTTATGTGAAAGGTTAATCATTCATTTCTCATCAGTCATGGAATCAGACACATGTGTTTTTATTATGAAACCTGTTTAATGACAGGACTTTCACATTTTTTCTGCTTGCTCTTCACATTTTTTCTTCACTGAGTTCAGAGATTTGCCGCTGCTAGTTCTCTCAGTTAATTAGGCTCACTACTTTTCTTTTTTCCCATGTTGAGGTTGCCGGAGGCCAGTGTCAGAAGTCTTCAACTCTCCTCCGCATACGGGGGCTGGATTTGGCTTAAACTGGACTAGAAACCATACAGTTGTGTCGTAAGCCCATTTACATTGGATGAACACATTTTACTGCCAGTAGGGGGTGACACCAACTTTCCACCCAAGTCCATTTTTTTTGTATACATGGGTGTGATGAGGCTGGCATAGGCTATTAAATTTGCTCTATATTTTTTCGAATGATTCTAATATTCGATTGATATCACAATATTCGCATCGCGCAATTATATATTTAGAAATATAATCATCTTGCATGTTCCTTTTAAAATGTAAAACATGTTCTATTTATTGCTAGAAAAGTAATTTGACTGTCCCTCTCTTTGCTATATTGTTAATAATATATATCATATAAATTTGTATTTTTTCTCTATGCATCCCAATGATAATATTGCAAATATTTCGAATTTGCGATTCTGACAAATATATTCGCTTTGAATATTTCAAGCTCACACTATACATGTGCTATGGACTCCAATCTTCCTCAAGAACCACACGGGTTGTAATGTCAGTGGGAACGCTTCATCACAGTCTTTGGCTTCCCCCCTTCTGCTCTTGTGAATGGTACAGTCCTGAGGCTTCGTCTTTTCTGCTGCCATATATTGTGCTTTCCTCCCTGAATCCCTTAAGTCATTTAGGGGAATTTTGAATGTGTGGCATGTGTCCAGGAAAGTACCAAAATTAAACATTTTTACTCTAGCATAATTGCCTCTGCTGTGTGTGTTGTTTGTGTGTCATACTATATAAATACCACACGCTGGGACAGAGACCAATCAAATTCTATCTCTCAATATACTATCATCTTCTACTATTGTGCTGGTAATACGAAATGCACACACAATGCGTGCTGATATTGTGGGTGGGGGTGGAAGAGTGTCTTATATTTAGGTTGTATATATATATATATATATATATCTATATATATATATATAATACACACACACATGTGTCAATACAATATGACACCTACTTACTCACAGCACAACATATACAGCTATGCTGAGGTGACACCCAGCACCAGGAACCCCCAAATGATTTTTTTCCTTTTGGCAGCTTCCATCATTATTGAAATGAGTATCATTTATTAGTGGCCTAGAAATGTGCATAATAGGTTACAAAACACTTACCTGGTAGTAGAATTTAACAAGATCCCCTCGCAGCCCTCTCCTCCTACCTGCGTCTGAATGACGGCTGCTGTGGTCTCCTAACGAACTCAAGCAAATATAGATGTAATCTTTAATCTTCACTCCTCCTTTAAAGACGAATGACATAAAAATTCCCATAAAACCCATTATAAAACGCCCCAGTGGGCCACTGCATATTGCAACCAGAAAACTGTGTTAACCCCCGGAAGCCTGGAAAATAAAGATGGAATCTCTCATAGATTCTGGCACAGCAAGTAAGTATATTATTTTTGGAATTGTGTAATGATATCCCCCATCAAGCACCTCACAGATATAAGTCCAACTTTCATTTTACATATTTATTTTTTAGATTTTAGGCTCTACATCCACTTTAAGTTAGTCTTGACCAGATTCTGGGCAAGATGGTGGTGGAAGTGGGGCTAGGGAGGTAAAATAATCGATATAATTCAAGACTTTAAAGGTCCACAATTCTAGCAGTTTTAGTGATAGACTTAGTTGTTGTAATACTAGTTCCAGGCACTATCCTCTGTATCATTTATGTTTACATCCACATGCTATGGTAACGGTCAACTTGCCAGTATCAGCTCCCCTTATGGTGACATTGCTTAGGTCCCTGATTAGCAATACAATCTCCACTATGGCTGACAACCCGTCGGTGTTACTCCCCATAACCTTATTAAAAACAAATAACCTTATAAAAATAATAATAACACTATCCAACAGCAGTCACTACCCTTAACACTCACCCAAACCGTTATCCTCTCGCACCTTACTCCAACACTACTTACAATCAACTTTTCTTCTAATAAACCCTGTAAATATAGGAGCATTTTTAATTCTTCCAATCACTATGTATTCTATCACAGGGGAGGACCCAGCACTACATAGCAGTGATATATACCTTCAATCCTATTATCTTCTAGGGAGGACCCGCCCCTACATAGCAGTGATATATACCCTTCCACACTATGTATTCTATCAGGGAGGACCCGTCAGGACATAGCAGTGATGTATACGTTTCCCATTTTTACCTATTATGCTATCAGGGAGGACCCGCACTACAGAAAGTTCGTTGGTAATCCTAAAAGAAAATGGTATTGGGTGATCTGTATGGGGGCTTTAGGCCTCCATCCAACTACTCACACTTCGATCCCACTGCGGCACGCTCGGAATCCTTTACAAACGACAGATCTTAATTAAATCCCTTTAGGTCACGAAATAAACTTCTTGACATTAAGCCATATTATCCTTCTAACCCTGGAATGGAATTCCATTCCTAAATAACATATAACTCCTGGGAAGGAATATGTGCCATTGTCTGCCTTATGGTCTTAGTAGCATATCTTAACATTTCTAGGATCGGACCTTTATTTTGGCGATGTGACTATGCAAAGCGCAAACCCTGAAAACGACACAAAAAGTGAGCGTAGATTTCTGCTTTCTGTGCACATTTATGTATGTAATGTGACAGTACAGATGGCTGGGGTATGGGTGGCTTTAGAAAGTTTATATAATACTTGTACAAAAAGCCACTTTGTGCAAAATATAAAAAGTGTATTATTTGTTATTATTTATACACACCTATGTATAAAAACTCATCCAAACTGATCCTGGGGACATTTACACCAATTACCACCAATCAGAATGTACTTTATTAAAGCTAGACCAATACAATACGACTCTGATTTGCTTCCATTAACCTCCCTAATGCTATCCCTGAGTGTAGTTCAGAGTATATTTTATTTTCTAATATTGGTATCCCGAGCTACACTCTAGGTAGCTTAGGTGCTCCAGACAAGAGATTAGTGATCACTCTTATTCTCGTTGGCGAACAATACAGGTGTTCACCCCCCCCCCCCCCTTGCGTCATTTCCGATATAGATCTGATTCAAATTCCATAGCAACATGCGGGGAATTAGAAGTTTTCCGCGAAGAGGCGGACGCTGAACTTTTTTACAAGTCTGATCTGCCTGTTTGTGGACGGACACGGCCATTTTTCAAATTTTTCGATTAGCTGACTTTGTGAGCTGATTGCAAAGCCCCTGAACATGGTTTCATCACCAAAATTGCTGGAGATGTAGAGAAGGGTTGTGGGAACATTTGAAAAAAAGTTTTGCTCTAGCACATGGAGTTTTGCATGAGTTAAGTTCAAGTTTCAAGTTGAAACATCGACTTTCAAAATTTTGACTTGACTTTGAACACAATTTATGCAAAAACTATTTGTGTTAAAGCAATACTTTTTTGTAGTATAGCCGGAACGCTTCTCTACAGCTCCAGCAGTTTGGTGATGATACCATGTTCAGGGGCTTTGCAATTAACTCAAAATGGTCAATTAAAAAAAAAAAATTCGATCATCTCTAAAGGCCCCCATACACGTGTCGGATTCCCACCGGATTCCGGCACGATCGATTCCGGGCGCGTGCACGCAAAATGATCGTGCCGGAATCGCGTGCAGCCCACCTTGTCCGATCGTTCGCGTCCGATTGATCGGGGGCTCAGAATCGGATCCGACAGAGAACCAACATGTTGGTCTTTCTGATCCCATTCTGCACACATCAGGGGGAGTTGCCATTTGGGAAGTAAGTGATCGGACACGGAATCGTCCAGGAATCCGTGGGACAAGGTGGTATGCAGCAATCGGATACTCTTAATTGGCTGATTGATCGGACCTCCGATTCCCGCTGAGATCGCCGGAATCGATCGGGTGAGTGATCAATTGGCCATGGAATCCGACACGTGTATGGCTAGCTTTATGGTAATATTGAAGCAGATGTATGCTCAAAATCTAAAAAATATGAATGTAAAATTAAGGTTTGACTTACCTCTGAGCTGGTATGATGGTGGCCTAGTGCTCCACAATCCCAAAAAATCTACTTACATGCTGTTCACTGGAATATTATGAGATCATTATGATATTTTTATCTGCCAGGCTTCCGAGGCTCTTGTCAGGGTGCAGTATTGGGAGTGGCCACTGGGGGCGCCTTTAATGGTTTTCTATAGGAAAATTCATCTGTATACATTTCAAAGGAGAACAACAACTTACCCGGTTGTCACTGCACTCAGAGATGTCGGGTTCTTCCGGGTGCACCACAGCGAGGGAGAGAAGAGGGGCTGTGTAGGACCTTCTTAAATAACATCCTCACTATTATCGATACTTGCAGTGCCATTTATGCAAACATGAACTCCTGGTGGTAGGTCAGCTTTACGTTAATATCCCCAACTTAAAATTTAGTTGGAATGTATATTTCTCGGCTTGATTTATCTCTCGTCACAATAACGCAGATTTATTTTACAGAGTAGTTTGCTTTTGAATGGAATTGCTTTAAAAATAGTCTTGTCTCTGTTGGCAAGGAGATGAAATGTGACGAGCCGCGGACAGCTGCGCTGATGTAATATATTGGAGAGATTTACAAAATTCTCTTCTTCGGAGTATAGATTGTAAAGCCACAAGCAAAACAAGATAAGTACATTAAGCATCCAGGGGGTCCCAGCCTTGCAGGACTATAAATATGTTTGCAGTTTTAGTGTGTGGACATTTTTTTTTCACAGGTCCTGATGCTGTCAATCACGGAAGTGATTTAACATGCTCTCGTTGCCACTAGAGTATCGTATCTGTATACTCAAGGTCCCAGACAGAAGCATGTCCCCAAGCCCTGATGGTTAAATTATAGCCGCCGTGATAAGATTATTGAGCTGCTTTGTTTATTGTGACGCTGTCACCATGGAAGTAACATTTCCAATACTAAGAAATGTAGCCCAAAGCATTTATTTCGCGGGGAAAATAATAGCATCTCAATGTCCAGAGTCCACGGTGCATGGGTTGGAGATGGAGATTGAATCACCACCAGCTAATATTTCACAAACATCACTATTTGTTATCCATGTATAGATCCAGCTAGATGTTCCGAACCTGGTTTAAAGCGGATGAATAAAAATAGAAATGATATTTGTATACAATGAGACTTTTAGTTATCTCTAAACCAGCATAATGATGGTGACGAAGTGCTTCATAATCCTAAGAAATTATACCGCTGTGCTCTGGCATCATATGAGAGATTCCATATTTATCTGCCAGTCTTCCTGGAATTATTAAACTGCAAATTCAAGAGTGGCCACTGGGGGGCCAAATATGTGTTTTTAATGGGGAAAACGTATCTCGGTAGTTGTGTATACAGAGTGTGTTTTTACTGCTATTATAGAGCCCCCCCATACATGTTTAGAGTGTGACCCGACTTTTTGGCCAATTGACAGCGCGTTATGACCTGCGTGATGACGGCAAAAAAATCAGGTCACAATCAACCAGGCATTGGTGCCAG
>CM070039.1:86870752-86898525 GCA_036250615.1 Ptychadena robeensis
TGACAGGCAGACTCCTCTGGCTCAGAAGTTTTAGCACTCGGCGTATAAGACGACCCCCGAGTTTTGAGAAGATTTTCCTGGGTTCAAAAGTAGTCTTATACGCCAGAAAATACAGTAATACAATTTGGACTGGAAGTACATTTTCCAGAATCTACTGTACTAAGTAAATGACATTCCATATAGGTAAAGTATAAACGTACCTTGCTGTGCCATGTTTCCATCAACATCTCCAGGCAAGGGGGACCTCCTGGAGAACACAAGCACTTACACTGATTCTATAACCATCAATCATAGACTATACAGGTGAAAGAAGTAAGTGATCATTGGGTCTACTGTCACCCATTTCCAGAAAAGTGCTGCACGGCAGCCAATTATAGTCTTTCTTTCATTTTGAACCTACACTGGAAAAACGACAGCTGGTATCTAATTAATTCCATCATACACCATAGTTTATAAATCAGCCCAGCGCCAACAGTACACAGTCAGCTGGTTGCCTTGGCGACAGACTGACATTTGGGGATGAAGTGCTGAAGACATCATCGCACATCTGTATGTGAAAAGAAAGTCTAAAATGATATTTTGTTATGTAAATTCATATATATGTATCTCTATTTTTTTTGGTTACAGATAAATTTCAACACAGTTTATCCATTTAATGTATTTTATGACATTTTCTTGCATGCTTCATGAAATGCTACAGAGATAATATCTAAACAAACAAAGGGAATGTTATGTTAAAGAAAAATAAACTTTATTGTTTCTGAGAAAATGAGATCCTCTGATCTGATCCTCTGTTATAGTCAAATTATCCCAAGATAGCTCAAGGATTAAGCCAAATTGCAATATAATTACACTGCGGGCCGCATTTGGCCCCGGGGCCAGAGTTTGACGCCCCAGGGTCTAGATCAATAAAGTTGTACTATAGTGGATTCTATATTGTGACTTTCCTTGGACCCGTAGACAATGTTTGGGAACCTGATAGCTGATGGTGAGCCAACATAAAAATGTAAGAGTTGGGTTTAACTCCTGTTTTTTTTTGAAGGTCCAACCAAACTGCACTCAGGGTCCCTGCTGTGGAGATTTGTCTTCTATTTGTTCTGGGTCCATGCGCTCTGTTCTCCTCGTTATTGCCACTGCCAAAGAAGTTTCTGCATCTAAAGGCTTGTATCCACTGTGGCAAAATCCAGGCTGCGGATGTTGGTATTTCACCACAGACTCAACACATCCTATATATTCTAGTGAACATCAATGGACGCATCTAGACAGAATCATCGCACAGGGTTTGGCGGGATTTGGGGGAGCTGCTTTCCCTGGTTTTTAAATGTAAATGGATAGGGCACATTACTGGTGGTAACATGTCCTAAAACATGGGCAAGCTGCCCACATCCGCCCTGTGCACCACAGTGAACACAAGCCTTAAAAGATTTTTGGTTGAGTTGTATGCCTAGTCCACCACTGAATGATGTGGTCCTACCCAAACGTGGAGATGGTTTTCAAATTCAACTAGCTGAGTTTTGTTGCTTTTGTACAGTGCCAGCTCTATGGGCGGGCTTGTCTCTATGGTAGTGTGCCCACTCACTGAAAGCATCTGATGACCACAAGTGGGGTTGGAAGTTATGATGGAGAGTAATGCCCCCTTCCTTCTCACATAGGAGGGAGAGAGCATTAAGGTTCGATATTTCCATCGACCAAAGCAAAAACGGGAATCAATTCCCACCCATGTGGTTCAATTGACCAAAAGTGATCAAAATCTAATGTCAGTAAATGACGGTTTTCTAGGTATTTTGATTTATTAGTATTCAATGGTCCTATGGAGTATGTGCATTGATCTAAGTAATTTAATTGATCTGTTTTATATGAACCCCACTATGTGGTGGTACAATGGATCAATGTTAGACAGACAGTTAGTCAACATTTTAACCAGAAAAAATGCTTGAATAGAAGATCAATCCCTTCTTACCTCTCCCTCCCACACAATATTCAGACAAGCAGGGTTACCACCTGTACTCACTTCTGGCTATTGAAACTCGAAAGTAGCGCTCAGCTACATCACTTCCTGTACGTTTCTGCTCACAGGAAGTGACATGGTATGCCCCCCCCCCCATTAATATCCTCTGGCACTGACCCTGCACATGTAGTTGTTGCATACATTAAGTTTAATTTCTTACTTTCTTTTTTGTAATGGTTCCACCAAAAAATTCCACATCTTGTAGTGATATATTGTTTCATCTTTACCCAACAACCTTCTTATCATGGTAGCGTTCTGAGGTGGAAGGAACCATAAACCACAAAGTTGGTCTCCATTACAAGACTACTAGAGATCCTTCCTTAACCTCCCTGGCATTACGGGCTTTTCACGCCATTGTTTACAGCGTGGAAAGCCGTGCCGATCCTGGCACGGGCACAGTTTGATCCAAGACGGCCAGGAGGTTAAGGTCTTTTTTTGCTTCTTTTTTTTTACTTCATTAGTGGTTGTGATAAGCCCCTTGAAAGCTGTGACAATTCTCTATCCAGCCACAGTTATTCTGGGAGTCTAAAACCATCCCTTCTGTGTCATAGGTAACGCTGAAGGGGCATGCCATAGACCCCCATTATATTGGAGGCGCGTCTGTTCACGTCATGGGCATTATTGGACAGGGGTGGGTGGGAAATTCAAGCAGCGTACTGTTTACATGCGGTGCAGTAGGGGCTGACCACTAGGAAGGACAATGAATAATGATAACCTATGGTTGGTGTCAGGACTCATTATACTATCCAGCTTTCATATTTGGAGTAGTTGCTCTAAAATTCCAATATCATTTGTCAAGTGCCTATTACAGACCATTGCCGAGTTCCAGTCTAAAGAGAGACATTTGATTGCGCTGTTCGGGTTGTTATCTCATTTTGAGGTGTTCAGCTATTATTCGGGCTGTACTGCAAAGTTTCGGATGTTTCAGGACAGGTTCTTCTGAACTATGTGGGTTAACATCAATGCAGTCTGCAATGTGCTGAATAGCCAGAGTGGGATTGCGGAAAGTTAGCTTGTCACGTAGAAGCGGAACAAAGTGTCCTATTTCCAGGTTAAACTTTTATCATTTGCAGTTCTGGAACAATTAACGTTGGCTGTGCTTAAAGTGCAAAACTGTCATCTGCATGTCAGAGATTGTGGCTGCTGTACACAGATTACATGACCGTTTCTGTTTAAGAGAACACTATCGTCAAACATTGAAATAATGTTGGCATCCAACGCTGCCTGACCTAATAACCATTAGGATGTTGCAGACCTTATTAGTCTTGCATCCAAGTGAGCAAATAAAGCTCTAAGCCACAGCCTCTACTTTGCGCTGGTATCCGCTGATGACAGCGCAAGCCTCCGTTACGTTACTGTGGATGCCGATGGGCTGTGTCAACATTAACCTGACGGAGGCGGGACCAGCGGATCGGGGGCTCTAATGGGCTATGGGATTGCAACCTACAGCCACCAGTAGGTGTCCATATTTAAGTCATGTGGCAGGGGTGCACATAAGTGGTACTCTGGTACTCATAAGGGGCCAAAACCTAGCTCTGCGTACCTGCATTATTGTTTCAAAGCTCATATGCGTACTAACAACTTGGAGGCGCTCCATGTCTGGGCGGCCGCAGCTAAATGTTACATGTATACAATTTATGTCACTTGGATAACTGCAGGGAAACATGAATAACTATGAAAGGTTGCAGTGATGGGTGTGAAATTGGGAATATAAATTATTAATCTAAAAAAAAGATTGGACTTCTATGGGTGTTGGAGACCTGGGGGATGAAAGTAAGAGTAGACATAGGTAAAATCTAAGAGAGATTGGACAGCTGGAACATGACTATGAAAGGTTGACAGTCTCAGAGGTAAGTTACTAAGCCAGAAAATTGCAGGGTTGTATGACATATGAGATCTGGGGGTGTTGTATTGTGAGAGTTACATTTGACCCTAAGCCAGCTGGTGATCTGCAGCAGAACCTACCATGCAGGAAGCTGATGCAGAGGACAGCAATGGAGACAGTAAGGGACACCACCCTACATATGGGGTGAGTACCAAACACTATCCCCTGCACCCCTACACACCATCTCCTGCACCCCTGGATATAGGAAGTACATTTTTTAAGGGTAACAACAGATTTCACATTGGTTTGACATGTGCATTGCCTTTTCAACACGCCATAAATGATCCCAAGTTCAAAGCACCTTCCTCTTATGTTCTCAAGTAATTGGGTTACACATCAAAGAATTGAGTTCCTTGCGCTGCACAGTGAGAAACTTAATAACATGTGATGCAATGTTTTATAGAAACTCAGATTAACGCAGAACTCTAGCAAAAGAAAAATTCCACTAATTGTCCTTTTGTGATATTGTTGCATTACTCAACCCACTTGCTGTGAGTCCAGGTTACCCTGGGCCCACCCCTGTCTGTGAATATGAATGGACAGTAGAAGACAGTAATTTGCACAACTTTTACTCTGTTTTCTCCACCTATCAGAATGCTTCTTGCCAGATCACAACTTCTTTGCTACTTGAAGTGCTTCTTCTGCTTTTTTCCAGCTCTGCTATAGGGGCTAAAATTAGGTTAAATTCACAATGATTCAACTTATATAGTTGACCTCCTGTGCGGTCAGACCGAGTCCTAGTTGGGCTGAAAAAATTCGGAAGAGCAGTCATCCCAAGCTGGACTCCGGGCAGTCACAATTTAAACAAATGATGCCTTATCCTTCCCTGTGCCCTGTGCCCGTCTCTGGCTTCACCCTCTTCTCCCTGATCCTGGGTGATGCCATGGTGTGCTGATGAGCTATCCTGGTAGCTGCATCTCAGGTGCGGAGTGATCTCCACTGTCACTTTTCTATTCACCAGCTGAGGGATACTTTTTTCGTGTTGGGGCTTTGAGTGAGGGTTTAGGGTTAGACTGAGAGGTTTGGGGGATTAGGGAGAGGGACCCTGCGGGTTAGGAGGTTAAGGTGAGGGGTTCTTATGTGAGGGGTTCTATGGGTGAGGGGTTCTATGGGTGAGGGGTTCTTTGGGTAAGGGGTTCTTTGGGTGAGGGGTACTTATGTGAGGGGTTCTTTGGGTGAGGGGTACTTATGTGAGGGGTTCTATGGGTAAGGGGGTTCTGAGGGTTTGGATGAGGTCTTCAGTGGTTAGGGTGAGGATTTGGGGGTTAGGGCTTGTGTCCACTGCTGCTTTTTCCCCGCTGTGGACGCAGAGAGAACACTTCCTATTCTGATGAATGGGACAGTGTCCACTCTGGATATTCTCAGCGGCATGTCTGCCGTGCTGTTTTGAAGCTGCGAAATGCTGCGTCTTCAAAGCAGCACAGAGACACCTCCATTGAAAACAGCTGGGCAGCTGGACACACTCCTGTCAAATCGCCCTAATCTGTGGGCAAACTTCCTGTAAGCATTCGGGGAATCCTGCGCGCTTTGATTGCCTGCGCAGGGACTCTGCAATGGACACATGCGTTTAAAGTTACAGTCCTGTCAAGATGTGCTTCACCCACTATATGCAGGATAGCACATCTCAACAGGGTAGCACAGATCGTTAAAATAACCAGAATTTCAAACAAAAGTTTCTATGTACCACTTTTGACTTCTTTATGTAACGCCAGGGAGGATAATGTATTCATTCAAACTTGAGCTTTGCATTTACATAAATAGATGGAGGAGAAGCCAGATGGGAGTTCTGAATTTCAAATTCCATTTTCACACCAGTGTATTGTGATAACGCATACAATGCTTTGTGTATTGAAGCAAAGTGTGGCAACATTATACCTGTGATAATTATTCTCAATAGCACCCCAACACATTGCAGTGCGACGCAATGCAAGTAGTGTGTACTAGAATAAAAAAATTAATTGTGCACACATTCGACTAGGTACAAGGTTCAGGTACATGATATTCATCTAGTCTACATTGTGAAGGTGTACCGCAGACCAGGACTGACAATGATTAGTGATGAGCAGCATAGGTAATATTCGTATTCGCAAAATGTTCCCCTAATATCCTCAATAAATTTGAGAAAGTCATTATTACCTTCATTGCGCAAATTAAAAGTGCCAATATTCACGATCAACACTATCACATAAAAACTAATAATTTATCTCCTTTTTTGCACAAATCAGCACTTGTACATGTGAATATTGTGAACACAACGCACGGTAGTTCCAGGTATTGATGTAAACAAATCTAGAATATTCGCAATTATGAAGATATAGCATTATATTTGAGATATTCGCGAATTCTAAAAGTGCCGATATTCCCAATAGAAATTTGTGATTCGAATATTCGTGATCAACACTATATGGGTGCTGTATGTATGAAGAACCTCAGCTCTAGTGTCAGTGAGACAGTTACTGTTGTTATTATTATTATTATCATTATATATTTATATAGCGCCAACATATTACGCAGTGCTGTTAGAGAGGAGGTACAACACAATATAGTACACACAGGAACAGGTTATGGCACAGGAGGAGTAGAGGATCCTGCCCGGTCGTGCTTACAATCTAATAGGTTGGGGAACAAAGTATACAATAGGTGGGGGGGGGGGCAGTTTGTTTGCTTGCCCCCTGCCCCTTGTGTCCAAAAGGGCTTGTGTGCAAAAGGGCTTGTGTCCAAAAGACACAGAGAGGACACTACCCATTCTAATCACTGGTACAGTGTCCACTCGTATTCTGAGTGGTGCGCAAGTGGTGCTGATTTGAAGCTTCAGACGGCTGCTTCTTCAAAGCAGAACCAGGCGTTGCCGCCAGAGACACCTCCATTGAAAATCACTGGAGGTGTCTCCAAGACGCGGAAAAACTGAACAGTTGACTTTACACATCTTTCCTCTGCATAAATAGGCGGGAGCACGCCCCAAGCTGGGAATCAGTCTGGCAAATGTGGCGGCACGCTGATTAACAATGATCACAAATGGTCTACATTTGCAAGTGTTGATGGTTTGCTGACTTCTCTGCTTAATTGGCCGGTGTACAACTTTCCCACTTGGTCTGTCTTTATGCTGGTTCAGGTTGCGTCAGATAACCGCGCCATAACGTAATAGGGCCAGCTTGTCTCGTACGTGTTAAACAAAGTGTCCTACGAAGAGGTGAAGTTTGATCATCTCGGGGAACTGGAAGATTTCATGTCACAAAGTGTGAAAATGTCAAGCTGTCAGCTGGGTGTCAGAGATTGTTGCCGAATGTATATTTCATCCAGGTGACTTTTATGCCGTGCCTTTCCAACGTGATAAATCAGCAGCATCATAAGCTGTTCCTGTCCATCAAACGCGGGCAGAGGAAGTGGGCCCCGGCTCTCCCGCCATCACTGCAGATGTTCCATAATTCAGCAACTTTCAAATATTTATATCTGGTTGTCTTCAAAGGTAAAGCCACCCGTGCAAGGCCGGGATCTACAACCAGCATAACGTATTGTTGTCATAATGACAGAACATTGGTAACCCATCATTAAACTAAATAGAATTGTAACAGAAAAAAAAACGTAATGTTCAAAAAAGACAAACAAATAAAATGTATGAAATGGAATACAAATTAAATAATTTAACAAAATAAAAGATGAACAATATTTTTGTTCATGGTATGTGCCCTAAATTCTCAAGAAGTATTCATGAAATTGATGGAAATATGTTGTATGTATTACTGGCAGGTGTAAGACCTAGGGTGACTGAAATAATTTTGTTTATACTTTTTTGTGTCAGTAAAGGCTCTCATTAATCCAGGTCATGTTGTAGCTAGTGGTAGTATGATTTATTCAACTGGACTTGATTGTTATGAAGATGTTTACTAAACTGTAAAGCTTGAAGTGTGTAGGTTCAGAGTGGGTAGGCTTGGAGTGTGTAGGTGTTGAGTAGGTAGGTTTGCATAGGCTTGGAGTAGGTTGGGTTTAAATGAGTAGGCTTAAAATGGGTAGGCTTGATGTACAGTATGTAGATTTCGAGATGTTAGGTTTGGAGTGGGGAGGCTTGGATTGGGCAGATTTGGAGATGGTAGGTTTGGAGTAGGAAGGCTTGTAGTGGGTAGGCATGGTGGTGGTTAGTTTGAAGTGGATTGGGTAGACTTCAAGTGGGTAGGATTGGATTACGTAGGTTTGAGAGAGGATAGGTTTGGAGTGCGTAGGCTGAAGTGGGTAAGGTTTGAGTGGGTAGGCTTAGAGAGGGTGGGCTTGGAATGAGCAGGTTTGGAGATTGTAGGTTTGGAGTGGATTGGCTGTGAGATGGTAAGTTAGAAGTGAGCAGGCCGTGGTGGGTTTGGAGATGGAAGGCTTTTAGAGGGCAGGCTTGAGTGGGTAGGTTTGGAGATGGAAGGCTTGGAGAGGGTAGGCTTAGAGAGGGTAGGCCTGGAGTGGGTAGGTTTGGAGATAGAAGGTTTGAAATGGATAGGGTTTGAGATGGTAAGTTAGGAGCGAGTAAGACTGGAGTAGGTAGGTTTGGAGATGGAAGGCTTGTAGACGGAAGGGTTGTATACTGTAGGATTAGAGAGGGTAGGCATGGAGTGGATAAGCTTGTAGTGGGTTAATTTGGAGAGAGTAGATGTGGAGAAGGTAGGCTTATAAACGGTAGGCCTGGTGTGGGTAGGTTAGGAGATAGAAGGCTTGAAATGGATAGGCTTGGAGATGGTAAGTTGGTAGACCTGGAGTGATTTGAAGATGGAAGGCCTGGACATGGTAGGTTTGGAGAGAGTAGGATAAGAGGGTGTGTGCTTCGAGTGGATAAGCTTGTAGTAGGTAGGTTTGGAGAAAGTAGGCTTGACGTAGGAAGGTTTAAAGTGGATAGGCTTGGCATGGGTAGGTTTGTAGTGGGTAGGCTTGGAGTGGATATGTGTAGATCCTAATCCACAAAAGAAGGGTATGCACTACTGTTTGAGAAGGAGAGCAGTCAGCTTTGGGGTTTGTTTGCAAATATGTCCCAGAGTTCAGGAACACATTTACATAAATGTTCAGTCATGTGGTTGTGTTTCCTTTCTTTTCCCTATGTATTCTTTAACAGCATCATCCAATCAGAGCGGTCCTAATTATCAAGTACTTCTTTATGAGTTATCTTGCAGGAACTTTTTTCTAGGAGATCCTGCCATCCTCTACCATTATATTTATTCCTTAGTCCTCCAGGAAATGACTTCTGTTCACTCTGACATGAACCATGTGCACGAATCTCCACTCCTTATCACGTAATTAAAACTTCCAGCTATAATTAACCCTTCAGACTTGTTATTACAGTTATATGACTTTGCCTTTATTAGTGTTCGTACTTCATATTTAACTCCATAATGGATGACTGAGCCTACAAAACCAAGTATTTGCTTCTGTAATTTGATGTAACGTCACATTTACAATAATGGGATTTTAACAGCGGTTATAATTGGCCGAGGGTAGAGAACGCGGAGCGCACGCTAAAGTTGTTGGTAGCACGATGATATATGAATTATTAATGTTACTGAAATCTAAAATGAAGACGCAAGAGCTTTGTTAATGATTTCTCAAATGTAAGGAAATGCAAGCTTTAGAGTATTAGCACTATGTGACATATGGCCGCATTGACCCCTTAGTGACTAGAGCTTAAGCCAGAATGGTGGGGACTTTGTTTGGAACATGGACCTCCTGATATGTTAAAACGATTGACCCCCCAAATCTCAGCATAAGGACTACACATCTAACTGTACTACATATAGGTACCTACAGTAAAGGCACGTATGTGGTAAAGCAGTGCCAATGGAATTATGTAATTAAATGTCAAGGCTTCTGATAAGCATTTTCATTCTAGAAATCCTAATTTAAATTTTTTATATATATATCATTGGGTAGATGAAGTAACAGAACAATGTAAAAGTTTCCCTATATTTAAATGAAACTTTTCTGTTTTAACCATTTACCACTAACACCATTATATGTGTCTCTGTGCTTCTAGAAGCAATGCATGTAGTATGTGCCTGGCGGGAAGGGCTATCAGGGCTACCTCATGGGAAGGGCTATGAATGGTTGTCACCACTGTAATTCAGGTTGGTTTCAGCAAAGCTGAGTCGGACACAATACATCATTTAAAAAAATAGAATGCTACCTGCTATCAGTACAGTTACATATCATAATATTATATTATTATCATATTATGTAATATTTCACATAAGCTTGATTAATTACTTTTCACCTTATAAGATGCAGCCCCCCCCCCCCCCCTCAAAAAGAAATGTGGTAAAATGAAGGGAAACTGTCTGTACGTCTTATAGGGTAAATAGAGGCACACAGAGCCTGTGCAAGCCACGTTAGCAGCCCAGAAAAGCCTCTGGGTCTCAAGCTGTCAGCAGCCCCCTCTTCCCAAATCGACACAGCCAACCCTTACCTAAATCTCACAGCCAATAAGAAGGCTGATAGAGAGACAAGGATCTTACATAGCTGGATGCCAGATAGAAGTCAAAATTGTGAGTTAGTGGATTGTATATGTGTGTGTTTATGCCTGTATGCCTGTATGTCTATATAAAGGCCTGTATGCCTATAAAAAGGCTGATGGAAAGACAAGGATCTTCTATAGCTGGATGGCAGGTGGAAAGAGTTGTGAGTTAGTGGATTGAATATGTGTATGCCTGTATGTCTATATGCCTGTACGCCTTTCTATTTGTGTAGAATGTATGTATGTATGTCAAGAAGCCCAGCTGCTGTGACAGCATAGTGTTTGCTTGCCCCCTGTCCAGTTTAAGTGGTACAGTCTGGAGAGCCAACATACTGAGGTGTCTGCCTGTTCCTGCAGCTGCTACTTATATGCATCCTTGGTATTCCTTTAGCTGTGGGGGGGGGGATTAATGTTGACCAGGGTTAAATTAAACACTTAAGGTACCCATACAGGCATCGATAAATATAGCAAATCAACTTAAAGTGATCGATTTGCAAGTCCAATATGCTTTCAGTATTTTGATCGATAAAAAGTAATCAATAACGGACTGAATCATGTCTGTAAATTTTAATCGATTGCTCTGTAATCGAGACATGAATTTAAGCAACTAATGGAGGAAGCATTTAAGGCTTGGCTACCACTACAGCTCAAATTCAATGATCGATTGATTACTCATCGTGTTCTACATTTATAAAAAATCAAGGTTCAACAAATCGATTTTCGATATAAGATCTAATCAAATATCGATTTTCTTGACATTTTTACATGTACGGCCAGTAGTGATGGCCGAACTGTTCGCCCTCCTTCTCGCCGGCGAGCAGTGCGGGTGTTCGACCCGCTCCGTACGCCGGCAAGAAGAAGATCTCTATTCTTCCTCCGGCAGGATCAGAACCTGCGAGATCGAGCCGGAGGAAGAATCTTTTCACTAGAAGACCGGGCATGAAGCCGGTCTCCTAGTGAAAAACCGGCTCCGGAACAGGAAGTGACGTCAGTGACGCCACATCCGGCTCCCTCAACCAGGAACTATGCGTTCCAGGGACCGGATGTGACGTCAGCCTAGAGGCGGGGAATTTGAATCTGTCCGCAAACAGGAGGACGGCGGACGTCTTTAGAAGTCCGACCTGCCCGTTCGCGGACAGTCCTGGCCGATGTTCGGCCATCACTAACGGCCACCTTTACACTTACCAGCCTAATATTATGTGATTGCCCTCCACCCCTGCTGTGTGTATATAGTATAATAATAGTATAATGTGTCATTGCTGATTGTTCTAAACTAAAATGCTCTTATACAAATAAAAGACACATTATCGTTAAACCATTATTCTCTATATTAATATTAAGTGACCCATTTAGTATTTTTTTCCTTGTTTCCCCCCTCAAAACCTAGGTGTGTCTTATGGTGCGTTGGGTCCATAAAATGAATAAAAGAGATCTGTACAAAACCTTCGCTTCCTCAGCGTAAATGAGCGTCTTGTGTCTTTATCCCAAGTCTTTCCCGCTACTATTAAATACAGTCTGATGTCTGTAGAGGTTGCTGCTGTGTTGTTGGCCTGAGGGTCAACCATTATCGAGTTCAGTCAGCTGGGAAGCCAGAAAATAAGCAGGGTTTCCGAGGTACGACCGTCACGCAGCTGCACTAACACATCCCGGTTACCTTTTTTCAACAAAATCCCTTAAATGGCCTTCGTTTTCTAATTATTTCTCCGGCTCCTTTGGGGAAATTCTAGAGATGTAATAGAAAACATAGGTCAATAAAAGCAGCAATCCACAAGAGATCAAACTATAATGAATGAGTAATTAAAGCAGGCAGCCTTACATAACATTGTGTTAAAAATCAGTGACATATTTGCTTTTTTTTTTGTAATATTTAATTGCCTAATAGAACTCTCATTGTAATTCTTAAAGGAGAGTTGATTAGGGAAATATGTGTCTCTTGTGCGAAAAGTGCCAATTTCTGGGTCAATGGCTTCAGATCATTTACATTAGCCCAGGGGTGGGCAAACATTTATAATCGTGGGCCACAAGTGCTCCTTTATTGTTATAACCATTTATTTATATAGCACCAACATATGATGCAGTGCTGTACATTAAATTAGAGTTTAGATACGACACAAGATAACACACAGGTACAGCTTATGACACAGGAAGAGTAGAGGACCCTGACTGATTGGGATTACATCTAATAGGTTAGGGAACAGAGTATACAATACGTGGGTATACAATAGGTAGGGGGGGGGGGCTTCTAAATTTGATCAAGGGGCTGGACCCAGAGGGGACATTGCTGGAGATGTAGAGAAGGGTTGGGGGGCATTGCTGAGTTGTAAGAGAAGGTTGGGGACATTGCTGCGAGTTGAGAGAAGGGTTGGGGGGACATTGCTGGAGTTGTAGAGAGAGGGTTGGGGACATTGCTGGAGATGTAGAGAAGGTGTTGGGGAATTGCTGGAGATGTAGAAAGGGTTGGGGGACATTGTCTGGAGATGTAGAGAAGGGTTGGAGGACATTGCTGGAGATGTAGAGAAGGGTTGGGGGACATTGCTGGAGATGTAGAGAAGGGTTGGGGATCATGCTGGAGATGTTAAGAAATGGGTTGGAATCATTGCTGGATTGGTCGAAGGTTGGGAATCATTGGCTGAGATGTAGAGAAGGGTTGGGGAATCATTGCTGGATATGTAGAGAAGGGGGTTGGGGAATCATTGCTGGAATGTAGAGAAGGGTTGGGGGGACATTGCTGGAGATGTAGAGAAGGTTGGGGGCATTGCTGGAGTTTGAAAAGGGTTGGGGGGAGATTGCTGGAGTTGTAGAGAAGGGTTGAGGGCATTGCTGGAGATGTAGAGAAGGGTTGGGGGCATTGCTGGAGATGTAGAGAAGGGTTGGGGGACATTGCTGGAGATGTAAAGAAGGGTTGGGGGACATTGCTGGGGATGTAGAGAAGGGTTGGGGGACATTGCTGGAAATGTAGAGAAGGGTTGGGGGACATTGCTGGAGATTGTAGAGAGAGTTGTGGGACATGATGGAGATGTAGAGAAGGGTTGGACATTGCTGGATTGTAGAGAAGGGTTGGGGACATGCTGGAGATGTGAGAGAGGGTTGGGGGACATTGCTGGAGTTGTAGAGAAGGGTTGGGGAAACATTTGAAAACAATAATTTTGCTCTAACATGTAAGTTTGTGTATAACTTGGTTTAAATCTCAGCTCTGACTGTAAACTCTGCTATATGTACATGTTCTTCTATTATAGCTCATCAGCCAATCCAAATTTTCCACCTTTGTGAATTTTTGACCTTGTGCGAATGTAGGCTTAATGCAATTTTGAAATTGATGGGAAACTCGAAATTTAGTAAATCTATTTTTATTCATTTCGACCATCTCAGTATAACACCATCAGTTCAGTTTAATGGCACCCAGGTCCACACTTGGCCAGAAAACATAGAAACACTCCACCTACTCCTGTCTGAAGATGTCCTCCATGCTTCCATGCTGTGGCAACCAAAGTATTTGGTGAGGAAGCTGTAAGAACAATCGGTTCTTCAGGACATGAGAACAGGAAGCTGTAGAAGACCAAAGAGGCTTGGAACCATACTTGGCTTAGGCCACCACCCTGTATAACTCTATATACATGCCTACTTCCCCCCCAGTTTGAGAGAATATTTCATCCCCTGACACGTAAAGAACTATAAAATTATAGGAACATCTCCACAACTTCTCCTGGTACTATTTTGTTACTATAATATAGATCCTTGGTTCTAATTCACAGATGTTACATTCACGAAACGTACCAGTAGATTTCTACAAATGATTTTGTTCGATTGTTTACCTGCAGAGGTCAACTCACTTTAAAAGAGGCGCGAACAGCGAAGTAAAGCCGTGCAGCATTACTGTCTGTTAGATAGGATGGTGAAATGACATCCTTGAATGAAGGAGAGAATAAATGAATTGCCCTGAAACTAATGCGCGAACCCACCGAGTTGTCAAAAACAAGCAGACAGAATGTGTACACTGAGAACTCTGTAGTGCCGGAACATAGGCATGTCTAAGCTTTTTAATGCGGCCCGGACTGACCAACCAGGGTGACCAAACAGGTAGGATGGACCGAACTGTTCGCCGGGAACATTCGTCGGCAACGACATGTCGCAACCATCCCTCCGCCCGCCGCGACATTCACGGGTGTTCGACCCGCCCCGTCGCCGACGAGAAGACGATCTAAATTCTTCCTCCGCAGATCAGAAACCTGCGCATCGTGCCGGAGGAAGAATCTTTTCACTACAAAGACCCGGACCGCATGCAGCCCGGTCTTAAGTGAAAATCCGGCTTGAGCAGAAGTGCACCCTCCTGACGCCACAATCCTGCGCCCTAACCAGGAACTAATGCTCCAGTGCGGACCAAGACCGCATGTGACGTCCTGACGTCACATCCTTTTTCCGATTCAAATTCCCGCCTAGAGGCGGGAATTGAATGTGCCGCGAACAGGGCGGACAGCGGACTTATTAAAAGTCCGACCCGCCCGTTCCGCGGACAGTAAAGGCGATGGTCGCCCACTCACACACAGGCTGTGAAGTTGGAAACATAGAGCTGGTGTCCTGAGATATTTTCCTCTCCTACAACTGTATGACAAGATCGTCCCCATTTTTGGGAATTACAGGTTAATCTACAGTTTCGGTTGTCAGGTTTGGGGGGTTAAGTTAAGGAAATGGTGCTGACTGAATGGGTGAGCTTTAGGGTTGGGGTTGAAGTTTCGGGGTCGCGGGTACATTTAATCTAACCTCCCCATCCCCAACCCCCAATCCTATCTCTCAGAACAGTGAAATTCGGAATACGGCTAGCTGTAGCCAGCTTAGCACACCCCTCTACTATATAGAGATCTCACTCCACATCCCCACCCAAATTAAGAAACTCAGTGTGTCACCCAGAACCAAGTGTGCTGTACGTTTCCTGTCCTAACTACCACAAATGCACGCAAATACATCTCATATCAATTTAACTTACTTCAATATTGTCTCTCGTGGCCGTCAGGCGAGAGATCACTCACAAAATCCTTCTCTCCTTCCTGCCATCAGGGGCTGGCGACAGATGAGACAGGTGAACCAGAACATTGAAACGTAGATTTGAGTCAGTTTAATCAGGTTATCTAAGGATTTATGGTCACCTATATACCGTTCCCCAACCCACCTCCTCCTATGTTATAACCAGGGGTGCACATAACTTTTTTAATCGCTCCTATGAGATACCAGGAGATGGTGTTTGGTACTCCCCCCTATTTTAGGGTGGTCTAACCTCATGTTGTACTAAAAGGCCCCCATACACCTTACAATCTTTCCAAACAATTTCTGTACAATCAACTTTCTGTTCTACCAAAACCATGCATATAGGACCTTTCTAAACCTTCCAATCACTATGTATTCTATCAGGGAGGCCCGTCACTACAGACAGTAATATATACCGTCCAATCACTATTATTCATCAGGGAGGACCCGGCACTACATGCAGTGATATATACCTTCCAATCAACTATTTATTCTTCAGTAGGACCCGGCACTACATATCATGGATATACAAGTGAGGAATATTATTTGACCCCCTCACTGATTTTTGTAAGTTTGGTCCAATGACAAAGAACTGAACAGTCTCAGAACAGTATCATTTCAATGGTAGGTTTATTGGTAACAGTGGCAGCTAGCACATCAAAAGGAAAATCGAAAAAACTTACTTTAAATCAAAGATAGCAACTGATTTGCATTTTCATTGAGTGAAATAAGTATTGACCCCTACCAACCATTAGAGTTCTGGCTCCCAAGAGTGGTTAGCCACTTCTACTCAATAGTCACCTCATTACGGACAAAGAACTGTCCTTAACTAGTCCACCTGTTATAAAGACAACCTGTCCACAGATCAATCAATCAAGCAACTCCAAACTCCTGCAACATGGGAAAGACCAAAGAGCTGTCCAAGGATTTCAGAAGACAAAATTGTAGACCTGCACAAGGCTGGAATAGGCTACAAAACCATTAGCAAGAAGCTGTATAGAAGATACACTTGTTGGTTGCGATTGTTCGAAAATGGAATGAGCCAAAATTACCATCAAATCAATCGACCCATCGGCTCGGGGCTTCCAACGCAAATCGCACCTCGTGGGGTGTCAATGGTTCTGAGAAAGGGAAAAATAATCCTAGAACTCAACGGAGTTGTTATTAATGCCGCAAATTAAGCAGACCACAGTCCACCAAGAAACCATTGAAACACATTACAACCGCAAATGGCGTAAAATCCTGCAGGGCTCTCCGCAAGGGTCCCCCCCTGCTCAGGAAGGCACATGTGAAGCCCGTCCTGAAGTTTTGCCAATGACACCTGAATGTGCAGAGATTGACTGAGAGAAGTGCTGTGGTCTGATGAGACCAAATAAGACTCTTTGGCATTAAGCTCAACTCGCTGTGTTTTGGAGTAAGAAAAATGCTGCCTATTACCCCCAAAACACCGCCCCCCACCGTCAACATTGGTGGTGGAAACATTTGCTTGGGGGTGTTTTTTCTGCTAAGGCACAGGACAACTTAATCGCATTAACGTAAAATTGACGGATCCATGTATCGTGAAATCCTAGCGAACAATCCTCCTTCCCTCTCCAAAACTGAAAATGGTCGTGGATGGGTTTTTCCAGCACTACAATGAACCCAAAAACCTACAGCAAAGGCAACACAGGAGTGGCTAAAAAAGGCAACAGTTAAGGTCAGGGAGTGGCCCTAGTCATTCTCCGGACCTAATATCCATATAAAACCTATGGATGGAGCTCAAGCTCAAGTTTCACACGAGACGGCCTCGAAACTTAGGGTTGAGAGATGACTGCCAAAGAGGAGTGGACCAACATTCCTCCTAAACTGTGCGCAAAACTTGTCATCAATTACAAGAACCTTTGACCTCTGTGCTTGCAACACGGGTTTTCCCCACTCCACGTATTAAGTCTTTGTTTGTTAGAGGGTCAAAAACCGTATTTCACTTCAAGGTGAAATGTCGAGGCTCGAATTGTGCTATCGTTATTGGGGTGAAAGTTATTTTTTCGATTTTCCTTTTGATGTGCTAGCTGCCATGTTTACAATAAACCTTACCATTGAAATGATACTGTTCTGAGACTTGTCCTTTCTTCGAGCAGGGGGGGGGGGGGGGTGTCAGTGGACACACTTACAAAATCAGCGAGGGGTCAAATAATTATTTCCTCCACTGTATACCTTCCAGTCACTATGTATTCTATTAGGGAGGCCATTATGTAGGCCAACTACATAGTTGTTGGTAGATTTAATAGAAATTGTATGATTCGATCTTAAGTTGTATGGGGGGCTTAAGCCATTACAGACATGTCAGTAATTTTTAGATGGGTCTAATACTTTAGACGGGGACAAGTGTCCCCTTCCAAAGTGCGGGTAGGTTTCCTCAGCTCCGTCGGGGATCTGACAGGACTGAGGACACAGAGGCTCTCTCCCTCAGAAGCTGTGAGCAGGGGAGGAGGGAAAGCTAGCAGCTCCTCCCTCTCCCTTCATGCTGATGCAGTGAGAAGAGAGGCTGCCAGCCTCTTCTCATGGCCAGGGTCCCTAGATGCTGTCAGCCAGGTCCCCCTAGCTCCTCGGGCCGCTGTCAGCCGTTGTGCTAGCATCGTGATTGACCACCCTTGATGACATCATCACACATGGTCGATCGGCAAAAAAATAAGCGCACATGTTTATGCTTCATCATTGTATTGGGCTCAACTTTACTTTGCTTTCATCCAGTAATTGTAGAACAACAATGATCACCTTCATGGTTCCTCCAACAAAGGCTTTTCCCAACCATGAGTATTGTCTCGCTCATCAGGTTACCATACATTGTTAGTCCAGCAACCTTCATGCGCCGCGTTGCACAAACACTTGTTTAAAGCATGCGCTGTGCATATGAAAACCGATAATTATGTTTTTCGCTACACAATCATCCATAATGATAGTTTTTCTGAGAATAAACACCGCTTTCCAAGGAAATCACAATCCGCCGGGGGTGTCAGCAGGTTAGAGTTAGTGGAAGACATGTTTTAGCTGGAAATCAAAGTGTGCTTTTCATGTGTAATCTGGACCGGGTAATTCACGGCAAGATATGTCTGAAAACATGACATTACAGGAGATCCGTAATGAGCTGTTTAGCTAATCGCTGAGCCTTGTTCAAGTCCCCGTACACTCGGCGGTGCACAACGCTCTGCCGCTCTGCCAAGACAAGAAAATGTGAGACGAAAAGAAACCAATCAGATATTACAAGTATAAAATATATTGATGTTTCTCTCTCCTTTCTCCCTCAATAGCAATGAAATCTGGAGGAACTCAGCTCAAACTTATCATGACTTTCCAGAACTACGGACAAGCCTTGTTCAAACCCATGAAGTAAGTCACTCCTATTCATTTACCATTGCTTTACATGTTTTACCATTGGCTGTTACGGGGGAGGGGCCTCTGATATGGATTTTAAAGTAAAAAAAAAGAGATTTGTAGAAAAATGGTAAACTTGAAATTAAAGCTGGCCATACACCTTCTCTCTCTGTCAGATATCCTTTAGATCTTCCAACTATGTAGTGCCGGGTCTTCTGCGATTGAACACAGGAAGACTTGATGGTTTAGAAAGTCCCTCATATTACATGGTTTTGGCAAAACAGAAAGAGATCTAAAGGAAATCTGACAGAGAAATCTAAAGATGTATGGGGACCCTAAAGCTAGCCACACGCGGCTCGATAAAGAAGCAGATTAGAGCAATATCGGGCGCCGTGCACGCTCACAACACCTGATGTTCCTCTGATCAGTTTCTTTAACTAAGCCATCCACGGTTTCCATTGATCCTGCTCAAACTCACGGCTGTGTGTGAAGGGGGCGTGGCCAGCACGTATCTGCCACGAGAGGGGGGTGTGCAGGCTGGCCGATTCTCCGGCTAGGAAAAGAAGAGACAAGGGAGACCGGGGAAGTCAGGTCCCCATCGTATGGTAATTGATGTGCACATGTGGTACACATTGGTTACCGTCCGATTGACCCACGTTCAATCACAGCGTGGTGACGTCACCACGCTGTAATTGAGCGCCGGTCGATTGCACGGGAATCTACCCGTGTATGGCCAGCTTACGAATAGGTAGACTGCTTGAAATGTTCATGGACGGTCTCCTTGGATAACGATGAAATATAGTAGATGAGAGGCCTAACCAAATACATCAGGAAATTCCAACTTACTTTTATAAACCAGCCAGTAATATTAAACCAACACATGGTCAGCAATGTTATACATCTTCCTATTGTGAATAAAAAGTGGACACCACTACTAAACTCCCATTTACATTTTTATTCCAATAGACAGTTACATAAAATCCAACTCACTGATGTAGATGTTGGCATACATCCTGTTAAAATGAACACCACAACTGCAAAACAGTGGACCATTACTTCCTTATGTATTTACAAACGTTCCGTGGAAAGTTTTGTTCCAATGGACAGTTACATTATGTCCAACACATTTCAGGAGCTCAACAACTCCCTTCATCAGGGCATTGGCTATAGAACAAAACAATATCTATATTACCTTACAATTGAGCTAACGGGAAACCACATGTGCAGCTAGTGCTACCAAATTCCTGATGAAGGGAATTGTTGACCCCCGATGAAGGAAGTTGTTGACCCCCTGGGAAGTTGGATTTAATGTCACTGAATTGTTGACCCCTTTTTAACATTAAGTTCAAATTCAATGTCGAAAAGTTTACTTGACTTTGAACTTAATTTACACAAAAACTCTTTGTGTTAGAGCAATACTTTTTTGTAGTGTACCCCTAACCCTTGTCTACATCTCCAGGAAGTTTGGTGATGATGCCATGCTCAGAGGTTTTGCAATGCACTTGAAATGGTTAATTTTTTTTTTTATTATTTGACCATCTTTACTCTTAACTGGACCATACAAAGAACACTGAAAATCACAATGACAATGTTGCATGTCTTTATTTCATATTGGAATGAGTTTTGTGTTTGCAATACTTTGTATACAAATTATGAACCATCTAATGCTTTATAATATGTAGAATGTGCAATGAGTAAGAGATGAAATGTCTACACTATCCATGCCATTGTCATTCTGTAAGCTCATGCAGGTGCACTATACATAACCGTACTTTCCGCATTGTTCTAATGCTGATATTCAAGCCCTCCATATTTCCTTATATCTATAGATTAGATTGACAGCCCATCAAAGTTTAAAAGATAATGGAGGAAATATAATCTACTGTCAGCTGATATAGTCTTATCTGCTACCAGAGATACTTGGCTGACCAACTGAAAAAAAATAAATTATATATATATTAAAGTTAGGGGATATGTATCACCAGCACAACGATTTTAATAAAAATGGAAACAAAACTGAAGTTTCACAGAACTGAGCATTCAAATAAATCAGCATATAGACAGACACCCACAGGTTTGTAGTCTTGCAACCTCACCAACCAGGCTTAGCTTCCTATGTGAGAATAGACTATGGTAGAAAGACCAACTCCATACAGGTTATCCACCTGGTGACAGTTCCAACAAATCTAGGTATGAACCTGGATGGAATAGGAAGGCCCACCTCATCCGTTCCAACTTTAGAGTCAGGGGCCCTGTAACAACTAACCAATGGTAACAATAGTTGCATTCATTAATCCCAGACACTGTACCCGGAACACACTTGGACCATAAACCATAAAAACAAAAGACATATCTCCCATCCAGGACCTAGCCTTGGGATCCTCTATAATATATGAAGATTATATACTGCTATTTGTGCTACATTTACCAACGCCCAACCCCTTCTCCACAGCCAACCACAGGAGGCTTATATCTGGTCAAAGGTAGTTAAATATACTGCTTGAGTGTGTTGAAGATATATAGCAAGATGTGTTTGTAAATGTAGCTGAAGTTGAGTTAACTTAAAGTCCACCTTACCTCACCCACTTTCTTAGGCTGCCCACAGCCATCGTTGATATCCGCTCGAACGATAAACGATGGAGCGGGACGTGAGCTGCGATGGGTTGTTCAGGCAAATTGATGCAAGCTGGTGCAAACGATCCCTATCGATACCCTGGTCAAACTATCCCAAATAATGACAATCGAACAGGGATTTATCAGCTTGTTGGTTCCCAGTTCGATCGTCATTTCAAATTAAAGGGTTGGCGTGTTTGATTCCCGAATGATCGATCCCAGATGATTGCTGCGAATGTGCATGGCATGTATGGCCACCTTTAAGGTACCCAAACACGCATAGATATGGGCTAGATTGATGGCCGCTTTGAATGCCGTGAGCGCTCACGGCCATGTATCTAGTCCATATCTAATGCGGCCATCCCGCATATCGGACAGGGATATCGAACATGACCATAAACCACGGCGGATTTTCATTGCTTAGGATGGAGACCTTACAGGACAAGGATCCCTCACAGGACACAGCTCTTGTTCTGTGCGGGATAAAAGAGCACGGGGGAGCTGTGTCTCTGTCGGCTCTCTCACTGGCTTGGAGCTGCAGACAGTCAGTGAGAGCCAACAGAGCCAACACCACACTGTGATTGATCATGTATGCCCAGCTTTAGGGAAAAAAGTGAAAATCAGTGGTCAGATGAGATGACCCATTCTCTTAGCTACATCTATGCTTATCAGCTGCATGAATAAACCAACAAGAAGTCCATAGAGGTTAATGAAGCCAATTAGCACAGGCTCTGTACTGCACTACTGCCAACCTGACTCAGAACCCAAGTAAAGGAAATCCATGCTGAAAACCCTTACTAAAATTTAACTCATCATTTCATTTTTAGTTTATTCCCTCTCAGCTGAAAATATGCTAAAATTAGGTCATATTCCTGTCTGCCGGGCAAACAACCATTTGACCAACACAAACTGATTTGTTCTGAAATGTGTAATCTCTGTTTCTACAAAGACCATATACCTTTTGGCCAGCCAAACTGTGAACTGGCTCCAGCTCTCTTGTTGATAACGTTCCACAATGAGATATATGTTTATATATATACAATAGATATGGTCATGACATTTCTACTAGTTTATTTGTGATTCATTTATTTGTGAGTAATTTACAAAGCCACTGAACATGGTATCATCACCAAAACAGCTGGAGATGTAGGGAAGGATTGTGGGAGCACTACAAAGAAATATTGCTCTAGCACATGTAGTCAAATTGCTGACTTTAAACATTTTGACTTAATCTTCATTTATGGCAAAAATGTGCTAGAGCAATTCTTTTTGAAGTGCCCCCACAACCCTACATTGAGTGAGCTCTCAGTAATTTTATAGATCCCTGATGCTCAATGCCAGCTTTATAGTATGAATCTATCATGGAGGAATGCAAGTAGCCTTTGACTTTGAACCCTACCAAAGTATGAAGATGAATAAGAACATCAAGGCCAACTTGGGTCTTCTTGTTCAACATCAGTATCTGACCTCATACATGATCTTTTGGTTGAATTGGCAGAAGTTTCCACAGATG
Source organism: Ptychadena robeensis (assembly GCA_036250615.1). Classification (NCBI taxonomy): domain Eukaryota; kingdom Metazoa; phylum Chordata; class Amphibia; order Anura; family Ptychadenidae; genus Ptychadena; species Ptychadena robeensis. The sequence continues at coordinate 86,893,620 of CM070039.1, forward strand.
GCCATGTCCCAGAAGATAGGAGAAGTGGCTGTTATTACATAAAACTATGGGCCAGCTCCTATATTGATAAAAATGGATTGTCCAAGAACCTTAACTAGGCATCCATAAAGGTCAATCATTTTTATATATAGTGTGTTTATATAGCCATACTCATACACACTGAATTCCATATGAATGAATCTAAAAAGCTGAGATTCTCTAGGTCTCGAGATATAACACTGCCAATGGGTTATGGAAACATTGTACTCATGTGTATATATAGTCTGTGACCTGCACAGCTACAAGTTCATAGGAAGTTCAAAACACTCTTCTTCTGCTAGTCATTAAGAACTCATCTCAATGACTAGCCTACAGGGTCTTGGCATGAATGGCTGTGTAGGTTTTTTTTCACTTCTCTCTGTAGCCCATACAGGTTATCTTATTAGCCTATAATGTACAGCTATATTGAATAACAGCTCTTATGCAGTAACTGAAACACCTCAGGCTGTATCGTGGTTAGACCATCTCTCCAGTAATATGAAGAGCACACCATGTATTTGTCAGGATCCAGCCCCGTCCACTCCTGCTGGATCGGGATCTGCAACGGTACCTCCTTACCTGTGCCTCTGCCCATCCTGGCGCGGGTTCCACGGCAGGCTCTTGGGGACAGGCAGGGGGCTGTGGGCTCTCCCTATTCCGTCCACGAGCCAACCGAGAGACGCGGGCGTGCGCGCTCCTGCGCGGTGCGCGCGACCCGCGCGTGGCGCGCGCACGCGCTCGCCCTCGCCGAGTTTTAAAGGACCTGAAGGGGAGTGCCCTGGGGTCCGCCCCTCCCTACGGGGCGGCCCCAGGTGAGCACTTCCTATAAAAGCCTGCCATTCCTTCGTCAGTGCTGGGTAGTAAACAGCTTGCTGGTGTCCGGTTATGTACAGAATTGATCTACTCTGTTGACTTCCGGTACCCGACCCTGCTTTGTTCCGACGACGCTCTCTGATCTCCGGCTTCCCGACCCCGCTTGTGTTGACATCGCTTTGCTTGCCGCCTGCCTCGACCCACGCCTGTACCAGAATCCGTTTTGCCTGCCGGCTCCTGACACGCTGTACTCGACTCTTTTTTGCCTGCCGCCTGCCTGTATTTGCACTGACTTGACCTTCCCCCTGAAAAGGGGTTCAGCCCAAAGGACACTCGCCTGCACCTTCTGGGGGGGGTTCACCAGGGAAGCAGAGGACCCAGCCACCCGAGTGCGGGAAAAGACCACAGGGTCCCCTAAGGAGGATCCCTGCCTATCTCCCATAGGGGGGCGGGGCTTGGGGAAGACCTTCTTAGATTCCCTGCTCCTGGTACCCCCGCGCTAACCCAGGATCTGCAGTCATAACAGTATTCAAGTTAGCTATTCATTCAAGTCCTGGTAAGGCCAAACAATGAACTTTTATTCTGTGCCATTGCTCTTATGAAACACCCCCCCCCCCCCCCCCCCCCCCCCCCACCCACATGGTTAATTTCATATTGTTTAAGGACTTTCTTGGTGGACTGGTCACTTACCTTTCTAACATTGGGTTGGTAATGGTTAAAAGTCACCGCATCAATTGTGCCCAATAGGGAATTGTGGGTCAATCAAACAGGTATCAACCTGTGTATGGGAGGCTTAATTATATTCAGGTAGAAGTTAAGGTGGCCATACACTGGTCGATTTTCCTTCAATCGATGAACCCTTGAGCTCAGCCTGTTGACGTCCCTACTCTGCGCTCAAGCTTTGTCAATGGCCTGTGTATGGGCATGGTGATCACTAGTGATTTTTTTTAACCGTGATCATGTTTTTATAGAGAATGAATGGGGTCATGTTTAAATATTTTAGACACGTTTCTTAAACGCATCCAATTATGTCCTGTTAATTATGTTATTATGAGTCCCATCAAATACATGCCCACCATCTACTGTAATTATAATTGCTTCCGTGGGGACAAGCCCTTAGTGTTAGTGGAAGGATGAGCACAAAGCAGAGCTGACCAGTTGGGCAATATGCATAACCCTAACCACAGGGCTACCCACTTTGTTCTGCTGCAATTCCAAGAGATCACAGGAGATCACTTGCACCCTGCTGTCTCTCACAATTAGAATCACGTCACCTGCAGGAAGGTAGTGGGGGGGGGGGGACAGTATATCTTGCCCCCCCCCCTGCCTGATTGTGCCCATAAGGAGTGAATGGAGTTCAAATGTGACACGTTTTTTAACTTCACGCCTTTATGTCTATGGCCACTATCGAGAGTGATTGGCCACTACCATCCATGGTCTGCGATCAAAAACGCAGTGAGTCGTGTTTCAGATCGCAGCCAGCACAGCGGCCGATCATGAATGTGTGCCCCAGCAAATACATGGCAGCGATTACCTGCGATCGCTCAAGTGGGGACAAGCCCATAAAATGAGCATATCGACCTGGCAGTGTAGGGTGAGTACTGGTGATGGAGATGATGGTACTGGAGACCTGGATCTTTAAATAGTCTGCTCAGCCTCCTGGCTATACAGTGTGGCATCCCTGTGAATGACAGGAGAGGTTGGATAGAGCTATACAGCTTTTGTCAGGCGTGGGATTTTTTATATATGTAATTCGGCTGTGCATTTAGCTGCATAGAATAAACTGTCTGAAAGAAGAAATGTACATCGGATCAGAAACAGAAAGCCATGACAGCACCAGATCCCCTCCACCCAGGTGGACCAGGAGCTATTTATACATCTCTGGGTGTGTATATTCATGTCATATAGTAAGTGAGATACTTGTTATCTCTGTATTCTCCCAATGTATCCTATTGCTATCTTAACTGCGATAATGGATTTACTGCGCAGGATGTCCACTTTATCTTGGAAGATATCGCTCCACCATATAATATTGGTTTTCATTAGTTTTACAACTGCCATGCTCTCCTCTGTGAAAGATAATAAAATGTTTTACTTCAGCCAGTTAATAAACAGTAATTTATGGCTGGGGATCTTGAAAGCATTTTTTTGCTTTGAATCCGGGGCCTAAAGTCAGCATAACATATTGTTATCCCTACACTCAGCAGCTCGGCACAATGGTCCCATTGTACGCCATGTAATTACTTTATCATATCTACGACTCCAATGTTTTCTTTCTTCCGAATCCTCCTTCTTACCCCCTCTGGCTCTGCTCTAGGGGTTGTTTTTATGTCTTTAGTATTTTATATAATACGTAGCCATTGTGTTCAAATCAGTTTCCAGATTTCTACCCACAGTCTCCAAGTCCTCCTTCATCTTTCATTAACCACCCTGGCGGTAAGCCCATATCACGCTGTTTTATATGACGTGGTATGGGCAATCAAAGCACAGTACATGGTACTCTGTTGTGTTTCCATCAAACATCCCTCCTCCCCTCTACACATTCCCTGCTTCATTGATGATGCCTTGGATGTGGGGCAGCAGACCAAAGCCGACTCGGCACCACCAACCCCCCCTAGTGAGTCCGCCAATATTAAGATTAGTCATGGGCTTGCCGAGGTTAGTTGAGTATCCCCGAATGTAGCTCGAGGTGAGTTTGTTTTGTAATTGAGGGGAAACTCTCCTCTAGAGAGACACCTTGGTGGTGACCCTATTCCTAGGGGCCTGACATGCAACTTTCAATGACCGATAAATAACTTAAGGAATAGAGAATAAATGTCAGGGTCATGGAAAATAATCATTTTTCACCCATGACTTCAAACAAATATTATCCATCAGATGTGGGGATTTCTCTTCCCCTTCCCTGCACTCCCGTGGTTGAGGTTGAATCCTCCTATTGGCGCTGTTGTCTCCATGATTCCTACCTGCTAGCATCACATGACTTGACCAAGGCTGGACTGGACTACCAGATGGTCTGTGATTTACGGACATGTCCATTCCCAGTTTGACCAACCTTTTTCAAGTGTAATCTTTTGAGAAAGGCATGCACGGTTCAATTTTTTCATAGATTCGAGGGCCATGGAGCACCATGCAATGCACACGTCGCTCGATTGTGCTTGAATCTATAAACAAATCGAGCCATGTTTGCCCAGCTTGCTATACATTCACACAAAACCAATACTATATAGAAAATCTAAAAAAATAAATATTTTTTTTAGTGTAAACCCTTTCCCACGTCTCAAATAATGTTGATGATTCCATGTTCATGGACTCTGCTCGTAAAGTCAGCTAGTAGGAATTGTATCTGAAGACCAAACCAATTTTTTATATGAGCAATAGGATTTTTTTTTCAATGATGTGAAACTGTTGTGGATGGAAGATTATTCACAGACATATTTCCTCTTCGAGACCAGAACAGAGGAGATAAGCTATTCTCACTGGGCGTTATTCCAAATGTGAGCCATTTGTTGTCTCCCCCCCCCCCCCTCCCCGTCTGAAAATCCCATCCCATTATCTTAAATAGAACTACATTCTGCATGGCTGATTTAAATAGTTTTCCTAAGCAGGAGTCCATGATTTTCTCTATTAGCAGCAACACAGTACAAAATACAAATCTTAAATTAGAGTTCTGTGAATAATAAATGGACAAACCAAATCAAAATGTAATACAATAATAACAACACAAATGTAATGTGGGAGAAGGCCTCTGGTAGATATATTACAATTACATTTACATATGGTAACAACAATAATATGCACATTGCTGGTCCAAAGTTCAAGAGATCCTCTGTGCTGGGTTTCTCAATGACCAGCAATAAGAAGCTTTGATACAAAAAAAAAAAAAACGTTAAAATAACCTGATTCAGGTTAAATTTACACACTCAGCGGGAGAAACGACAATATAGTGCAGGTCATCTAATTAAGGACCTCATAGAGGTCCTAACGGGCGGCAACCTGAAAACCGACCGGTGGATGCCTACTATGGAGTTAAAGAAGTTGCTCAAGGGTTGAGGGTTGTTTACCTGGCAGTTCAAAA
>CM070039.1:86916653-86932891 GCA_036250615.1 Ptychadena robeensis
AACATGCGATATTCGCCGCGAACAGTTCGGCGGCGAACAGTTCGGGACATCTCTATTAGGTAGATCGAATGGGAAAACCAAAATGTGTATGGGGCCTTAAGTGCTGGATATCACAGGGTACTTGTAAGAGGTCTTGTACAGTCCATGCCTCAGTATCACACAAGGAAGACCTACATAATATAAGGCAGGGGATGTTTACATTGTGGGTGGTTAGTGTATAGCCTTTGGACAACCTTTGATGAATATGTTTGACTAGATATCAGCTATGTTAAATATTCCAAATGGCAATATCGCCCAGTGGCGAACAATGAAAGACTACAACCGTCTTAAACAAACCCATGCTGCTTCCTCTTTCACATGAGTCAACATTTCTAGCTAAAATAGTATAATGTTGGTTGATCGTTAAGACTACAGGGTAGGTAACATAATGAATGCAGTCATGTCAGCATCATTTATTAAACAACGGAATTAGAGGCAAGAATTGCCAATAATTACCGTCAGGCAAGTTGCCCACAGTTCCCTATGGGTGCCAATGGTGAAACTATATTTGTATACTGAAATTTATGTTCCCGTTCTGAATACTTACTTTCCAGGCTCAAAGGTGTTTCAAATGAAGATTTAAGAGACAGAGAAATACTAGATACTTATTCTTTGAAAGGCCTTTGGCATAAAGAAAGCTCTCTAGTGACTAGTCCTATTTATAGAGCCATAGCCTGCACATCTAAATTGTAGGATTGCCGTAAGAAATGTTTAAGCCCCAAAGTAAGTCATTGGTGTGATTTTATGATTTTTTTTTGGAACAACACATTTATCTTTTTGTCATCTTGTATCTATCTATACAATGGAGTCTTGTAGGGCTGTTTATTTATTGCACCACTCTCCACCCTAAATACAGGGGTGGTTGAAGTGTACAGTTGTGTATTGTTGTACATAGTTGACCTTTCCCAGGAAAGTGTACCTAACCACCGAAGCTCCTCCACTGCTTACCTGCTAATGGAACAAGACTGGGAATACAAGCTGGGAATACACAGCTCTATGTAGTAACAGATTTTACAAGATTTGAGCCATCCATCCAGGCTGGATGGTTGGTTGATCCTTCTCGAAAGAACTTGGCCGAACAGGTTTCCAACATGTTGGAAAACTTTGGTTGAAATCTATTATTTTGAATGAGGCCATCCAAAGTAGCGGACGGGCTGGTAGCCACAGAAGTGCTGTGGCTCGATATCGGGCCAGCTCGTCCTCAGTGTGATGACCTGATGTGCCATCTTCCTATTTTTTAAAAGATTCGAGCACAATTAAGACAGCCTTTCAATCGATCCTGCTTGAAGAAAGCTCGGTCGAACAGGGAACCAACATGTTGATAAACCCTGTTCGATTTCTATTACTTTGAATAGGGACTGATGGTCTCCAGCTAAAGTATTAGATGGGATCAATGACGCAGAAGTGCCGTGGCACGATATTGAGGAAGCCCCTAGATCATACTGGCATCCAGCCATGTATGCCTAGCATTACTGTATTGGGAAACACGTAATCTACCTTGCACGTCAGTGCTTGCTCCAATATAGCCAAACCCAAGGCCCAAACATGTTGTGGAGTATACCATGATTTCTTACCTCATCAAAGCATCTACCAGTAGAGTAGAGTTAATCTGAAATTTTGGTAATTTGGAATATCGGAAGTGAGGTCACGGAGTGTTACCTACAGTATTTGAACGAGGAAGTGCTGGGGCGGAGTGGCACTTCCATATGTTCCATATACCGGAAGTGACACTCTGTGAAGTCACTTCTGGCATGATCAGGTAGGCATAAAAAAAAATTCAAGTCTTATACTTTCTACCACTAATCTTAATTTAACCCATTAGCCAATTGCTTGTTAATCCTCAAAGGTCCATAGACTTATTATGTTCTTAAAGTATCACCACTAAAATGTTAGGTGTTCATGCACTTTGTTCATATAGTGTATTTAGAATACCAAAGACTCAAAAACCAGACAAAGGGAGAACACAGCTGTTCAAAAGTGAGATTAGCAATTATTCTCAGACCTTATATGTGTTCTCATGAGTATTGCCCACCACACATCTCTCTGCTGTCTGCAGACAACAAATGCAGTTTGCAGTGTTCCTGGAAATTGTATTCAAATGTCTTTACAATATACACTTCGTCTCTTGCTGAGCCAGAATTAATTTCCCGGTATGCCTATTCTCACCTTGGGCTTCCTATTAAGTCTATGAGGTTGGCTGGATTTGTGCCCATATTCAGTTGGGCCTACACAAGGTTTATTAAGTTGTTTGCCTTTCTTACATTGGGTTCCTTATCAAGTCTATGAGGTTGGTTTGATGCATCTTCAGAAGGGCCTCCATAAGGTCTATCAGATTGGCTTGCATTCTTCCATTGATCTCAGGTTTATGTGGTAGGCTTGATGCATGACCATTTTTCAGTTGGGCTTCCATCAGGTTTGCTTGCATTTTTCTCTCTTCCAGTGGGCTCCTTATAAGGTCTATGAGGTTGGCTTAATATATATCCATATTCATTTGGGCCCTATACGGTCTATTAGAATGGCCTGCATGTATCCCTTCTTCTATTTTGCATCCTATGGAATCTGCACTTTGTTCATATAGTGTATTTAGAATACCGAAGACTCAAAAACCAGACAAACACAGCTGTTCAGTAGTGAGATTAGCAATTATTCTCAGACCTTATATGTGTTTTCATGAGTATTGCCCAACACACATCTCTTTGCTGTCTGCAGACAACAAATGCAGTTTGCAGTGTTCCTGGAAATTGTATTCAAATGTCTTTACAATATACACTTCGTCTCTTGCTGAGCCAGAATTAATTTCCCGGTATGCCTATCCAGCCATTTTAATGCTCGTCTATGATTAGACAAGCAATTTGCCTTTTTAATGACAGCGGTTCTATCCCGGATTCCTTTAAGATGGAACTGTAAAGAGTTTAAACATGGCTGAGACGTGGCTTGCACAGTAAAATGTGACTGTTTCATGCAGGGATTTGCGACAATTCTTATATAGTCAGCTTTTGTTCACTATATTGGCCACATTATCTGGCAAATTTACCTATCATCTAAAGCAAAGCTGCTCAAAGAAGTCATTTGGCAATGCACCAAGTGAAATTGCTTCTACTTAGAAAATGTGCACAGTACTTAATGATCTTCCCCGATAATTAGTTTCTCTAATACAACAATTTTCATAGAATCTGCCCAAAGTTTTATTTTAAAGAGGAAGGCTCCTGGTGTTTAGATACAGCTGTTGCCATTGCCTTTTAAAGGGTCTTTTCTGGGGAGCACACTGTATAGGTATAGAATTATACCACTTTAACTTCCATACATTACCATATGTAATCTGTTCCTTAAACATGTTTACCATCATATAAAAGTATACAGTTATGTTGAGGAAATCTCAAAACCTATTGCAATGTTTTACATTTGAAAACACTAAGCCACTACCTTGCAATTAGAAGAAGCATTAGTATATCCCCCTTTTCAGCCTGGTTCACTATAAGGTCACTATAAAATTAAATTGCCTGTGGGTGCTCCTTCAGTTGGCTATGTCTATAAGGTTGTCCTCTATATGGGCCTCTATAAGGTCGATCAGGTTGGGCTGACACCTTCTCACCTTGGGCTTTCTATCAAGTCTATGAGGTTGGCTGGATTTGTGCCCATACTTAGCTGGGCATAGATAAGGTTATTCAGTTGCCTTGCGTTTTTACCTTCTTCCATTGGGCTCCTTATCAAATCTATGAGGTTGGGTTAATGTGTGCCCACAAATTGGGCCTATATGAGGTTTATTAGGTTGGCTTTTATTTTGCCCTTCTTACATTGGGTTCCCTATCATGTCTATGAGGTTGGTTTGATGCATGTCCATCTTCAATAGGACCTCCATAAGGTCTATCAGGTTGGCTTGCATTATTTTCTTCTTCCATTGATCTCAGGTTTATGTGGTGGGCTTGATGCATGACCATTTTCAATTGGGCTTCCATCAGGTTCGCTTGAATTTTTCTCTTTTTCCATTGGGCTCCTTATCAGGTCTATGAGGTTGGCTTGATATATGCCCATATTCAGTTGGGTCCCATAAGGTCTATCAGGTTGGCTTGCATGTATCCCTTCTTCTATTTTGCACCCTGTGAGATCTATGAGGTTGTGTGCTTATCTTCTGTTGGGACTCCATAAGGTCTGTTAGGCTGGCTTGCATTTTAGCTTTCTTCCATTTGGGCTACCTAGCAGGTCTATGAAGTTTGCTTGATGCATGCTCTTCTTCGGTTTGGCCTCCATAAGGTCTATCAGGTTGGCTTGCATTTTTCTAGTCTTCTATTTGTCTCTCTATGACAGTTATGGAGAACCTATAGCATGCGTGCCAGAGGTGGTACATTGAGCCCTCTCTGTGGGCATGCGAGCTGTCAGCCAGCACAGAGGAGAGAACTGCAGCCTATTGGCTCTCAATGCTGTCAATTCTCTTTCCCTATCTTCTGATTGCAAAGAGCCCCATACCCTCTGCTTTTCTACCTTGATAAGAAAGTAGAGTGTGTGTTTGCATGTTTTATGTGTATATATGAGTTGTGCAATTCAGGTTAAATTGCCATGCTGACACTTTGAGATAAATAATTGGGTTTTGGGGTTCCATTCGGGCACTCATTCTCTAAAAGGTTGTCCATTACTGCTCTATGAGATCTATCTGATTGGCTTGATGCATGCCCATTTTCAGTAAGGATCTCTATAAGGTTTATTAGGCCATACACATTGCTGTATGGCATTCTTCATGTGGGCTGTCTATACGGCCTATCAGGTTGGTGTGTCAGCCTTCTGTCACCTCTGTTTGAGGCCTATCAACTAAAGGCCCCCACACATGCAATTTTGATGCCGACCGATGTGCGTGCGTCCGCCGATCGGGGGTGCCCACACTTGGGGCGACAGATGCCTTTCATCCCCAAAGCTCGGTCGGCAGAGAACGAACATGTCCGTAAATCTCTGGCCGGCTGCCCCATTGAAACTAACGGCCAGGACACAAAGGGTGCCCGCCGATGCAATGGAGAGCGTCATCACGCTGCACTTCACCGCTCATCTGTCGGCCCCCACTCGGTACGTGTGGGGGCGCCTTTAGCCTGCTATGTTTGATTCTTACCTTGTGGTTTATCCACGTACAAAAGACAACTATAACGCAAAACCCTATTCAATCAAACCCCAGTAAATATGTGTTCTGTATCTGCTTTGAATGTGAATAATATCTGAATACTTTGAATACTCCGTCCTAAACATTTTTGAATGTGTATTGATTGAACATAGAATGACTAAAACTCGCCAAGTCTAAATCTCTGCTGAATAACTTTTATGCCGGGTATAAATTCTAGATATTTTTAAATGAATCACTGGCTGTAAAGTGAAAGAAAATCACTTTAATGGGGACAAAGCAATTAAATCATAACATTTCATCGTCACTGCTAGAAAATGTATTTTTTCTGGTATCTGCGTTACGATTACAGAAGATTTTCCCATACTTCTTCACTAGTCTCACATCCATTAATTGTATATGTAAAGATTCGCTTCCCAGACAAGGAAAACCATACACGTGGGCGCACGCACACACACTCTTTCCGTCATTCTCTCTCACCTCGTCACGTAAAGAAACGTTATTGTTGTGGGATAATAGGCTAACATTGCCTATCATATTCCAAGGTGCATTCTATTCAATTACATTGCACAATGACCCTCTTTCTACTATTACGATTCTCGGCTGATTCTTTTTCTTGATACGCTATAGTACTTAGGATTCTAAAAAAGCTGGGCATCATGCACTGAATTCCAACACAATACAAGCAAGCGCTTACTTTTCTATTTTCAAGTGAAAAAAAAGAAAAGAACTTGGCCTTTGCAAACGTCTACAGTACATCTGGCTTTCATGGTAAAACGTTCCCCCAAGGGGCCGGGAAAATTTGACTTTTCTTTTTTCATCTATAAAAGTGTTTTTATTTCCTTTTGTTTCTTTCTGTTCATTTAAAATTAAGATGTAGCTCTGCACATATCAAGCGGTATTTTAATCCCCCTGTTTCGAACCTCAGCAGTTTCCCAAAACTTTAATTAAAGTTTTGTTTGTTGGTATAGTTTGCACATCCACATTAGCGCTTTTGCTGTCACACCATTCTTGTTGAAAGCGCGTTTCGCTGTTAATCTAATTTTCTATTGTTGTTTAAGGTTTCTGTGTTAATAAATACAATCGGGGACAGATGTGGTGTTTACTGACTCTCTTATTCCAACAAATCTGCAAGGCTAGTCAATTTTTAATTGATCGTAGTATGGTAGTCAAGCCCTGGGTTTATATGTCCAGTACACTACTGGTGAATGGTTCTAATTTAAATGGCCATATCAAAGAAAAATACTGACAATTGATTAAAGCACACAGGTCGCTTTGAGTGCCATGCATGCTCACTGCCATCTATCTGGCCCGTATCTAATGCGGCCACCCCGCTCGAAAACAGGCATATCGGACTGGCCAACCACAGCCGATGTCCGTTGTTTGCATAGAGGCTGCGGGGTATGGCGGTGTCTCCGCCTACTCCAATATATGACAGCAGCGTGATGACATCATCATGCTGCTGCAGGGAACATCGAACGGCTCCAATATCCCTGCTTAATAGAGATGGTTTATGAGATGCTGAAATGTTGACAGTACCATGCAAATATCTGCACATTTTATGCAGATAGAAAGTGAGTCGATCCGCCACAGGAGTGGTCTTAGTTCAGGCATGTCCAAAGTCCAGCTCAGGGGCCAAATGTAGCCAAAGGTTCCCCCGGTCCGCAGCCAAAGTCATAAAATCAAGACCATGAGGTGATCCTTGGCAAGCCAGTCTGGCATAGCCTCTTCAAGATCATCGTTGCCGTCAAAGAGGCGGGGGGTGGCACCATTGACCACCATGTTAAGCAGGTGGCAATATTTTCACGTCCCAGATTGCGATGTGTAGAGGGGAGGAGGGAGGATAAGGAAACATGGCAAAGTACTCTTGGCTTTGATTACCTGTACCACGTAGTTTTATACTAAGTGGCATTCTGCCAGGGAGGTTTTAGCATAATGCACTTTTTCCTATGCGTGTATACGTATAGGAAGTGCTAATTTTTATGGTGTATACTGTGCAAAAGGTGCTTTAGCATTTACAGAATGGACCATCTATAGTGTGAGGTTCCTGAATGTTAATGGTTCAAAGCATGTCACCTGGTTCTCTTTTCACCCCTGTCTTAGTTGCTTTGAGTATGTGTAAAATCTACATACATTTCCATGTGAATGTAGACATTTTGACTTCTTATAGATTAGTGTCTAGCGTACTGGAAAACCAAGCAGATGTAGTCTTCTGATCTCAATTCTACCTTCTTGACCCATTCTGTCCTTGGCATTTTCTATTTCTAACACGCCAATGAAGGACCTTGAACAGTTTACCTCTTCTAAAGACACCAGTTTTGTAGTTTTCTCCCTCCTTCGTCTTTGCCACTGGCAATATGTTTGGTTATGACTTCATACTGCGCATGTAAAGGTTTTATTTCAGTTTAAGGCTTTCATGAAAACCACAACAGAACCATTAGAGCCAAAGCAATTTGAAGCCCTCATTAGGGATCTCCACAGAAATCCTATCTGAACAGCCTACTGACTGGCCTGTGCTTTTTCATGCATGCCTTGAAAAATCTCCACTTATTCCTATTGGGGAGTCATTGGGCCTGCTGTCATTAGAGGGAACCTTCTAAGGATGACTGTAAAAACACACTGCAATGCAAAATTACACACATGCAGGACATTTTGTACAATATGTGTTCATTTGGCCTTGTGTTATCCTTTTAAAGATCTTAAAAGTACAGGAAGAGTATCTGTTGACCTAGAATTTTCCTCTTTGGGGTTATGTGACAGAATGTGGTCAGCTCTGCTATTTCTAGTTTGCCAAATTGTTCAACTTTTCCCAAATTATTACTAATTGTCTTAGAAAAATAGAAAGAGGGCAAATGCAATTGGCAAAAATTGTCTACATAAAAATAACTCCATTGAGTAGTGGTTGGATCTCTTATGTATACGGATAACTGCTTATCATGTAGGCTCACCCCAGGTTAAATGGTTGTTCTTTCATTTTATATATATATATATATATATATATATATATACTGTATATATATATATATATATATATATATATATATATATATATATACTGTACATATATATCAAGAGGGTTCAGCATCAAGACCAGGGGAGGCTGTTAGGACGTCAACCCACACAACACTTCTATCTTGTGGGCTGCTGCCTGGAAATATTGTCCAATGGCAAGTCCAAACAAGGTTACTCTCTCAGGGGTTAACGTTTTATGGTAGGTCCACCAAAAAATACAGAGCCTCCTGTTCAAATGGCTTTCCTTTACCTCAGGAAAGACTGTGTGGGCCCAACTCTCAGTAGTCTCCGGCCTGGGGCCCACACTCCTTGTGCCCCCCTGGTATCTCCAGTAGCATACCATCTCCCACCTGGTCAGGAGCCCCAAGTGAGTGGTCTTAGCTCCCATTGTGGAATCAAACCTGGCTACCTCACTGACACCCAGTAGGTGAAAATCCCTGGTGTGTACCCAGGTAGAATCGGAAGGCCCACCAAACACCAAAGTAGCAAACTGCAGGTGCTGTCCAATACCCTGGACTCCTTCTCAGGAAACATTGTCTGTCACAATTTATGTACATTGTATGTAAATATACATTATACTTCACTAGGCAGACATTTGGTGGAGCTACATTTACAACCCTATGAGTCAGGCCATAGTTACTCCATTGTTTTAAATTGTAAAAAGACACTTTATTTCCAAATTCCGAACTACAGTGTTCTCCTCCCTCTATAACATTTACAAATTTTCCCACAAAAAGTAATATATAGGATAACTGAGAAGGGCCATGTGCCCAAACTATTCGGTAACACGCTCCATGAAAATCACAGATACCATTGTTACCATGGAAGTGAAGTAAACAAACATTCCTCGTCCTCATGTGCCAGGAAAATCACTTCTTTCATTTCAGTCTGCAATATATAGTATTATGTAGAACATAAAACTAATCCAGCATCAAATATATACATTAATAGTATAGGCATCCGACGGGCGGGCCCTGAGAATAGGAATTCTGCCCGTCGCGGCAGGAGGGCCATCTGCAACATGGAAAACTGCCTAGAAAAGTTTTCAAATATCTGTATATCTTTCGTTTTTAAACAAGCCGTATTGTTTTAGAATAGTAGTTTTGGGGTTTTTTTAAGATTTTTCATTGAAATTTTTTTTGAATTGAAAGTCCTTAACTCATTTTTGGCAAAAATTTTATTTAAAACTTTAAATGTGGACATTTTATTTTAGCCTTTTGCTCACTTAGCTCAGTGCTGCATGTATTTCAAAATGGGCTTTCCCCAAAAAATTGATGAATTGGTTTGAAGCACTTATTTTTATTTTTTTTACCAGCCATTGGTCACACTCACAATTATCCCATCAAATTTAGAAAGCGTTAGCTTGGTATTTCCAAAGATGTCAAATTTAAGCATTAGCCAATTCCTCTGACCATTATATGACTACACTGCCTGGCCAAAAAAAGTCTCCAACAAAAAAAGTCACTCGAATCTTTTGTTTGACCGTCTTCAGCTTTGCATTCGCTGTGGAATAGTTTGGATAAGCTTCTGCTAGATTTATTTCCATCCAGTGTTGTATTCATTTTTCACCAAGATCTTGCATTGATGATGGTAGAGTCTGATCACTGCACAAAGCCTTCTCCAGCACATCCCACAGATTCTCAAAGGTCTGGATACTGTGTTCATTTGGAAGGTGATCGCAATGCGAATATAATTGCAAATATACTTTTGGAATGTATGGCCATACATTTGAATTTTAAATATTTGCAATATCGAATATTTGAATATTGCCTATGCCACTCATCACAATTTATAATAATAGTCTCAATTCACCCAGCCATAGCACTAAAGTTTACATATGAGATGAGTCAAGCTCAGTCTGAGATATTTGGATTTATTTAGAAAGTATAAGTTGTGTATTTACTATAACATTCTGGTTGTAAAATGTGTCTCTCCATAAGTCAGTGGTTTCATAAAATTGGTACTGCTAGTGTATAGAAACATTACATATTTTTCACCCAGCTTGACTAAGACCTTGTTCCTGGCAGTGGCTTTTTGTCTTGGCTAGAGAAGGTGGACCATATCCCATCCCCCTGGGATGCAGAGCTATTGCTCTCGTAGTATGTAGGACTTATGGGCAAAATCAATGAACAATTTATTTCCTGTGACTTTTGCTATCTATTATGTCATAAAGGACGGAAGTGAGCTTCCAACGTTATAAACCTCCAAACCCCATAGTCCACTTTTTGTAGAAGCCTTTGGACCGCTAAACAAACACAAATTGCCCACCTATAGGAGTTAACTGTAATCTTTAAATAAGAAGAAAGCTGATTTTATGGAACCCTGTGGGGTTTCTTTTACAACCATCTCACCATAAAAGCACTTTGCTACCTAACATCCATCACCTGCTCCTGAAGGACATCCATTGTGTTTATTTTTTTTAATCTCTTGAATTTGCTTTTTTTTTTTTTTTTACTTACCTTGGCCGGGAGAAGGCAAAAGAAAAGCCTGACTGATAAAAAACCCAAGGTGACATTCTCCCGGCCGGCTATTATAATGAAAAATATATTTACTCGTATGCCTTCACATTTGGTCTCATTTTGCATTTTTATACTTGCAAAAATATTCTACTCCTTCAGAGTTATACACTGCCAAGATGCTCTCTCGCTGGAAAGATGGAATGAAATTGCTCTTGTGTGTTATACTAAATTGATTTTGTGTAGATCATAAAATTCTCAGGGCCGTTACAGAATGTTCTCTTATCGGTTACAATGCGCAAGATTTAGCACCGACCGTTAAATATATTCCTGGTTGTTTGACCTGTGCCCACTTGAATATAATTGGTAATTATCAATGTAACCTACCATTATGGTGCCGAATATTACAGAAACACCTGCCTCCTTTTTTTTCTGGTCTTCTAAATTTCAAGCCAACAGGCAAATGAAAACCTCATTACTATTTTATGACATATTGAGAATGGTCCATGACCACTTTCCCGTAGATGAAAATGTTCACTTAGGTTTATTAGCTTGTGGTTTTTCTTTTTAAACCCCTTCGGTTTCAGCCAAGCGAGTTTCTAAATCACTCGCCGTTTTATGGTGAAGCCCGAGTCATAAGTGAAAAATAAACAACCGATTGGCAGAAGGTGCAGTATGCCAAGAGAGTTATACGGCCGGTGGTGTAGGCTTTATAACCAAACAAAACTCGTACATCTGTTTTGGTTATTTTATAGGGTTTGTTGCGGTTGGGATATTGCGGTTGGGTGATTTCAATGGCTTCAACAAATAATACGATGAGTCAGATCTGAAACAAAACCACTTACTTAGAAAAAAAAGATCACACACTCTAATATTTAATTTAGCTTTGATTGCGGCACGCATTCGTTGTGGCATTGTTTCGATAAGATTCTGCAATCTCAACGAATTTATTTCCATCCAGTGTTGCATCCATTTTTCACCAAGATCTTGCAAGGATGATGGTAGAGTCTGACCGCTGCACAAAGCCTTCATCAGCACACCCCACAGATTCTCAATAGGGTTAAGGTCTGGACTCTGATGTGGCCAATCCATGTGTAGAGATGGTCGAATTTTTCGACTTGCTAACTTTGTGAGCTTATTGCAAAGCCCCTAAAAATTGTATCATCCCCAAAATTGCTGGAGATGTAGAGAAGAGTTGGAGGAACATTTGAAAAAAAATTTTTGCTCTAGCACATGTCGTTTTTGCATAAATCAAGTTGAAAGTTAATTTTGAAATTCCGATTTTCGAAATTTTTACTTGACTTTGAACTTAATTTGTGAAAAAACTATTTGTGTTAGAGACATACTTTCTTTTTTGTGGTGTACCCCCAACCCTTCTCTACATCTCCAGCATGGTGATGATACCATGCTCAGGGGCTTTGCAATTAAGTCAAAACCGTTGAAATCCATGTGTGACAATGATGTCTCATGCTCCCTGAGCCACTCTTTCACAATGTGAGCCCGATGAATCCTGGCATTGTCATCTTGGAATATACCCATGCATCAAGGAAAAACGAATCCATTGATGGAATAACCTAGTCATTCAGTATATTCAGGTAGTCAGCTGACCTCATTCAATTACCTCATTGAAAGATAATCACCTATGCAGTAATTATCCATTAGGAGGCTGTATTTGCTTAGTTAAATCCAGGTGTTGACTTTTTTTGGCGAGGCAGTGTAGTTGATAATACCTTACCATGTGTTTTTTCCGAGGTGGTCTTGACAGATGTATGCATCTTGGATTCCAATAGTTCATGTTAACTACTGAAATTCCAGTCATGATCTTCTCCCTATAGGGCAGTGGTTCCCAAACTGTCCTTGAAGTTGCCCCCTTTTCTATATAGAAACATTATTGACCATTTGTATGCTTAATCTAAAGTCGTCACCCCCCCAAAAATAATATTTCGTTGGACCGCTGTTAGCTTTGATTACAGCATGCATTCACTGTGGTATTTTTTTGATAAGCACACACAAGATTTATTTCCATCCTGTAATTTTTCACCAAGATCTTGCATTGATGATGGTACAGTCTGACTAGAGTCTGATGGTACTCTGAACTCTGTGGTGGCCAACCCATGTGTGACAATGATGTCTCATGCTCCCTGAACCACTCTATCACAATTTGAGCCCGATGAATCCTGGCATTGTCATCTTGGAATATGCCTGTGCCACCAGGGAAGAAAAATCCATTGATGGAATAACCTGGTAATTCGGAATATTCAGGTAGTCAGCTGACCTCATTCTCGGAGTGCACACTGTTGGTGAACCTACACCTGAAAAGTGTCCTGGAAGTGTCATTAATGTAGAGTGGAAATGGTGTGATCTACAGTCACAGTCCTTAATTTATGTACATCCTTAAATTGTGGTTGTCATAGGAAACATCTTCCACAACTTTGTACACTGAACTAAAACAGAAATATAGAATTCAAAGTTACTTATTCAATATTTTTCCATCCAGAAATCTTAACCTTTCTGATCTCCATCTCTACTTTCTCTATTAAGACATTGCTCAGAAATGTTGAAGATAAATTCATGTTTTATTATCTACACTTGTGGTGTATTTTGAAAGCACTGTGGGTGTGAGTTCTGAGGAAGTGAAATTACATTACACATTCAATGTGTGGAACCAGTGCCTGGCTGGTATTGTTATCATGAATGGTGGAGATATTGTTCTTAAGAACTGTGGTTGCATAATTGGAGTTACATTTCTCAGTAGGAGTGTTCAGACATTTTTCAGTAGTTGAGGTTGTGTACAGGGCATGAGCAACTATTCCTTGAGCAACTATTTGACTGAGAGAAGAAGCTTTGGGTTTTAAGGGTTGGCACCTAGTAGACAAACTGGGCAAAATTTCATTGCATAGTCCTCCCTAATGGACCTTGCACATGCAGTCCATTCATCACCCCTCCTGTAAATATGTAGATAGCATATTCCAGAGTTAGCTACCAGTGTTAAGTAAGTCTCTATTAGCTAGTATCTTGGCTTTGAGAAGCAGCTCTACTCCTAGTAAATATCAGTTTATTGTTGAATGGCATATAGTATATTTAAGTAATTTCGCGAATATATTAGGAAACATTACAAATTCATCAAATTCCATTCAACTGTATTCTAGTGCCTTTTAATGCATGTGGCTGTTCGCAAAGATTCAGGATCCAGCTTTACATCTTATCTTCTTCATTCTGTGAGCTTAGCCAGTATGAGCACTGTGCGTACTGCACGTATCTATTTGCAATGCGCGCAAATATGCGCGATGTATGCCGGTAAACAATGTTGAAGCATAATATGACAAATATCCACCATTGTCCAATATATTAGAATTTAGAACATTCTCGCTCAACACCTTGCTGGAACATGCTTTAGCCTTTCTGTGGGTAGTGGGATTCAAGCCCACACCTCCTGTGACTGTGACCGGAACGCATCGCCTTAGACCGCTCGGCCATACAGACCTTCTACTGTCAGAAGCCTACCCACCCTGGGGAGTTCAGTCATACAACAAACACCCATTCCACCAATGAACCAGTTGCTCATTGTTGATGTGTGCATAAACATGGAAGGCTTCAATAATAAATAATATTTTAATATTATAGTCTATAGAATTTATTGACATCCCCCCTCTTGATTTTTGGGTAAACAAAGTGAGTCTTATAGAGTAAAATAAGAATATTTGTTTCAGATATACGTTGTGCAGTCTATATATCTTACCAGGCACATCTATTATCCTCTAGGTTGCATGATGAATGGATTAGCCTTTTTCATGGGTCTTATCTACTGTTTTATATTTAATTTTGCATGCTCTCCAGGTGCTTGAGAGTTTTAGCTGTAAGCTATTAAGCATTTTAGACACAGGAAATCTGAACCCAACCCTCCAGACAAGTATGGAATTATCTGTAGCTTGTTTTTTTCCTGAGTGTTAAACAGAGCCAGAGCAGCTGTCCGTTCGGAATTGAAATATTCTTACTTATATGAATTTCTGTTGCTTTTATTCGTTTTCTAGTTAGTTTTATTCGTGCTCCCCAACCTCTGCACTGAGCTTGGCTGCTGAGGTGGCACACATATTGAGCGACCATTCATGGCTGAATAGTCTTTTGACTATGTGACTGGTGGTTGTTGATTTGCCTCATAAGATGCACGCACCTTCCCACCTAGTCTTGGGGGGGAGGGGGTGGGAGTCCTTCTTATGAGGTGAAAAATACGTAATTTGTTATTTGTTTTTTGGCAACCTTAATAAGTAATACAAAAAAAATCGTTACCTACCTCTATTATGAGTTGTATGTTGGGTTTTATGGATGGTGAGAATTTGTTTTTTTGGGCAATAAACATTTTTGGGAATATCCATATGAATATCTGTGTGTTTATGGTCCAAAAACACTAGAACTTCCTATTTGCAAATGTGGATTAATGAGCCAAGATAGAAGGAAAGAAGGCCGGGCTTAGCACAGCAAAGAGGAAGAAATGCTCCTTTATTCTTTCTAATTGATTTGAAGGTTTCTTCTTTCTTTTACACATTTTTATGAGCATGGACTTTTTCTTTCATTAGTAACCAGTCCGGGTCATTGTTGACACCCCCAAAACATGCCGCCATTTTGTATTCTATTCTATTATGTTCTGGTCCACGCTGTTATATATTTTTTTAAGTTTTGTTTGGGACCTTAGGATGTGATGAGACTGTGTTAGAATCTGCTTTATTCAGTTTGTAGTCATCACAATCCATGAGCTCTAAGGATTGTGCAAACCCTTTGTGATGTTGAACTGTGAATTTTTAAGTTTTAGTTCCTCTTTGACTCTTTTGACTATATTTTTAAAGATGAAACTATAAGTCCAACCTTGGTCAAAAATGAGTTTTGAAAGAACCTTTAATAACTTGAAGAGCAGAGCTCCCTGAAAAGATATAACAGATTGACTGTCTGGCTGCCTATCCATTGGGAATGAAAAAGAAGCCTGCCCCTAGAAATTCAGCATTTGACCAACCTTTATGGGTATTGAGAATATTCAGGAATTGTCATTGTAGGTTGTGTTTCTTGTCTGTCCAGAAAAGCTTACAAAACTACTATCATGCCTGGAAGTATCAAATGTGTTTGAGCAACTTTTGTTCTTCAACCTTAAGATGTTTAGTGCAGAACTGTGCTTTTTGTTTTAGAAGCATTGTTTTTGGGGTGCTCCCAGCTAGGTTGCAGTTTACAAAGAATCCAACCCAACCGGCTTGGGGACAGCACCAGAGTTAATCATTTTTTGTAACCAATGGGACCAGCCCTATGGTAAAACACAGACAGCACAATGGGGGAGAACCATTCCACCAGATTGGGCCCCTCAACTTGTAACCATTATGAACAGTGCCACATTTTCCACCATGGCTGCTATGACAAAATATATACCACACAAAGGCTACATTTACAGTAGATGGTTGACCGGACGTTCCTGTTAGCGAGCACCTGCAGGCTTGGGGACATTTAGATAAAGGCCCTCATGACAGGTCTATGGAGCAAAAGCCTCAAAACTGTGTACAGTACAGAGTACATTGTACTCCATCAGAATTCCCCGCTGTCCTCCCGGCTCACTACAATTGACACTGGCGGTATGTGTGGCAGAAAACAAC
>CM070039.1:86934569-86945526 GCA_036250615.1 Ptychadena robeensis
CCCCTGCTTATGTCTTCCCGGGGGATTTCTTCCTGGGGTCAAAATCGGCTGGGTCAAGCCAAAGGTGGCTCTTTAGCCCCTTCAGTCTGGCTCAGTGGCATAGGGATTAGTTATGAGCATCATAGGCAATATAGGTTTTCACAAAATACTGCAAATTTTTGGCTAAATATTTGCAACAAATTCAAGATCTCCAGTCATTATTACCTTGATTGCAAAAAAGATTTGCATATTCACAATCAACACTGCTGTTGTAAAAAACTCAAATATTCGCGATTACGGAGATAAAGCACTACATTCAAGATATTCACGAATTCTTAAAGTGCCGATATTCGCAATACAAATTTGCGATTCCAATATTTGTGATCAACACTAGTAGGGACCTGTTCTTCCTGCTTCCTGCAAAACCCCTGCGCTAACAAAACCCACCCCTACAGTTCAGTTGGTGACTGAAAAGGGGTGGTGTTGCGCAGGACCTTGGTTGACCCCTGTCCAACACTGGTAACAACCCTCCCAGTCAGACACCGCTCCCACCCCCCCAGTGTGAAACCTCTACCACCATTCCCTCTGGTCTCACACTGTTAACACCCCCCTTAGATACCACTAACAGACCCCCTAGGTCTGTAATCCCCCTAGGACCACCCTCAGCCTGTAATCTTGATTGTCGTTTCTGATGATGGTATGTCGTGGTATCAGCATTTGCTATCGGTCTAACAGAAAAACTTGGGTAAGGAGACCTCTGGTCTTAATAATGCTCCATTCCCGAGTCTCAGGAGATAGCGTCAAAATTATTTAACTAGTGTCATCTAGTGGCCATTCTATGTATTACAGGTAAATTCACTCAAGAATGACTCTCACAATTCATTTTCTACTACTACCAATGGTATCTGCCAGGACTCGAGGGAACCAGGTAAGTATTAGGAGAATAGAACATGTTCACCGTGTAATTGGGAAAAGTAAGTTAGCTTAGTAAATGTAAAAAACAACTCATCAATCAAATGTAAATAAATAGGGAAAAAGGTATATTGTACATAATTAGATATAAAGTCAGCAATGCTTCTCTAAGCTAAGGGAACATTTCCTTTCAAACACCAGAATGCTCTACTTTTGTTTTCGTGAATCGACCCCAGAGAAATGAGAAAATACAATTGTGAACTTAATTTGGATTGTTGATCTTTCTAAACTAATGTGAAGTAGCAATGTATATTTTAGACCTTTATTAAGTGTTAAATTAGATAGCTACCAACTCTGTTTATTAAGTGAAAGTTGCAGTGTTGCTTGTATTGTTGCTGGAAGTTCTTGCCAAGCATTAAATGAAAGTCAGGTGTGTGTTACTGCTGAGGAAGCTGCAGGCTGTGTAGAACAATTAATAGTATGACTTTTCCCTAAAGACAGCACTTTAGCTCTGAACAAAATGAGGTCAATAGCAAGAAGAAAGTTAATGTACTGCACAGTATAAGTGCGCTAGAGCAAGATGAAAATTTTAACCATGGGTTATTAAAGTCAGACCAATAATAGAAGCTCTGCTGGTGCTGCGTTGTAGAACGACTGATGGGAGCTCTGAAAGGGAAGCTCCAATGGCACCAGCAGGCCACTTCTATCATTGTCAGGGTCCAATGGCCAGTGTTTCCCTCTCCCAAGGCCACAATAACCATATTATTTCCCTGTATTTTTACTGCCCAATTATATGTTAAAGGGTTATTAAACCCCCATAATGTTGCAGAGAATAAAAAAACATAATAAAACTGCAGTAATATAATATTAAGCTCTAACCTCCTTGGTTTCTGCTGAAAATCTAGGCATTTTACTTCCTGCCCTTTGATATTGTAACACCAGTAGGTCCTCCTCCATTCCAGCACTAGATAGTTGCGTGGCCACACTGCCATCTAGAAGAGGCTGGTGACACCATTTCAAACAGAAAACACATTTCTATTGCCAAGGGTTTAATAACCCATTAATATTACCCAATGAGAAATACACTGTAAAGATGTTAAGAGAATAATATCCCTCATCTCTCCCACTTTTGGAGTAGAATCTACTAAAACTTACTAAATGTGTGTCACGGGTAAAGCACAGGAGCTGTGGACCCACCGTGCTACCAAACAAGTATAAACCAGGGTGCAGAGCCCATTGGTTTTGCTGTGGGGAGTCCCCAAGTTGCGGTCCCTTGCTACACTTACTGATAGCGGCTGACAGCAAAGTTCCAAAGTGAAGTATAAAGTCATAGTCAGGGCAGGCAGAAGATAGGGTAGTCACAAGGTTCAGGGGTCAATAACAAATAGGGCAATATGAAGAAGCAGAAACTTTAAAACCTCATTGTTCAGGCAACTCCCTGTTGCCATAGACTTCCTTAAATACAAGGCCAGGTGGTCTGATTGGACAAGGCGTGTGATAATAAGCAGTAACCGGTATCTTCCATCAGAGGGAGCAGGAGCAAGTGACACAATCTCTACCACCATCAGAGGGAGCTGATCTATGAAAGGTCCTGGTCATCTGTGGTTTGGGACGAGACACAGAAATGGTAGAGGGCAACAACAATATTCATATTTCTTATACATGGTTCAGCTTCAGGGGTTATGTATTTTGCCTACATACCATGTGCCTCTAAGGGCCCCCAGATACCTTACAATCTTAACATACAATTTCTGTACAATTAATTTTTACCAAACCCATGTAATATGAGGACCTTTCTAAACCTTCCAATCACTATGTATTCTATGAGATAAGACCCAGCACTACATAGCAGTGATATATACCTTCCAATCACTATGTATTCTATGAGGAAGGACCCGGCACTACATAGCAGTGATATATACCTTTCTAAACACTATGTATTCTATCAGGGAGGACCCGGCACTACATAGCAGTGATATATACCTTCCAATCACTATGTATTCTATCAGGGAGGACCCAGCACTACATAGCAGTGATATATACCTTCCAATCACTATGCATTCTATCAGGGAGGACCCGGCACTACATAGCAGTGATATATACCTTCCAATCACTATGTATTCTATCAGGGAGGACCCAGCACTACATAGCAGTGATATATACCTTCCAATCACGATGTATTCTATCAGGGAGGACCTAGCACTACATAGCAGTGATATATACCTTCCAATCACAATGTATTCTATCAGGGAGGACCTGGCACTACATAGTTATTGGTAGATCTAAAGGAAATTGTATAGAGTGATCCAAAGGTGTATGGGGGGGGCTTTAGTCTGCTTCAAAAACTCAGCTAGATTTATATGGTAATCTGTCCAGTGCCCTCTGGGCAACCACTGGTGTCCAACTGTGCTCAGACATGTTTTTATGAGTTTTATAGACTAACTAGACCCACTACTAGGCATAGGGCATGGTAAGACTTGGATAAGTGGGGCAATGAAAAAGGGTGGTTTCCCCCTATCCTATTTTTCCCAATCCCAGGTCATGCTAGACCCCATGGCAGACCCCAGACCTGGTCCTTTTTTTTAACCCTGACTTGTGTACAATTCTATTTAGAATATTAAGTCTGTCTTTAAATATAGGTTTGCAGATTTTACAAAAGTCAGTATGGAGGGCAGGCCATATTATCCATATGAATGCCAGGGCTGGTTCTCATGTTCCCGAGACACCAAGAAGAGAGAAGAATCCCACTTTAGAAGTTTTATTCAGCTTTAAAATGTTAATAATTCTTTTATCCTCCAGTGAATAACTTGATTTGCATGAATATATTACACTGTGCAGTCCACAAGAGCACTCAAGAAGCTTTTAAACTAAGAGGTACAATGAGCTGTGCCAGGCAATCGAGAAGATGCTAAAAGGGAATATAGTGCCGCCTGACAGCAGAAATTGGCGAGAGTCCATGGTCAAGTTTTATAAAGAAGCCATCATGAAATTCCACATCAGTTCTATATTATCTCATTTAGTTACAGATGTAAAGTAGCATTGACAAAGGAAAAGAGAGGAAAGCATAGGGAAAGGTAATAGGGAAGAGTATGACAAAAAAGGAATGAGCAAAAGGATGACCTCATCAATGAACCGCTTCCATTGTGTTTTTCAACCATGAAGATGTAGGTGTGTTCTTGGCCTAACTGTGCTCCTTGAGAGTTGAGATTGGGGATCTGTTTGCAGATACTTAATTGGAGTCTATCTTTGTATAAACAAAGGTCAGGCACAGGTACTATTGTTAACATATTTGTGTAGACTTCTGCTGAGCTGGGATGTCCATCTGCATGTTAAAAAATAATAGGTATAAGGTTTCCTGTACTAAGCATTAAAAATTCCATTGCATTGAGGTTGGCTTCATTAGCCCGGTGAAGTGGGTGATGACAAACCACAAAACTTTAGAGAAGTCGTTCTGTATACAAGGCACCGATCTTCCTCAAGAACTACAGTTGAGATGTCAGTGTGACAGGTGCAGCACAGCCTTTGGCTTACCCCCCACCCCTTGTGAATGGTACAATCCTGAGTCCCAAGGGTCCTGCCAGTTCCTGCAGCAGCTCAGCACCCTTTAGTTGTGGAGGAAGATAATTATAATAAGCAGTATAAGCAGATATAAGATAATAAGCAGTATGTCCATGGCTAAGCAAAATGAAATACTTCAGGCTAATTGTTTTGTGTGTATATATATATATATATATATATATATATATATATATATATATATATATATACCTGGGGTACATACTATTACATGCAAAATGTGTATCTATTATGTATCTTACAGTGTGTGTGTATATATATATATATATATATGTGTGACAAATAGTATGCGACAAATATATACGTGTGTTCAATGCAACATTTTTTGACAAAGGATTGGCTTCCTCAGGCGGTAGTGTTGAGCTTGAATATTCGATTTTCAAATATTTAGCTCGAATATCGCCATTTCGGCATTTCGCGAATATTTGCGAATATATCAGCGGATATCCGATGCGATCGCGATTTTATTGCAATGTATTGCGATTATCGCGATCCCATTCATTGTCATGATTGCGATTATATAATCGCAATGCGATTTTTTAAAATGGAAATGACGGATATTCTCCCAGTCGAACATCCGAGCTCCATTGACTTGCATGTATTGCGCATATGTGATCGCAATTGCGATTTTTAGATCGCAATTCATGTCCACAAGTGCGGATATTCGAGATTACGAATATGGAATCGAATATTATGGCGGATATTCACGAAATTACGCGAATTCGAATATTGCCTAGTTGCTCATCACTATCAGGCGGCACGCATACTTATTGGACTGCAAAATCAAGTCAGCCTGCATCAAGCTATCCATATATAGTGATGATCGAGAATATTCCGATTCCGAATATTAATCGCGAATATCGGCAATTCGGAAATTCGCGAAGATGGTGAATATATTGCCGAATATTCGCAATTCCGGATATTCGGTATTTTTTATCCATTACACACGCCTCTCAATGCAAGTGGACGAATGGGAAGGCTGCAACAAGAGCTTAGCAACACCATCAGCAGTTTTTTTATTGAATATTGGGGTGATGCGAATATTGCGAAAATCGTCACTTTTAAAATTCGCATAAAAATTTGCGCCATGTTAAACATATATTGCGCGCGCGACATTCGCAATAAAAAAAAAAACCCGAATGTTGCCGAATGCGAATATTTTCCGAATGCATGCCGCGAATACGAATGTTGCCTATGCCGCTCATCACTATCCATATACTATGGATATGATCAATGAAAGAATTATTCTTCTCATGTTTTTCTTATTTATTTGTCTTTGTATGTGGACCCAATAAAGTCCCAAAAAAAATGTACAGTGGTATTGGTAATCTCTGGTTAAACAATGCCTCTAGCACTCAATTTAAAGTCCCACCCAGGAGTGGAAACTTTTCTGTATTTGTTACTATTTTTGCAATTTGAAATGGGATTGCTTGAGGAACCCAATGAGCTAGATCCAAACTTTTGCAATATTTAAATAGTTGTGACAAAAGTACCTAGTCACTCAATGGAGTCTACATTTCATAGTTGTGTCTACAGCGTTACTGGAACAGAAGCCCATTGCTGCAGACAGACAAGGTGGGAAGATGCCTCTGCATCCTGTTTCCGTAGCTACAAAAACCCCAAAGCATGGAACCCTGTAATTACTACACTCACACATCGACTCCATGAAAATACCGCCTGTGTGTAGGCACGCGGCATCCTCTGAATAAATATCTCGAATATGAGACCTGTCTATAAGGATGGAACCGTGCAAACTGACGGAGAAGCTATTAAAGCTGAAACAAGAAATAGATGAATGCCGCCCATAATGTGTTTTATGCAGTTAAGGTATATAAATTTAACCAGACACACAGCTCCGGCAATTTCTGTGCAGCAGAGCTTATATTAGGAAAAGAAGAAGCAGTGTTCCGCACTTCCATTTTCTCTACAAGTGAGAAGCAGCACAAGTTTCCTGCTAGCATCACGCTCTGGCTATTCGTTTACAAAAGAGTTTAGATTAGGAAAAGGTTAATCATTGAAATGAGCCTGTTCCGGTAGCGAACCCAAGATTCACACACCAGTAACTTTAACAACAGTCTTTTATTCTTACTGAACGGAAGAGAAAAACTTTAATGAAAGATTCCAACAACAAAAACAAAGGTTAGCAGGTGTTGTGGCGATTTGTCCTACCCCGTCGATCTGTCCTACCCTGCCAACAGCGCATGTGCAGAACAAACAATTTATCCTACCCTGTTGAGATCTCCTACCTTTGACAACTGCAGATAGCCATATTTTGTGGAGCTACAGGGCTCCGCTTGCGGCCTTTGGCTGTCAAAATTAGGGGTTTGGAGGGAGGCTAAGGTTAGAGTTAAGGGGCTCAGAGGGTTAAGGTTAGGGTTAAAGAACAATGGAGGTTAGTTTCATTTTAACACCCATAAGCTCCTTACCCCTGAAGCTCAAGGTCACAACCCCCCCCCCAACCCTAACCTTAACCCCCCAAAACCCCTAACTTTGACAGTAAGCAGAGCCCTGTAACTCTGCAAAAGTACGGCTTTCTGCAGCTGTCAAAGGTAGGAGATCTTGACTGGGTAGGATAACTGTGCATGCGCAGTTGGCCGGGTAAGAGAGATCGATGGGTAGGACAGCTCAGCTCCTCCATGAGATTCCCTGGAGAACAGTTTCTGCGATGGCAACCAAGAGTACTTGCCCAATTGGGTCGATTCATCCTTCTTGGGCCAGGCCTTGACCAGGTATCAGGTTGCCACTGGAGCCCTTTCTCTCAACCACGTGGAGTTCTCCCCATTCCACTGACTCCCCATTTATACAAAGCTGGATGGGCTTTGCTCAAGAGACTGTGCTGCTCAGAAGCCACCCACACACTTCTATCCAGGGTATCCTGCTCTGGAGGACTGACACTGACTTACCCATGACCTGTCTCCAAACCCTTTAAATATATACTGGGCAGAGTTCGGGGGTTTTATCTCTTCTATTATTATTATTATCATCATTTATTTATATAGCACCAACATATTATGCAGAGCTGTTCAATACATCTAAGCTCGAGCTCCCTCTAGAGGCGGGAGAACTAAAGCCCCCCATACACCTTAAGATCGATCCATACAATTTCCATTAGATCTACCAACAACTGTGTAGTATAGTGTCCTCCCTGATAATAGAATACATAGTGATTGGAAGGTTTAAGATCCTCATATTACATGGTTTTGGTAGAACAAAAGTTGATTGGACAGAAATTGTATGGAAAGATTGTAAGGTGTATGGGGGCCTTAACAACAGCAACAGCCTCCCCAGACCCCCTTCCTTCCCTATCCCCTAGGTAAGTCTTCTCTGCTGCTTCAGAGCTGAGGGGGACCTCCCTCCTTGCACCATCACAAGGACCAAGTCAATATGTTGCTGCCAAAAAAGCAGACTCAAACTAGGGAATGAAGAAGCAAGGAGCCAGTTGAACTGCAGTAGTTGTGTGCTAGCAATAGGTAAAAAGAGCTGAATGACAGATAAATGAGCCTATCAGGTGGCTGAATCTTCTTAGGAAAGGTAGAAGCAGCACAAGAAACAAATCAGTGTTATGCTCTTGCAATCCCTGTAAAGCAGAGCTCAAACTGAGGAAGGAAGAAGCAGGACACAATATCTGTAATGCTAATGTGCAAACAAGTGGCATGGGGCCAGAGAGATGAGCTTATTAGTCTTCTGCTACTCCTTCACCATTCATTTACAGGCTGAGGAGACCCGTTATATGTAACAGCTTATTCAAGTAACATTTATACACCACAACAGTTTGTGCTGGTTGGAACAATCCCTTTGAGTACCTAAAGTAAAGGTTACACCCTTGCTCTGGTTTTTATTGCCTCAGAACCCCTATTAAGGGAATCCCTTTACTTCCTGTCCCATTGACTAACAATAAAAATGTAACCTCTGCACCAGAAAAAATAAAAGTTTTGGCTGAAGTTCCGGTTTTTCTTTGTGAAGTAAAGGTGATGGTTGTTGTTTTTGGTTTTATTAGGCAATAGGATATGATGTGTTTAATGTGTCACTGAAGCAGTGACCCCCAACCCCACTATTACATCATACTTTCCCTGTCCTCAGTAAACACCAAGGAAACAATGTTTCCCAAATCACCGGGACTTTCCGACCGGATAATTGATGATTTCACTTGTAGAGATGATGACACCCATCCTCTGTAATGCTGTGGACTTTAACTCCTTGAATACTCAGCATGGAATACTAACTACAGCTACAGTTAAGCCCTCCATGCACCTTTAGATCCTCCATACAATTTCCTTAGATCTACCAACAACTATGTAGTACCGGTCCTCCCTGAAAGAATACATAGTGATTGGAAGGTATATATCACTGCTATGTAGTGCTGGGTCCTCCCTGATAGAATACATAGTGATTGGAAAGGTATATATCACTGCTATGTAGTGCTGGGTCCTCCCTGATAGAATACCTAGTGATTGGAAGGTATATATCACTGCTATGTAGTGCCGGGTCCTCCCTGATAGAATACATAGTGATTGGAAGGTATATATCACTGCTATGTAGTGCCGGGTCCTCCCTGATAGAATACATAGTGATTGGGAGGTATATATCACTGCTCTGTAGTGCCGGGTCCTCCCTGATAGAATACATAGTGATTGGAAGATTTAGAAAGGTTCTCATATTAAATGGTTTTGGTAGAAGAGAAGTCGATTGTACAGCAATTGTATGGTAAGAATGTATTGGGTCTTTAAGTCCAATTACATGGGTAGAGGACACCCAGTATTATGTTGCAGGGCCAGGGTAAAGTACGGCCCTCGGGCCAAGTAAAGCCAGTTTGATAGTTTAATCCGGCCTTTACTGCTCTACCCTCCTCTCTCCTCCATTCCTCTCCACTTGTTTACTTGTGATGGTGTTGGCCAGTGAAGTGGGCAGAGAGGTTGTAGTTCGTACCAGCTAAAATATGCCCCCTACTTCTCTCCACTCCCCTCCTCTTATTCACATCACTGGTGTACAGCATTGCAGTAGACAAGTGGAGGAGAGTGGGGTGATTGGAGTGGACCATTTAAGTGGACTAGCGGAGGGGAGCGCAGCATTGACAGGCTTAAGAATGGCATTTGCACATCCTTTTCTATGGCGTCCACACACCACCATGGGGACGACATGTGAGTATTATGTTGCTGTGTTGTTTCCAGTGGGCATAAATAATGCTTAAAATACATAACACAGCACACTTAACTGTGAACGGTGGCGAGGCAACAGAGGAATTTATTTACAACCTCAAATTTTCCTTCTAAAAACCTAAAAAATTATAGTTGCATGAAAGCAGAGCACAATGGATCAATGGAACATTTATGATGAAGAGATCCAGTGCCAAAATCCATTCCTCTATTTTATAGAGCCACCCAGTAATAATTATCAGGTCCTTTAAGGATCTACTTCCTTAGGTTAAAGTGATATTTTTTTCTGGATAAAAGGAGCCTGTTAATTCCAGCTCTTCCTCTATGTGGTAATGATGTCATCACCAGTGGGCTTCAGCCAGCAATAAACCAACTACCGCAGAACGTGGTCATGGCATTGATGCCAGGAATAGACACATTTTCTGGGTCCTTGTACAGACTCTCATGATACTTTAGTCTGCTTACGCAACAGTTTGTGGGTTTTCTTTGGCTTTTTTTCTGTAACTTTATAATTTTTGGAGTTTTGCTTCAGCTGAAGTGCAGGATTGATGTTAAGTACTCTTAACTATAATGATTAAACACAGTATGCAGGTAATTGGTGATACTTTGAAAGTTGAATCATCAGTAGGGATATTATACCTCCATGAAAAGCCCCCATACACCTTTCAATCTTACCATACAATTTCTGTACAATCACCTTTGCTTCTAACAAAACCATGTAAGATGAGGAGCTTTCTAAACCTTCCAATCACTATGTATTTTATCAGGGAGGACCCGGCACTACATAGCAGTGATATATACCTTCCAATCACTATGTATTCTATCAGTGAGGACCCAGCACTACATAGCAGTGATATATACCTTCCAATCACTATGTATTCTTTCAGTGAGGACCCAGCACTACATAGCAGTGATATATACCTCCCAATCACTATGTATTCTACCAGGGAGGACTCGGCACTACATAGCAGTGATATATGCCTTCCAATCACTATGTATTCTATCAAGGAAGACCCGGCACTACAAAGAAGTGATTTATACCTTCCAATCACTATGTATTCTATCAGGGAGGACCCGGCACTACATAGCAGTGATATATACCTTCCAATCACTATGTGTTCTATCAGGGAGGACCCGGCACTACATAGTGATATATACCTTCCAATCACTATGTATTCTATCAGTGAGGACCCAGCACTACATAGCAGTGTTATATACCTTCCAATCACTATGTATTCTATCAGTGAGGACCCAGCACTACAGAGCAGTGATATGAGCCTTCCAATCACTATGTATTCTATCAGGGAGGACCCGGCACTACATAGAAGTGATTTATA
>CM070039.1:86945626-86958776 GCA_036250615.1 Ptychadena robeensis
AATCACTATGTATTCTATCAGGGAGGACCCGGCACAACATAGTTGTTGGTAGATCTAATGTAACCAAGATGGAGTGATCAAGGACTATTGATGTTACTATTAAACTACAGCATTGTTATTGAGTTATTTATCTGACTCTTTGTAAACCAGGTTAGCAAACTTCAGTCTCTGAGGGCCACTCGATCACCAGATTTTGGTGTATACCAAGTTATTTTCTGACTCTTTGTAAACCAATGTGGCCAACTTCAATCTTTGAGGCTCACATACTGGTTGGACTTAATTTTCCGGACTCAATGTAAACTCTTTGAGAACCACTGATTACCAAAATTTGATTTACAGCAAATAATTTTCTGGCTCTTACCAGCTTAGCCAAATTCAGTTTTTGAGGGCCAAACACTGACCACAGTTTGGTATATACTAGTGATGAGCGGCATAGGCAATATTCAAATTTGTGATATTTCACAAATAATTCTACCAATATTCAATTCGATATTCAATATTTGAAATTCTATTCACATTGCGATAACCTTCAAAATGAATGGTCACGTGTGGTATTTATTTTTGCATTGCTAATATAGAGTTGCAATGCATGGCCATAAGCTTCCCAGTGCATAATTCAAAATTGTGAATATCCGCCGCCACATTCGCAAAATTTGCGAATGTTCGAATAGCCAATATTTGTCTAATAAATTCACAATTTAAATATTTAAGCTCAACACTAGTATATACTAATTTATTTTATTACTCTTTGTAAATATGTTTTGAGAGTCACATGCTGACCAGATTTTTATAAACACCAACTAATTTTCTGACTCTTTAGTAAACCAGGTTGACCATCTCCAGTCTTTGAGGACCACATATGGAGCAGATTTTTGTATACACCGAACTATTTTCTGACTTTTTATAAACCAAGTTGGCAAACTTCAGTCTTGGAGGGTCACATACTCGTTGGTTTTTAGTAAACACTATATTTTTTCTGATTCTTTAAAAACCAGTATGGCCAAATCCAGTCTTTGAGGGTTACATACATTTCAGTATATACTTGCCTATTTTCTAACTCTTTGTCTTTGTTTAGTTGGGCAAATGCAGTCTATGAGGGCCACATGCTGGCCAGATTAAGGCATACGCAAAGATCATTTCTGACTGTAAACCAAGTTGACCAATGTGGGCGACACGCTGCCCTGATTGTGGTTTACATCAAGTATTTTTTTATTCTAGTAAACAATGTTGGCCAGCTCCAGTCCTTGAAGGCCACATATGGACCAGATTTTTGTATACACCAAATTATTTTCTTACTCTTTGTGAGCCATGTTGGCTATTTCCAATCCTTAAGGATCACATACTGACTAGAGATGGGCGAATTGCTTTTCAATTTCAAAGCCCCTTGCTGGAAATGTAGAGAAGGGTTGGGGGTATACTACAAAAAAGTACACAAACAGTTTTTGCACAAATTAAGTTCAAAGTCAAGTAAACATTTCAAAAATCTGAATTTCGACTTTCGATTTTGATTCTTATTTATGCAAAAACTACATGTGCTAGAGCACAACTTTTTTAAAAAAATGTTCCCACAGCTCTACATCTCCAGCAATGTTGGTGATGATACCATTTTCAGATTTGCAATCAGCTCACAAAGTCAGCAAGTCGAAAAATTTGACCATCTCTAATACTGACTAGTTATTTTCTGATTCTTTGTAAACCAGGTTGGACAACTGCAGCCTTTGAGGGACACTTAAGCCCCCCATACACCTTCAGATTCCTCCATACAACTTTCATGAGACCTACCAACAACTATTATAGTGACCTCCATGATAGAATACATAGTGATTGGAAGGTGTAGAAAGGTCCTCCTATTACATGGTTTTGGTAGAAGAAAAGTTGGTTGTACAGAAGTTGCATGGTAATTGTATGTGGTGTATGGGGGGCTTAACTGACCAGAATTTGATTAGATTTTTCAACTGATTTAAACAATTATGGTTCACTATAGAAATCAGGTAGTCTAGCTTTAGTTGTGATCTGGTGGAAGAGGTGACAGCTCATGTCCTATAATCAATGTTCATTAATACCTGAACTGTAGTGTTAACCATAATCTTGTGTTCACAATAACACTGAGTGTTACCCTACCCTTTGTGTTGATGCAGATCCGTGGCCTGCCGAATAATATTTTATTAGCTCCTCTATCCATTTCTTTTCTTGGCTCTGTAATCTCTCTGTAGAATAAACAGGAAAGATACTTTTCCAAGAACAGAAGATGTCTATGAAGCCAATTTTTCCACCTGCTGCAATCCCATGTGTTTGTCATCTCGTGTGCCAAATGATATATCTCTTGTATCATAAATCTGTTAAGGACAAACTGATCATTTATAACTGATTCTAGCTTTGTATCTGTTTACATTATTCTTCAACCTTTATCCCTTTATACAGGACTGGCTTGAAGGTAATTTTTCTTAGACGATTACTCGATTTAGTAGATTAGGCAGAGAAACCACATTGCAATGCAGCAGATGTAGGGTTAGGTTGACCATGATTTCCTTGGAAATTAAAAAAATATATATTTTTTTGATGTGTAGCCTATTAATTGCTGAACCCAATAAACAATTCTTTGTTCTGTCTCAGTTGAATTTAATGGTGTTTAAATAAGCGAAATTTTTTCCAGGTGCATCAATACAAAAGGTGTGCAAAGATTGCCATTTGCTGTCTGTAGAAAGCAAAGGTCAACCTGGAGCTTCTACATGACTTCTATGGGTCAGACCTAGGTCTTTATCTAAATTGACACTGCCTGTTTGGACTACAATAGCCAGCCAGTATCATGTGGCTTGGGTTAAGCTAGCCATTCACATATAGATTTTGTTTCATCATTGAACCATCCAAAGTAATGGCAATTAAACAGGAAAATACAGACTTGTTGGATCCCTGTTCAATCCTTATTTTGTTTGATTCCAACTCTGGATCATACAATGTGGGCAGCCTTCGATTCCCCAATGATCAATCTGTGTGAATGTGCACGCCAATCGATCAATGGGGAAACAAAGGCAAGGGGGGGGGGGGGGCTTACACTGCATAGGGCTTCACTGCTGAACCTTGTTATGAACTTTCTAGACTGCAGCACAACTCCTACCTGGGATTGGACATTCCCCGTCTTGTAACTTTTCTTCCCAAGTTCTGCACCCTACTGACTGGGCTCAGTGGCAGTGAGAGACTGTATATAGTATGCATACAGTGATTTAAAAAAAATGTTATGTAAGAAATGAATGGCACAGATGTGACTTTTATCTGACATTTGATGTCACATGCCTTATAGTAATACGCTTAACTCAGCCCCGTTTTAATGTTATGGTGAAACTTAAGTTTGTTTGCATATTAAAAAGTTAATAGTTATATCTGAAAAGGACTTTTGCAGTTGTAGACATCTTTTCAAAGTTGGCCATGCTCATAACCAGGTCCTAGGAGGGATCACTCCCTCTGTCAACTGCCCCCCCCCCTTCCCCTGAGAGAGAGCATTCCGAGCACTCCCTGGGGGGTGTGGCGGCTGAGTCTCCTCTACTCCTTCCCTCTTACCAGTGGTAACAAGAATTAGTAGAGGCAGGATGCCGCCCCATGCCTGGATGTTCTCTGAGCTCTTGGGGGTGGGGTAGCTCCGACCAACCTGCCCCTCCTTTGAAAGTCAAGAGATGTTTCTACACATCCGTCGGTGTGATCCGTCAGCTTGTGTTGCGTTAAAATCAACTACGTTCCCAAACTTTCCTTGCAGGGCCCCTCTTCTCTATTTAGAACATTTAAACACAGGTTTAAAATGAGGACCAGCGCCCTGCTGGAATACCTTTGCATCCCTAGTTTGGGAACCACTGGCTTAGGGTGTCCCGACGGATATGGAGACATAGCCTTACTCACAAGTAAGTTCTTGGACTGTACAGCCCTCAGAATCCTTAGCTCTTCCATTGTGTAAGTAAGTAGAGTTTATTTTTTCTCTGAGAACCTCTAGCAGGATCAAGTGAAATGTAAATTTGCAATACTTAACTTCCAGCTCTAATTGTATCCCTGTGTTTGACTAGCTATGACAAACACTACAACATTAAACAGCTTGTGACCTTTGAGAGCCAATTAGGACTTTGTTGTGCATGTTGGATTACTGCATGCTGTTGCATAAAAAGCTCAGCCACTAAATTAGAACTGTATAATAAAGGGCTCCCTGCATGATGACATTCAATATTCACCTCTCCTGGCGCTCGCATCTCCAATCTCTGCGTCCGGGTAAAGCAGGCGCTGGCAGACGATCCAGCAGAATCCGCTGATTCTCCTGTTGGACAATTCAACTCATGAACCTCTAAATCATTACCAAGTCTTGTAGTGACATATGGACAAGCTGAAGATACCATATTGCAGTATAGGAGAAAGAAATTGACACTCCTCGAAGGGTCAGAAGGGTCTTAGTTTAAAGCTTTTCCCTACTAGACATGGCCGCATGGGCATCATCAGCAGAGATGTTGAGATAGATGGATAAATCAATTATCCATACCCATTGTTAGGTGTCTAGCCTAGTGAACTTGTTCTGCCTCAATGGCGCCTGCATTGCTGACACAGCCCCGTTATGCCCTTGATTAGGGTGCATTTAGGGCCTATAGGTTTAAAAGGTTGCATTATTTTTTAAAAGCATAGTGTTGACTAACAGTCCCATCAGGATAGACATCTAATAGTGGGCATGGACTATGGATTTAAGTGAGTATAATAAACTTGTTGAGTAGAAGGCTATGTTTCCACTTTAGCGATCTGGGGCAGTGCTAGTCTGTTTAGCGTTTCCCAGGCCGGGATTGAAACCTAGGACTAGCGCTGCATGACTAGACCACCTGAGCCACTGTGCTGCCCATTAGACACCCAATAAGATTGTTCAGTGTCTTGCAATGACATGGAGAACAGTACATAGAACAATAAAGACTAACTAGAACATCATGTGACAATGGGTTTAGGTACATGAAAGGGTCATTTTGTATATTTTTGCCCTATGCATGTGACTAGTTTTGGAAATGTTGGACAGCAGTTTAGCTTTAACCTCCCTAGCGGTTGAGACAAACCCTGTTCGTTCGGCGTTCAGGGTCGCCCCAACCGCAGGGGAAGCTGCAGCGATTGTCTTCATCGCTGCTGCATTTCCGGGGTTTTGGTTTCCGGCAATAGACCTCCATGTTAATGGAGGAGTGCCGGCTGTGTGGAGAGGGGCGGAGGGAGGGAAGAATTGACAGGCAGTGTACTTTGTTTGATTGCCCATACCGCACTGTTGAAAACGGAGCGATATGGGCAGTGCGCTAGGGAGGTTCAGTAACACAAGTTTTCACAATAATACATAATAAAAATATGTCAGCTTCATAAAAAAAATAGGTTTCATTCAAATAAATGTTTTGTTATCTGCCATGCCTGACCAATGATTTGACAGCCTTCGGTATCCATATGACAGATCCTTTTAAATGAAGCCAATGATTGGTGAATATTTCCATTCATAGCTAACGTTTCGTCTTTTCTCAAACAGCAGAGCTAATGGAGTTTACTCCGCTCTCCGTCTAAATGATGTGAAAGTGCCAAAGCATGACTAGTATTGTTCCACACATGGTACTTATGCTGTTAGGAATAAACTAAACATTGCTTTTCCACCTCATGGATGCCTAATATTTATTAAAGGCAGAAGTAGTGAGCGCAAGTTATAT
The DNA here is from genome assembly GCA_036250615.1 of Ptychadena robeensis. Classification (NCBI taxonomy): domain Eukaryota; kingdom Metazoa; phylum Chordata; class Amphibia; order Anura; family Ptychadenidae; genus Ptychadena; species Ptychadena robeensis. The sequence continues at coordinate 86,951,317 of CM070039.1, forward strand.
TTATCTTGATAATGTTCTCAGCTGTAAAATGCCTCATTGCATGGAAACAAAGTACAGAACTAAAGGGCTTATGGAGATGAGAAGCAGCAGAAGACTCATTGTATTAATTTGTTGGAATGTTCTCTAGTTAAAAGCAATAGAACTTAGAAACATGTGAAATTATACAAGAGAAGAAACCATTTTTAATCATAGTGTATGCCGGTTATTTAGAGGAGGATGATCTTGGTGCCAACTGATAAATGTTGGTTGGAGTTTGAGGTTCTTCAACACCTTTGTTAAACAGTAAAGCATACCAGCCCTGTTGGCAAATACCCTCATGGCCAAGTTTCTAATGCATGTCTGAGATGTCTCTTGTATTATATATATAGCCGCAGTAATGTGTAGCCTGAGGATGAAAAACTTCCACTATACCAAGTAAACTACTACCATAGGCCGAGAGGATCATCCCTTATCATCGTTGTCACCCCACCTATTGTATACTGTGTTCCCAAACCTATTAAGGCCCCCATACACGTAGCAACCCGCTGCGGCTGCGTTCTCAAGTCTGTCAGTTGGCGGCAAGATTGACCGCGGGTCGTGGGTGTCCATATGGGGTGATTCCTGTCGCTCCAAAGCTCGGCCGGCCATAGAACGGACATGTCCATAAATCTCTGGCCGATGCCATGAGTTTCAATAGGGACTTGAATGGCTACTCTGTTTAAACTAATGGCCAGCACACATAGGGTGCCTGCCGATACTCTGAGGATGCAGCGTGGTGACGTAATCATGCTGCACTCCATCGCTCGTCTGTCGGCCCCCACTCGCTACATGTATGGAAGCCTGTAGAGCAGCGCTTCCTTTTTTAGATTCATGCCCCGTGGAAGTGACGTTCGAAAAGTGTCACTTCCTGTTTTTGGAATGCTGAAGTGCCAGTGTCACGTCCGTATTCCAAGTATGGGAAGTGACACACGGCGCTGGCACTTGTGATGAGCGGCACAGGCAATTTTCAAATTCGCAATATTTCGCGAAAATTCTATTAATATTGTATTCGATATTTGTGCTTATTCAAAATTTTTTGGATTGCGAATGTATATTCACAATCCATAGCCATAAGCATCCCAATGCAGAACATCAGGAATATTTAAAATTTAATATTCAAAATATCCGGCGCCATATTTACGAAATTTGTGAATTCTCAAATAGACGATTTTCTACAAATTTATTCTCAATTTGAATATTTGAGCTCAACACTACTTTGGGCATGATCAGGTAAGTGTAATGTTCCTTTCCTCCTATTTTCCCACCCGCACGTAATTTGCAGAAATGGGGTGATAAAATAGGAGGGAGGGGGTGTAAAGTCGGCCATAGACGTATCGACTCCTGGTGACGTCACCACGCTGTGAGGAGTCGGCTACAGAACGGACAGGAATCCCGTGTCTTCCACTAACACACGTGATTCCTGTCAGACTGTAGCCAATTAACTCGGAGGGGGAGGAGACTTCCCCTCCGAGTTAACAGACTGCAGCACAGGATCGGTGGATCGGCCAGAAAAAGAACCAGCAGGACGGATCCGTGTGCGATCCGACCTGCCGGCTCTTTTGGTCGGATCCTCAAGGTGGGACCCCCTATAGTTGCGGCCGACCGACCTTTATGTGCTTGGCGGGAGCGCGCACAGCATTCGGTCGGCCACAACTATGGCCAGGAATCGGCCCGTCTATGGGGGGCTTTACTCTCTCTTGTAAGTTTCCATGCCGTTGGTGGGCAGCAGCTCTGATGCTGTTTATGAACGCAGTGACCTGTGTGAAATGGTCAATGGACCATTTCGATTGGGTCCCAACCCTCAGGTTGAGAACCTTTGTATTAAAATGTTATCCTGATTGGGTAGGGTCCTCGCCTCCTCCTGTGTCATACCTTGTACCTGTGTGTTATCTTGTGTTGTGTCTCCACTCTAATTTATTGTAAAGCTAGTACACCTACTACAGGTCAGCAAAAAGGTCTATATAGCTTCCAACTCTCCAAAACTCTAAAAAGTTAGTTCATAGTTCACTTTCATGGGACAGGAAACAATTAGCGATGAGATTTTCATCTCTGTGAATGTGTGTTTCTTTTAAACTCTAAGGGTTCACAGTTTACAAAATTCATAGGTTACTCCAGACATTCACAAGCGGTAAGCCATTAACAAGTTATATTGGTAACAACTGGCTCCCAGATGTTTGAGAACGCAAACTGTTCTTCTGAATGGCGGTATCATCCCCTAATGACCACCAGTCCACAGAAACACTGATGACTCTGATTACTGGTCACCTCCTCAACACCTAAGTATCAAGGTATTGGGATTTTCACAATATTTACCATATCAATAGGCTCCTATAAGAGACTGTTCCATAGGTAACTTGTGGAACTTAACTGATGGATTCTCTTGAGGTCAGTGAATTTTTAAAATGTTCAGGAAACCCACTGACTAATTTACACATACACATATACATTTTCCTTCCAATTGTTTAGAGAAGATAAGAGTAAAGCATTTTGTGATTCATTGCTTATGGGAATCTGATGATCCGTAATCCGTAAATTATAGCTCTTTCCTTTTATTTCTCAAATACATTTATAGCATTATAAAATGGACTGTTTTCTAAAACATCTTACAAGTTTAAACATCTTTACTCAATTTAAAACAAGTTTGCAAAAGACCACTTCATAATATATGGTCTGCTAGAATATCTGTCCGGCGTTAGAAAATACGAAAATCGTAGCAAATGTTGTTTTATTATTTGTCTATATTATTATATATATAGTACTAACTATTGTACAGGACACCAGGGATGGGTCCTGAACCACATGTATGTGTCACCCATTTTTGGGCTGTGTCCCCTTTAAGGTAACCCATTGGAGGTTGGATGGACACAGTCCAGGATTCTATTAGCAGTCTTGGAGTGCAACATTGTGATGCTGTTTAACCTCCCTAGCGTTTGTGAAGAGCCAAAAACTCTGAACCAACCGTGATCACAGTAACTAGGCATACCCACGGAAAGCTGTGGCGATTCTCTATGCGGCCACATCTTTTCAGAGGTTCTGGGATCTCGAGACTTCAATGTTAATAGAGGGCTGTCGGTTTCCCAGCCCACAGCTGCTCAGTGGGGAAGGGTCTTATAGAGAAGGAGCTGTCCACTCAGAGACCTACTACCCACCAAAGTCCAATCCGGTGTGCGGGCAGCGGGGGGGCACAATAGCATGTATCTCTAGTCTAAGCCTTAGTTACAAGGAGCCGCTGCTTTTACCATAACAGACCTGTGCATGGTTTCCAGTGAGGTGGCGTGTGGCCCAGACTGCGTGGAGCAGGCCTGAATGCTACTAGGGGTACTGCCTGTGCCTCGATCCTGCCAATCTACTGCATACACCCTATGCACATGCAAATTCCTACCAATGTTGGCCCTATTTCCCCTGGCATAACCTAGGCATTGTGGTCTCAGTAGTTTGGGTTCCCTAGTGCTGGGCTGCTGTCAGGAATCCCGGGGCCCCAGACCCTGGGGAGGTGCTACCAAAAAAAACACTCCTCCCGAACAAAGTTGTGGAGCGGGTGGGGGGGGGGGGTTGCGGGTGCTCACAGACAGCTCATAAGAGGCTGTCTGCAGTCCGGGGAATTGCAGACCAGACAACCCGATCGGGCAGCATGGAATGCAGTCACAGGGGCCCTGAGATAATGCCCACCGGGCTCCCCTAGCTGCTCGGGCCCACGACAAGATTGCCCCTTCCCCCCCCCCCGACTTTGTTATTCCCTTTTATTTCGATTGAGTGTCATAAGTTATGCTGTTTATCTGTAAGACCCAGTTGGGCCTTGTTTGTTAGCGCATTAGCCACCTCTTGTCATCGTTCGATTCCTGAACCTTTACATACTCATATTAAAGATATCTTAGGCCTACCACAATATAGTGGTAATAACCACTTACTCATAATAATTAGCATGAAAAAAAGTTTGAAATAGAGAAACTTTTCAACAGCCAAAAAATGGAAACCTCTGCGCGTTGGTAGGCTGTCATCTGTGATAAAATGTTACATTTTTATCGTGCTTCTATCGGCCTGCTATTCCATACTGTTTAGCTGTTTTGAAATACAAGTCTTCTGGCACTGGCTGCAACGAAAAAAATGATGACAGGAGGCTTGACAAAATTCTTCAAGCCGGAAAGTGCAGCCGACCTAAATGCGCCGCAGCCATCAGTTGTAAAAAAAAAAAAAGAAAGTATTGTTTTGATGTCTCGTGAAGATTTACACAAACAAGTCAGAGATTGCGGGATAATAAACCGAGGAAGGGATTTTTTTTTTCTAAAGATCCAAAGTTAATGATGTATATAGTATAAGTGCACAGAGCTGCAGGCAGCTAATAGATGGAAGAAATTTGCGAGAATGTACTGTTCCTGCGGTGATTTAATGATTGTCCCATATGTCAGTTATGGAGCACCGAGGCACAATTACAGATTCCACAGATGGCTAAACTGTCAGGATTAAGCAGCACCTTTTAACCTAAGACCAGGACGTTCTGTTAAAAGATTCATGGCAATGTGTGTTTTTTTTTATAAAGTTTGATTATTGTTATTGAAATTGAGAAACAATGCGTGTAGGCTCACCCCTCTGATGGATCTTTCCAATTAACAATATCACATGCTTAGTATGGAAAAGGCACGCTTGTTTCTTGAATTCCTCTCAGTTTGGTTCCAGATCCCTTCAGCTGAATGGCCGCAAAAAGTTTACATCTGTGTAGCCTGCTGTATAAATTAAAAGGCTCACTGGAAAGGCAGCCTGGGCTTATAGGCTGATGTTTACATTAGTTACTAGCTTGTAACCAATGTAAATACCTGGCTTTAACTCTGTTGTCTGAGGCATTGTCAGGGGGTGCAGTTGCCCACTCAGTATAGTGAACAAGATTTAGCTTGAACAAGTTTTTTTATTACAAAATCAGTTTCAGTCTAAATAGAAAAAGTTTTTACAGTTCAACTGAACACAGTGCCGTTTCCAGCCTTTTAGGAGCCCTATGCAAGTTCTTGCTTAGGGCCCTATGTCAACCGGGGGATGGAGAAAAGGAACACGCCCGTACACAGTACTCACGCACTTTAGATCTGCACAGTGGGGGAGTGCACCCATTTTGGGGCTGGAGGGTGCCCTATTCCGCATAGAGAGAGTAAGGCAAGGAGATAAGATATAAAACTACTCTTATTATCTCTGATATATATCTATTTCTGGGTCATATATGATTTGCTTTAGGGACTCATATATGATTTGCTTTAGGGTATCTGTAAGATAGTCCCTCCCCGGACTAGCAGTGCTAGGGGAGGCTGTGGGGCGCTGTGTGCAATCACAAAGAGGGGAAGATAACTGACAGCATGGAGAGCTAATAAGCTTCCGTTCTTTCCTCTCCAGGCTCATAGCTGGAGTGCCACCTCTGACACGCGTGCCATAGGTTCGCCATCACGGCTCTAGACTAACTCCCATCAAACAACGATGACCAGCGAACACCCACACAGAGCCCAGAATCAATTGCACAGAGACCAGCGAACACCAGGCTTTGTGTTGGAGATGGGCTCTGTGTGGGTGTTTCCTAGTGCAGACGACAACTGTGGTGGCTCCTCTCTGGACTGCAGCATCTCTATGGTTGGGTAAGATACCTTGCTCTGTACCAGGTGACACCTACAGATACCAGTGTGTAAATGCAGTACAATTCAATACCAACAACAACTAGTTGTTCTAAATATGTATACACCGCATGGTGCATTTACCAAACTGATACCCATAGATGTAGCCTGGTACAGAGCAATGTATCTTGCATGACCATAGAGATGCCGGAGTCCAGGGATGAGCCGCCACAGTCGTATGTATGTGTAAATCCGTTATACCCAGGGCAAGGCAGCGTGACGTTGGAGCTGGTGTATTTCCTACCCAAGACTTGAGTCAATAGGTTTTCCAAGTTGCCACTGGCAAAATTATGTACCTTGGCTTATATTCATGCTGGCTTATACTCTAGTATACATGATTTATATCATTCAGGAGAAGTGGTACATTAGAGCTACATACAAAAGAAGCAAGAGTATACGGATGTTAGGGTGTATGGATCATTGTTCCCAGTACCTGTTATATGGATGAGCATAGGATTGCATTCAGAATACTGAACATTTCCATATAGGACACATATGTGTGCATATTATATATAAGCATGGGGTATTGGCTCTCCTGTTATTGGACTGGTACATCTGATTAAGATGGTAGCTCCTCATTGGCAGCAGTCAGCTTTTCACCTAAAACCCCCAATGGACAGTTGAATCGTTAGTGAGGTGATAGTGAGTTAAAATGTAAACCTTGGACAAGATGCTTTATCTAGCCCAAAGCTCTACAAAGCTCCAAGACCCAAAACAGTACTTATTAAATCTGAGACAACAGTAAAGTTTGTTTCCTCCGTAGCAGACACAAACCCTGGAGCCCTTCACCGTCAACTAATTAAACTTAAGGCCTCTCTAGTGAATGTTTCCTTAGGTTACATGAAATGTACGGCACATTCAGCTCATAAATCATTCACCCAATGCACAATAATAAAATGTAAATGTATTCTTGTCTTTTCAGGCAAACAAGAGAACAAGAGACTCCTCCCGACTTCTTCTACTTTTCAGACTACGAGCGCCATAATTCCGAGATTGCAGCCTTTCACTTGGACAGGTGAGATACTTGTAACTACATTTCCTTTTTTATGTAAGACATTATTACAGGCCTGCCAAGCTTTAATGTAGGTTCCAGTGCTGAACGTGGACAAGTTGGCTCATTGTATCTGTTGTTGCTTTGTTTAATAGCGAGCTGCTGTGCTGGACTTCTTCCATTGGCTGAAACCTACTATAGCACTAATGGCCTCTTCTGTGATTGTTGAGTCGAGATGGTCGAATATGTTGCTGGCGAGAAGGGTTGTGGGAACATGACAAAAGAAGATAATGGTCTATAGCATGTATTTAGCAATATGGAGGCAATAAACAGCTTTCACAACTAGTAAGGGCCTCGTTAGCCCATAAGACTAAAGGTACCCATACACATATAGTTGGCAGCTTTGAGCACTGACGTTATGCCTTGCACGCTCATCGAACGTGACCACCCCTGTCTGCGAAGACATACCGATCGAACGCGTAACGGACATGTCCGTACATCCTGATCCAATCTCAAAGCTTTGGATGGGAATCAAGCACCTAGTGGTGCACCTCAACTCCCGTCCAATTGGACGTGCGCTTGGAGGCTGATGTTACCACGCTGTGCTCAAACAGGTCATCCATCTTACACCCATCTGTATGTGTATGGGCACCTTAAGGGTAAGTATACCCTGAAACGGGGACTTTAAATTAAGCTATCACTCAATATTGTAAGCCAAGCGATTAGAACATGTAAGCTAAAATTTACTTTATTTAACCTCCCTGGCGGTTCACTGAGGTGCAGATTTCTGTACCAAAAGTGATACA
>CM070039.1:86960809-86979321 GCA_036250615.1 Ptychadena robeensis
ACTGCTTCCTGTGACATGCTGCCTATTTCTGCCTACAATGAACCAGGAAGTGTGGAGAAATGCCGTATTATCTTCTTAAATTGCTCATTACAGGTAAGTTTTTGGGTTTTTTCACTGCCTTCCTCCCTATTATTGGCACTTCTAGTGCCATTCATGAAAACATAGATTCCTGGTGGTAGGTCCGCTTTAACTCAAAATCGTCAAAGTGGTCGAATTTCTGAAAAACATCTCTAATCCTCATGTAGGCCTCAACAATCGAGATAAGGAGTTTTTAAGCAAATAATAGTATTTTGTGGAATGATTTTCTTTTTTTTTTCCTGTTCCTTATCTGCCATGAAATCCGCCATAACAGTGTTCTTTCCTGTTCTCTGATGTGTTCGTGATTAAGCTGTGGCTGTAGTTCTTAAAGGATTAGGCGTCCCTTGATACAAGCCATCAAATTTTATGTCCTTGAAATAGTGATCTTGTCAGTGTTGGATGAAGCCTGTGGAATAATGGCCTGTGGTCTTCTCCGGCAATAAAAGATTGGAGTTTGCTTTCAGAAACGACGTTTCAAGCTTTGATTGCGTTTCTTTTCCAGGATTCTTGATTTCCGCCGTGTTCCACCTGTCGCGGGTAGATTGGTGAACATGACTAAAGAAATACGAGATGTCACCAGGGACAAGAAGCTGTGGAGAACGTTTTTCATTTCCCCAGGTAAGGGAAGCTTTGTGTATAATGTCATCTCAGTGTGTATTTTATGGAATGACTTTATGTACTGTGTTGGTGTGTTGATAGTAGAGGAGTCCTAATAAATAATTAGACAGCTCAAAAGCTGAAACAAACCCTCTCTATGGTGCCCATAGGTTCTATACATTCTTATTACCCTCATAATACTAGCACCGTAAGTGGAAAAGCAAAGTACATGAATAAAAAATTAAAGGGTTAAACCATTTTCATTATACAATTATCCATCAAAATTTCCAATAAAAATCTCGTATTCATCGGTTCATACCATATTTTTCGGACTATAAGACGCACCGGACCATAAGACGCACCCAGGGCAGGAAAACCAGGAAAAAAAGATTTAATATATTAAATATGAAACTTATTATATAAATGTTCACATTATTTGGGTTAATGCAATGAATTCAATGAATGCAATATTCAATTCAGCCAGTAGGTGTCACTAGCAGCAGTACACTCTCAGCACAAGGTCATTCTCCACACTGATCGGAAGGAGTCGGGCTGCACACTCTCCTCTGCTCTCCCTTCCGGCTGGCTGTTACTGTGTCCGTGCAAGCTGCAGAGTGATTGCAGTTTCCACGGAGGGAGAGAGGGATAGATGGCAGTTCATCTATCTCTCTCTTTATTGCTTATGCCAGCAGGGCTCGGTGCAATCCAACTACATGGTAATGTTGAAAGGATAAACAGTGATGGACAAACATCGGCTGCGTCCGTTCGCGAACAAATGGAACAGACTTCAGTAAAAGTCTGACCTCAACATGTTTCCGACGAACTGCGAGCAGCGCGTCTGTGTCCCTCGACATCCACTGATTAAATAATCTTGACAGACACCGGTGGTGTGGGTATTCGTCCAGAAGAATACCTATACCACTAGAGTCAGCCAAGATAATTTTTTAGATCCCTGTGCGGCTCCCTACTATGTGTGTATGTTAGTTTGCTGTGGACTGTCCGCCATGCAAACATTACGGCCATCTCTAATGAATAGTGTTGAGCTTGAATATTTGATTTTCGAATATTTAGTTCGAATATCAGCATTTCAACCTTTTGCGAATATATCATTGGACATTTTTTACCCTTCCCTTCATTGCTATGGATCACAATTATATATAAGGAAATAAAAAATATCCTGCCAGTCTAATATCCAAGCTTGACTTACATGCATTGCGCATATTTAATAACATTGCGATCTCTTGGAGAACATGCCGGATAATTGCCATTTAGAGTTTCGAGATTTATTCCACTAACCATGATCCCTCACTCCTACTTGACCAATTACTATACCTTACATTGCGATTTTTAGATCTCAATCCATGTCCACAAACGCGGATATTCAAGATTACATATATCTTTGCGAGTATTCGCAAAATCATGTGAATTCGAATATCGCCTAGTCACTCATCACCGCTAATAAACAGCAAAGGGTGTGTTTCTATGAGCGCAAGTCATGCCTATGGCCTGTGGCCCTGATAGGGACACTGTTGCTACAAGACTAGAGTGCTAGTATTGAGCCAACTATTGATTTTGATGTTCCTGAGAAATATTTGCTATTGAATTATGAAAGGAATGACTTTGATTCACATCCCAACCACCTAACCTTGTATTTACTTATTGGTGGCCGTTGTACTTTGTTATATTCCAATTTTCACAGCAGAAGAGAAATCTGAAACAAGTTTTTGATGTGCAAACCCCAGTATCTTTATTACTGTCATATTATGCTCTACAGGGGAAACCATAGGTGCCTACTCTATGTGTCAGTTTTCCCAGAATCCTTTGCATTTCGCTAGAATCATGCTATTACCTTCTTTGGCCGCCGACTGCCAGGCAGCAACCTGTGAAGTCTCTTTTTTTAGAAAGATAATGAATCTTGCAGTCAGATCTAAATGCCTCGTAATATTAGGCATGAAAAATATTTCTTCCATTTATCACAGAGTGTCAGCTGAGAGCTATGCAGCCTCCAGAGACGCTCGATGTTATTTGCAGGTCAAATTCCTCTGCTATTGTCTTATTCAAGGAGCTGGCTAATAGTATTTGTCCCCCTTGAGAAATATTGGATGATGTTACAGTGTTTTATGAAGAATGGCCTGAGCTCATCTTTTGATATTCCTGTATGCATATGCGAGCTGGCCATAGAAAGTTAGATGGGAGTTGTGAACAGTTTCTGTCTTTGGCCTTAACTCCACTATTCAATAAAGCCCTGCGTTTGACGTATGTTGACCTATGTTGACCTATGAAAGTCAATGCATGTGTCTACACATCCGTTGGCGTCATCCGTCAGCTTGTGTTGCCTTAAAATCTAGGCAAAGCACTGTGTTGACATCAACGCAACAGAAGCCAAAGCAAGTAATGGTGCGTTGACGCACTCATAGAAAATGAATTGAGTCTGTTGCTATGTGTTTTTCGATGTGTTGATCAATCCGTTCATGGTATAAAAACAAACACATCCCTTAACGTATACCTGACGGATTCCTAACGAATGGGTTACATTTATTGGATCCGCTAATGCAGTGCATCCTTAACGCATAGTGGAGCCCAAGCCTTACGCATATGAAATATATTCAACATGGAAAGCTAGGATTCATTAGAAATTCGTAAGAGTTAGTAGATGCTACTTTTTTAAAACTAAAAAACGAACTTATTTGGGACTTCTCTGAGCATAAAAAAGTGCGCCACAGGCAATAGTGGCATGTTACAGTGTAATCTGCTGGGATTCTCCCCTCTCCTTCTACCCCCCACACATCCCCGGCGTCATCAATTACATGGAGGTCAAAGGCACCCCCCGCCTCTGTTATTACTCACATTTGCCGCAGGCTTACTGGGGATAGGAGAGTATCCTCATAACATAGCTCTGGGTGAGTTTTTGCAGGGGCAAGCCAACTCACACTGAGCTTCATTCGCTCAGAAGGTTAAAGGAACTACATGCGATCAATCTACTTCTACTACGAACCAAATAAATGTCTGCATGCTCATTAATACGTTTGTCAATGTTTTATTGTACGAAAAGGGTTATATTTATAAAATATTATAAAACATAAGATATACCACAATTTAGCAATTGTTTAGGGTGACAATATCTCCAAAGAGATTCCCCCTGAGTTAATCAGGGGCAAGGGCACTTTAAGGGCCACATGAATCAAAAATATGTGTTATCAGAAGTATGTATAATGTAAATTTAAAAAATTCAATATACAGATTAAAACATAAATAGACAGTATTACAGCATCAGTAGCATCAGTAGCATGATATATGGATAAGTCATGGACATGGATTCTACTTGGGTAGAGTCCACCCAAGTAGAAACCATGTCCATGACTTATCCATATATCATGCTGGATTGATTGTTTTTACCATAAATTGCTATGCTGTAATACTGTATATTTATGTTTTAAGCTAGCCATACACGTGTAGGATTCCATGGCCGCTCGATCACCTATCCGATCGATTCCGGCGATTCTGCCGGGAATCGCAGGTGTGATCGATCAGCCAATTAAGAGTATCCGATCGCTGCATACCACCTTGTCCAACAGATTCCGGGACGATTCCGTGTCCGATTCCATCTCTGACTCCACCTCACAAATGGCAACTCCCCCTGATCTGTGCAGAATCGGATCAAAAAGACCAACATGTTGGTTCTCTGTCGGATCCGATTCTGAGCCCCTGATCAATCGGACGTGATCGATCGGACAAGGTGGGCTGCACACGATTCCGGCACGATCGTTTCGCGTGCACGCGCCCGGAATCGATCGGCCCGGAATCCGGCCGGAATCCGACCCGTGTATGGGGGCCTTAAATCTGTAAATTGAATTATTACATTTATGTTATACATACTTCTGATAACACATATTTTTGGTTCATGTGGCCCTTAAAGTCCCCTTGCCCCTGATTAACTCAGGGGGAATCTCTTTGGTGATATTGTCACCCTAAACAATTGTTATTATTTTGGGATGTTGGCCACACACCTTACAGGCTGTTATTCTGTGTATATACCACAATTTAGATTTCATAACAACATTATATTGCGAACATCGGGACTTTGAGAATTCACAAAGATTTCAAATATAGTTCTATATCTTCCTAATTGTGAATATTCGAGAGACATCAGTAAATAGTGTTGATCGCAAAAATATTGTGAATATCCGCATTTTATTACAACTGCAGATCACAAATTCTCGAATTTACCAATTTGTTGCAAATATTAGGTGAAACAGTTGCGATATTTTGGGAATACGGATATTGCCTATGCTACTCATCACTAGTAGGGGGCAGGAAGTATACATTGGACCTTAAATAAAAGACAAATAGAGACACACCGGAGGCTGAATCTTGTATTGGTTTATTTTACTACAAGTGTTATTTACTTATATTATAATAGGAAGCTTCATACAATTGGGAGATCCCAACATAGTTGTCTTGATACTGCAGTTAGTTTCCCATCATGGCTGCTCCTGGAATAAATTTGGTATAACACTGCTATATAAATATGGATAATGATGGCCCAGGAGGAAACATATGAGTCTTTTTAATTACCAGAGCTGCCTGTTATTGTAGTCTGTAGGGCCTCTCTGTTATTATCACCTCTTGGAAACTGGTTTCTTTGATTACTGGTATTAACCTAGTTTAGAATATTGCTGTGATGTACAAATATCCCATATGATGAAAACACATATGACCAATAATTAGCCCTCTCTTTGTCTATAAAATGATATGCATGTGCTCACTAGAATATCCATCCCTCTAATTTGGTATTTACATAAATGTGTAGTTTTTAAAATATTGCTGCATATAATTGTATAAATAATTAAGAGTTTTTCACCCCCAAATCAGTATTGTATTTCTTGATTGTAGACTAAGCCAATGTTTGCTAAACTATAGGCAGGTACTCAAATTGGGTGTAAAAACATTTGCAATGGGTTCCCATATATCTGCTTAGCCCGGACGTAGGTCAGAGTAAGCTTGCTTGCCCCTCACACTCACCCTGAGCTACTTTTGGGGATACTCACTTATCCTCGGCCCGCCAATGTGAGTATGGGCAGATCCACCAAAATCTTCAGGGTCTGCCTCTTCCACGTCATCAGTGGCGCGGAAGAGGCAGGGGGATCGGCGCTATTGACCTCCATGTTTTGAAGAGAACTTTTTACTCACCCCCCAGCATCATCGACGATGCCATGGATGTGTAAGGGTGGAGGGAGAATCCTGGCGAAATGCTCAAAAAGTGTAACTCGGGTTAGTTTATTAACTAACAAAACTCACCCCAAGCTAACATTGGCATACTCACCTGTCCTCTGTATCACTGATCTTAGTAGGTCTGCCCGATGCCGTCATTTATGACGCCGAAGGTGCATGGGGTGGTCAGCACTATTGACCTCCTCGCTTTTTTACAGCACATGCACATGTGAAGTTAGGCCTTGCAATCTGCTGTGATTTCCTGCGGAGCACTTTTTTGAAAAGCATGCTGCGGGCAACCACCTAGAAGGTATAGAAAATTTTTACTAAGTTAGAAATGCTAAGCTAAGCTAAGCTAACAAACCTAAAACCCATGCACAGGTAGATTGGCAAATTGGTCAAAATTAGATTCAACAGTGGAATTGTTGACTCTAGTCAACTAGTTTTGAATAACTAATAATAATATTGACTACAAATAATTTAGAGTCAAAGCTTTTTTTTTATTTGGTCCTTCAAACCTGAAATTTCAGTTTTGGATAGGCCAGCCCTTTAACATACATGAAAACATACATATATGTATGGTATATGGTAGTTCATATTATGGCACCTACGTGTGGATTAAAACTTTGAAGTCTAAGTGCCAGACTGTGGTCTCGTGTTTGTGTCTGTGGTTTTCCATCCTCCACGTAGGAGTTGTTAGCTGCAGTGTTCTCTCCAGAGCTGAAGTGGGATAAGGACATGCGGCGTATGTGTTTACTGTGGAGCCATTTAGGAACAGAACACACGGTTTGTTATTACACCAGACGCAGTCAATGAGACTAATGAAAAGCATTTTGAAGCTAATTTAGGGAAACATAAAAAACAAAGATAAGTCAGAATAATCAGCTCAAAGCGGCAATATGCAAAATAGATTTTTCTCTCCTTCGCTGCTCGAGTTAAGGAAAGAAAACTATTCCAGATACTGTATATCACAGGCAGTTTCAGCACTAATTGAGCCAGGTGTTTAAAGAAATCAATAGTATGTCCTAGGAGGGGGGGATTGTGTTTGCTTCTATCAATCTATATAATGAAAGTAGAATCTAGTTGATAGCTGGGCTTAAACTTCTAAAGGAAAGTCAATCTTTATTATTACCTAAAGAGAAAACTGTAAAGAATATTTTCAGCAATTATTGTAACGGTGTCTCATAAGCTACTTCCAAATGTTCCTGTAAGCTCCTGGTCAAGTTCTTTTCTTCCACATGGTTAAGTTGGGCACCCATCATAGGCGTCCTTCTGAAAATACTAATAATTTGGTTGTACCTGACTTTGATATGTCCTGGTAGTGGAATGCCTAAAGGTGGGCTTACATGTGTAGATTGTTTCGTTTGATCAACGAAGAACAAAAGTTTTTTTGGTTGATCAAGAAAAATCAAGAATGGCTAATTTGTTCGATGGATACATTTTGTTCGACCTCATCAAACATGTTGGTAAGATTTTATCTGTCATTGTTATTTAGAATGTAATTTAAGGAACATCGAACAAAAAATTTAATTGGCAATTAATTGAAGAAAAAATCTACACGTGTCAACCCACCTTAAGGGCCCCCATACACCTTTAGATTTCTATGTCAGATTTCCTTTAGATCTCCTTTTGTTTTACCAAAACCATATAATATGAGGGACTTTCTAATGAAGTCTACCTGTGTTCAATCACAGAGGACCCCAAACACCTTTAGATTCATCTTTCAGATTACCCTTTGTTTTACCAATGTAATTTGAGAGACTTTCTAAACCATCGCAGAGGACCCGGCACTACATAGTTGTTGGCAGATCTAATGGATATCTGACAGAGAGATCTAAAGGTGTATGGCCAGATTAAGCAAGGGAAAAACTAACAATAAAACTATGTATGGGTGTATAATATCAGAAGGACACCAAGTGAACTAACATTCTAAAAGAAGAGATAAGGCAATGCGTTAAGTACATTGTTCTTACTGGGTATACATGCATTATGTACCATATTTCTTTTTTCTAATGCCTAAGTAGATATGTGCCGCTAGCACATAACTTTATGTCACTTCAAATACAAATCGTTGACCTGCATACCTCGCAAGACCAAACAAACACACAGATTTCCTCCTGGACTGCCTTCATTAGGGTTGAGCTCACTGTTGCTGGAGCTCCTAAATGACCCATCTCCAAAGCCTTCACTTTATGTAAGAATCTAGTCAAATATATAGGGCCATATATATAGGGTTAAGTAATGTCAAAAATAGGCACTTTCAAAAAAAAAACCCACCATCACCCCACCTCACTATGTGTGAGGATTTTCTGTAATATAAATATACTTTTGGCTCATGTAAGAATGTAGGTTCAGGCTCCGAATCCAATAGCTAAAAAATCTACATGGGTACAGGCAGGATCAGTGTGCAAACAGTGGTAGTCGAGAGGGAGCAAGCAGATGTGTAGTCAGGAACAAGCTGAGATTGATAGCCAATGGTGTCAGGTAAGCAATGGAGCAAGAAGAAGAGTAGTCAGGTAATACGAAGCTAAGCAGCAGCAGCAGCAAGATATTGGCAGGAACACAATAATCTGGCAACGTGGCAGAGCAAGGACATGGCTTTTATAGGAATTACATGAGAGGGGCCAGGAGTTCAGGGTCTAATGTGTCTTTGTACAAGGGATCCAACAAGGCACCAAATCAGAGAGGTGGCTCAGCAGACAGCGCTACAGCCAGACACCGAAGCATCCGTAGGTTTGCACCCTGATACTACATCCTTCACTCAGACATGACTGATAAGCCTACCATGACATTAAGGAACAGTACAACCTAAACCTATTTCAATTGTAGAAAAACAGTAACAGGAAAAATATCATTGCTGTTAAGAAAGGCCAATCCAGAAAGGATGCCATTAGTACTCTTGGTTTCCTGCGGAATCTGCAGCACTTCTAAGAACACTAATTGTTCATATATACAATGGGATAACTACATCAAAATGAGAGATGATGCAGTTCTCTGAAAAACATGTCTTTCACTGTAAACATTTGGAAGCAGTAGGTCTTCTAGATGGTTTTAAAGTACAAAGCAGCTCTCAACAATGCAGACACGGGACAGTGCTGAAATGTCTTTTCACCACATCGACAAAATATAAGAAAAAAGGATTCTTGACATTTTAGAAGCAAAGCTTACTCTCTACCTCCTGAGGGGCTTGTTATAAATCCTTCCTTCCCTAACAAGTTTTTATTCTAGAGCAAAGACTGGTGAGAGTCTCATCTTTTTCAGATATTTAATTAGGCTTTTTCTGCAGATGCATGGCTCAGGAGAAGACTTAATCATAGGAATTGACTAGGCAGGGGGTCTACTGGTCTTTGGTGTTCCACGGATCATGTTAAGGGTCTGTGTGCAGCATTAGCACAGTATTGGGACTTGCCAATGAGACCATAATCCTTTGCGGCAGTTGGCTAAACCAATCCATCCATCTTTGGTCTTAAGTGCTCCCCACTGGTCTTGTGTATGGAGCCATCTGGGATGACATGAAAACGATGGCTTTGGTTAGCATACAATAAATTAATGCTTTTAGAGGTATTGTAAAATAAACAACATCATTCTACTGATCGTCTGCCTATTATAGGATAAGTCAACTTTCACAGTAAAGGTACAGTTACCCTTTGCTCCTACCTGTAAAGGATGAACCATAGTCCCTATATGAGATATATATATATAAAATTACTGTGGCCTGTGGCTTCAAATGGGCATGGTGGTAGTTTAAATAGCTACCTCAACCGTGTATGTAAAGTTTAAACTCAGCTTACAGTAAACCATATATTCCTAAAAAGAAGAGCATGTCCAGATGAAGGCTCAACATGCCTTATGCATGTTTTGGGTACGTTTCTGTAGGCACGTTCATCATAATCAAGATAGCCTATTTGCATTTAACATAAGTTTCCACAAAAAAAATACCACATTCAGGACCATTTTGGATGGTGGCCGTATATACATTATACCATTCATAGCCATTCCCGAGGACACCTTTGGAAGTTAAATATTTATTTATTACACCATTCATCACCATGGCCAACGACAACTTTGTAAGGTGGCTTTATATACCTTACACCCTCAATAGCCATGTCCAAGAATTTAAATTGCCTTATTCAGGACAACTTCGGAGGGTGGCCATATATACATTACACCCTCCATAGCCCTGTCCAAGGACTCAAGGTGCCTTATTAAAGACAACTTTGGAAGAAGGCTTTACTGACCTTACACCCTCCATAGCCATATCCAGGGACTAAAAGTTCTTTATTCAGGACAATTTTGGAAGGTGACCATATATACATTACACACTCTATAGTCATGCCCAATTATTTCAATTGCCTTATTCAGGAAAAGTTTAGAAGGTGGCCGTATATACATTACACCCTCCATAGCCACACTCAAGGATTAAAATAGCCTTGTTCACCAAAACTTTGAAAGGTGGCCATATACATATTACACTTTCCACAGCCATGCTCAAGGACTTGGATGGCCTTTTTAGGACAACTTTGGACAGTAACCATATACATCTTTCACCCCCCAAAGCCATGCTCAAGCACTCAAAGTGCCTTATTCCTGACAACATTAGAAGGTGACCATATATATATACACATTACACTCTCCATAGTCATGCCCAAGAACTCAAAGTGCCTAAATCAGGAGAACTTTGGAAGGTGGCTTTTTATACCTTATACCCTCCACAGCCATGTCCAAGGACACATAGTGACTTACTCAGTACAATGTGACCAGGCATTGATGTGTCCACCGGTGATTAAGTAAATGCCTGAATTGTCTATACCCTAAAGAGCATGCTCTCTTTCTTGTGATGTTGAAATTTGAATCAGATGGATGTGGGCATGTTCTTCTTGCCTATTCCCTCAAAGACTTCCTTATAAATCATGTATTTTTATCACTAGGGATGCCACTGAGAAAATGAAACAAAAATTGTTATCACACTAAGCAAAGAGGCAGCTTGAGGATGTGCTTTGTTTAAAAAGCAGATGGTCCCGCTGTTTATTAAAGAATGCTTTTATATATCTTGTAAGGTTTAGATATTTTTATGGAACCAGAAGTTATCCCGCATATGTTATCTAATTAATGCATCTATGTTCTATGGAAGCCTTTGAATGTACATTTTACATCACATTGCTATATCAACAATATTCCTTATAAAATCATGAGTTTTTTTCTTTAAAACCAACCAGAGAAATACCCAGGTCTCCTGTTTTCATTATTTATAGTTGTTGATTACGCATATACAGTCTGTTAACGAATCTGCTATGTCCAGTAGGAGACATTGACATTTTACTTGTTTTTATAGGAAATCTGTATATACAGCT
Organism: Ptychadena robeensis; assembly: GCA_036250615.1. Classification (NCBI taxonomy): domain Eukaryota; kingdom Metazoa; phylum Chordata; class Amphibia; order Anura; family Ptychadenidae; genus Ptychadena; species Ptychadena robeensis. The sequence continues at coordinate 86,972,047 of CM070039.1, forward strand.
GTCCGCAGTTTTCTCCGGCGTTCATGTATACAAAGCATTCCATGGGTCTGAAGTTCTAATATGCTCATAATAAAATGGCAATTTTACCAAAGACGCTCAGTTGACACTTTATGTGCCTAGAATAGTATAGTAGAATATTGGAAACATCTATCACTAGGAAAGGTGTGTTCAAATAAGATTTTACTTTATGTTGACTCGGAGGAGCAAGGCAGATGGTACTAAGACATAAAATTCAACACAATGTGTACTAAATACTAGATTGTTATTTTCTGGTATGCCTAAAGGTCTAAGACTAGCTACACTGCCTGGCCAAAAAAAAAAAAGTTGCCACCTGGATTTAACTAAGCAAATAGGTACGCGCCTCCTATTGGATAAATCTGGGGTTGCTGCAGTTGGTCAGGTCTTGGTTCAGCAACAGTATGTGGTAATGAGGTCTACCTGACTATACCTGACCATCAATGGATTTTTCTTCCCTGATGGCATGGGCATATTCCAAGATGACAATGCCAGGATTTATCAGCCTCAAATTGTGAAAGAGTGTTTCAGGGTGCATGAGACATCATTGTTACACATGGATTGGCCACCACAGAATCCAGACCTTAACCTCATTAAGAATCTGTGGGATGTGCTGGAGAAGGCTTTTGCGCAACGGTCAGACTCTATCATCATAAATGCAAGATCTTGGAAAAAATTTATGCAACACTGGATGGAAAAAAATCTTGTGATATTGCAGAAGCTTATTAAAACAATGCCACTAACTCCGAACTACTCTGTCGGGAAGGAGCCCTCTGCATACCTCTGTGTCGACATCCCCACCAATCTTTTCAGGTCTGTCTCATACCTTTTGGCCGAAGAGTCACGTTTTTATGTGGCTTTCCCAGTCAAATTCCGATTTCAACAAATCCTGGATTCTTAAATTTGCGGTAATTTAGCAGGAAGACGGCGTTACTCTCCCTGCTAATGTCCAACCTCGCACATTATTAGCACAAGCAGGGTGGGACATTAGCAGGGAGAGTAACATCCTCTCCCTGCTAAATCGTCCAGGGACTAAGCCTGGTACCGAAAGTGAAGTCAGTGATGTCATTTCTGGTACTTTGAACACGGAAGAACCATAATCACCATACTGGAAGTGATGTTGGTTACGTCCTATTTCCCCCCCCCCCCCCCCGGGTTTTTTGTTGTTGATATGGTCAGGTATGGACAGGTATTGTTTTTTGATAGGTATGGTCCGTCGACAGGCATATAATGCTATGGGCAAAGGGTTCTACAAATATTTAATGTTATTGATATAGTCTTTTAGAAGCCATCAATCGATATGTTTCATTTGAAATGATAAGCCAAACAATACGCCTTTTCGTGCGGCGATTACACAGGGAGCCGTTATTCACATATTCAGAACATAACCTGCCAAAACTTCTCAGTAATTTGCAATTTTGTTTCCTCTGCTGGCTGGTAATACTTATATTTGGGTGATAAAGTTCTCTCCCCACGAAAGCTGTCAATATTTTGATTCAATATTCAGTAATGTACTGCATAGCGACGCTTAAGCCACTCCGTGAGATTCAATCTGGGACTGGCTTTACTGTATTATTCCAGCGCATCAGCATTTTGATTGCGTTAAAGGTATATTATTTTCACTGGTCCCCATTTGTCTGTTTTCTAGACGGCGGTAATACGTTTAGTGGCGGTGCAGGCGAATGGTGAAGTTTTATTTTATCAGTAATCTCCAGTGTTTAAGGATGAAATTATAAGGGTTTTTTTTTGAAGCTCTAATTTAACTTGTGGCATTTATTAGGAGGCAATTAAATAGGACGTTTCGTCTGTAAATGATAGGAAGGATTCTAAATAACGATCAAATTAGATTTATCAGCTGTATTCTTCGGGCTGGAGGCGAAATATGCTGAGGATTCAATGAGGGTATTTGATATGCATTTTTTTTCCAAGGAGATACAGTAATAAGATACATGTAATACCCGACGCCTAATGAGATTTTGTATTGCGGTTTATTTCTTTCTGGCGAAGCAACGGAATACACTTTTATATGGAGATATATGGTAGGGGTTGCTCTGATCATCAGTCATTGGCGTAATTAGCCTTTTCTGCTTGAGTTAAGTGCATCCTATGTGCATTGTAAAGCCCCGCAGCTTTATATCATTAAATGACTTACTTTATTTTTCAGTGTTTTATATATTGGTTATGTAGCCACCTTTTTTTTTTTTTGAGGTTCAAAGGCTTTTCTTTATTGATAATTTGACGGAAGCTCCACTTGCATTAAAAATTGATATAGCCTCTATAATTGCTTCAGAAGCCACTATGGGCGACCCATTACTCTTTTCACAGAGGATGCCAGTGCCCAGAGGATTCAAAGTCTGACTGAGCGTAGGCAGGGAAAGGGCAATGTGAAACAGCCATAGAATGTATCTGCCTTTATATACACTATATATATTAAACTAGTCATTTTAGTGGAGAACACCCATTAATCAGGAGCAGACCGAACAAGTTAGTGTTGAACATTTTATCCAGCAAATGATTAAACATTCGAAGACACTACCTAAACATATATAACTCTGTCAATTTGTCGGAGGAGAAGAAACTAACAGACTTGCAGTCCACTGGTGCCATCCTCCATGACATTTTATAAATCTTCTGTGAACAGGGAAACACCTTAGAGATGGGGTGCATTTGGCTTCCAGGGATTTTAAAAGCACCATAAAAACACATCAAAAATGAAAACAAAAGTTACTGTATTTTTCGGACTATAGGACGCACTTTTTTACCAATGGGAAAGTGTCCCAGTCCAAATATGTAAAAAAATTGCAATAGCTATACATCCTAGGAGGCAGAAATGTGTTTCATTCTCTATTGAGCCTCACTGAATGCAAGCACACATATGAAAACTCGTGTGCAACCAGTGCAAAACTAAAAAGTGAGTGCACAAAAAGTGAAAACACTCCAAGCAAGCATAGATTGCCCGTGATGTCCCCACCCCAACCTCCAGCCAAGCCAAGAAAACACTACCAAAAAGATATCTTATCTGCATTAGTACTAGCAGTACCCATTCTCTAAACACACTGACCAACTTATGGAGAAACAGATTATACAATTATATAGCATGAGTTGTGTATTAACATTAACATTCTGCATTGCAATAAATGCTTTTTGTGACAAAGACTTATATCTCCTCCCATATGTAAATAGCTGCTCATAGGTAAGTTGTTAGATTGTAAAATGTGTCTCTTCATAAGTTGGTTAGTGAGTTCAGAGAATGTGTAGACTGTATAGACACATGGTAAAGTTTCAGCCCTGCACAGCAAAGACCTGTTGCAGCAAAGACCTTCCTCCTTTTGGCTGGATGAATATTGAGTGAATACTACATGGTCCAGTCCTGCCTACTTTGCTGGAACATTCCGTATATTCACTTGATATCGGACTTGCTGTCTCTGGGTTTTTTTTTTAGTTTTCTCTTCAAAACTTTGAGTCAGAAAAATACAGTAATTGAAAATGGAAAGTCATTTTAACCTCCTGAGCAGTAGTGATGAGCAGCATTGGCAATATTCGCCTAATTTGTTAAGCAAATTCATAAATTCTAGAATTTTTGATCTCCAGTCATTATAACCTTCATTGTGAAAAAGGTTTTCGCAATAACAAAATCAACACTACTGCTCAAAAATCTTGAATATTCACAATTACGGAGATGTAGCACTATATTTAAGATCTTCGCAAATTCAGAAGTGCAGATATTCGCAATATTCCAGATCAACACTACTGAGCATTCAGATATTTCGAGGTGAGTTTGTTTACTAACACTACTCACCCCTTAATAGCCTCAGAAGTACTCACTAGTGATGAGCAGCATAGGCAACATTCACATTCACAAACTATTCTTCAAATATTCTGAATTCGAGATCTCCTGTCATTTACATCTTGGGAATATCGCCACATGCACATGCGAATGTTGTGATCGCAATGTCACGGCGACATCTAGTGGCAGGATGTGAAGAAGCAGCTGCAGAATTTCACATAGAAGTAATTCTTTGCGATAATCTGCACTTGTACAAGTGAACTTTGCGAACACAATGCATGGTACTGTCCCCAGAATCTTAAATATTCAAATTTACGAATATAAAGCACTATATTCAAGATCTTTGCAAATTCTCTTTGCAATAAAAAATTGTGATTTAAATATTCATGCTCAACACTAATTTAGTACATAAAAAGCAATTATGGGTATTGTTTAAACTCCAAACTTCCTGTATCAATGGCCAACATTGAACCATACTCTACTAATACAAAAGTTTGTACTAGTAATATACTGTAGTCTCTTCCTGTGCAGTGGCCAACGTCCCAAAAACAATAACCACAGGTTGATGATGGCCTAGGCTCATCATACATTGGCCTAGGCTCATCATCACATTTCCTTATGAGCACTTCCTCAGGGGGTACATTGACGCAGCTTGAAGCCAATTATTCATCGATCAATTATAAGTGGTGTAGTGTCCTAGTTTTCAAAGGAAAACAACATTGCTCAGATATTCAGGAGGAACAGAGAGCCAAAAATCAGGCCTTGACCACGTAGAAACTGTGGTTATCTTTTAATAGGGTATACTGTTATACTTCCAAGTCCAGTCAGTAAGTTTGCGGTCAGCTGTACTAGTAAATAGCTATGGGGTATGAGATCCATCCTCTTGGCTGCCATACTCACTAATACCAGGGCTTTTTTTCTGGCGGAAGGCACCGGAACGGCGTTCCACCACATATTTTCCTTCTCCTCCCCGATGCCAGTGTGACAGGCAGCAGATTCTGTGCTTCTCCGACAGATTATGCTTCCTGTAGCTCCTCCTGCAGATACGTCCTCCCCTGTGTTGAACACAATCAAAACGCAGGATAGGACACACCCTCTCTTCTCTCCAGTACTGAAGAAACTAAGCTAAATATACCTGTGTGACAGTGTAACTTTGAACATTTATAGCACGAAAACCACTATTAGTATAATCATGAAACTTTCAGGGTCATTAATGCTCCCCTACTACTACTTACACCCCGAGTTTCACCCCTCTAGCTACAACACTTAAGTTCATAACATTTCAGCTAAAAGTCCAGCTATCAAATATTGCTTCCCTATGAGCATAAAGCACTACTCTGCTGCATACACCCTTTACCTATCCTACTTTGAACACATCTTTGAACCCCTGCATAGTAGAACCTTGACATTTTAGGGGTTACCAGTTAACTCCTGAGACTAAATCCATGCAAAGTTTCAGGTCCCTAAGCACAATTCTTTAAACTAAAAACCCCCTATCACATATTGCTTGGATGCAGTTTCATTTTTTAGATTCAGTTGTTATTGTTAAACGCATACAATTTCTGTCACTTGGATAACCGCAGGGAAACATTAATAGCTATGAAAGGTTGCAGATAGGGGTGTCACATTGTAAATTACTAATCCAATAAAGGGTGTCGGAGCATTTGGGGGTTGAAAGTCAGGGAGTAGGCATATGTAAAGCCCTAGCTCCATGTCCACTAAAATCCCTGTGTTGAACACAGAGATTTTGTTGCAATGCTCAACGGCGATAGGCAAAGAGGGGGGGTTTCCACTTCCATCGGTATCCCTCCGCTAAGCGTATTGCTTGGCAGGAGGTCCTAACGGAGCACATTCACTTACCTGCTCGGCGAATGCTGTGTTCTCACAGCACTGAGCCATTCCGCTGATGCAGGGCTGAGCATAGTGGAGTACGTTGAACCACTGCATCGGCAGATGTCTGAACACAGCATACGCCGAGCAGGTAAAGTCTATGTGCTCCACAGCCCGTCAGAGCCCTGGTCCAGAGGCTGGTGGAGGATTTATGAGTTCCACCACCTTTTCCCTGAGAAAAAAAAGCCCTGACTAATACAATAGTTTGCTTTCTGATGATTTTTTCTTCTTCTACTCCTGTCATTTGAATTGTTGTACATGTACGTTTTGAATATTTATCTTCAATGAAATTAATGTTAGTTCTGTTTCCTTTTTTTCTTTCACAGCAAACAACATTTGTTTCTATGGAGAATGTTCTTACTACTGTTCAACGGAACACGCTTTGTGCGGGAGGCCAGATCAGATAGAAGGTTCCTTGGCAGCTTTCCTGCCAGACTTATCGCTAGCGAAGAGGAAAACATGGAGGAATCCATGGAGGAGATCATACCACAAGCGCAAAAAAGCAGAGTATGTCGATCTTTAATAATTATTATGTGTGGGGTACCATTTTATGAGCCTCAAATTGCATATTATATATGTAATGGGGTTTAAGATTGGATAATTGACCTTATATTATATATGATAACATTTTATAATGTACTCTATCCATGTTGTATATACCAACCGGTCAGTAAGGATATTTAAATGTTCTGGCTAATTTTAGATCTATTTAATAAGAACTTGAGGCCATCCATCCATCTTGAGGTATTTATTATTCTAGTGCATTTCCACCTTTAGTGTTTCCACTCTAACATGCTCGAAAATCAGCAGTGCTTCGGCTTCCAGACTAGGAAATCCACTGATTTTGGCAGGGTTAGCGCTATAGGTTGGGCCATTGGGGGCTAGGCCGGCCCAGTCCCCTTGATTGGGTCCCCCCACATACACTAAATTATTTTGGAGATGCAAGAGCGTCCCCCTGGTGGCCCAACTGTGCGCTTCCATGTCCACCCACTGCGCTGACCCTGGATTTTGGTCTATCACGGTGGTAGTCCATTCACAACTTGACCCTAGGACTTTGTGAATTAATTGCAAAGCCCCTAAATGTGGTATCATCACTTATTACCCCAAAAAAAATTGCACATAAAGCACTTTTTTGCATTAAGTAAGTTTAAAGTCAACTCAACATTCTTTTGGAATTTATGCAAAAGCTACATGTGCTAGAACAATTTTTTATAGTTTTCTACATCTCTATCACTTTTGATGATGATGATACATTGTTAAGAGGCTTTGGGTACCTTGTTTAGTGATCAATGATGAAATTTCTTACCTAAATATACTCTGTCTGGATAAGAAAGTATAATAGTTGCCAATAAGATAAGTGATGCTCTTATGATGTTTGCCCCATTAAATGTGTGACCCACGAGACACTTTTGATGTGAGCCGGGTCTTATGTGTGACACAGGAAGCTTTTATGATGTGTGCCCCATCTCATGTATGACCCAGGAGGTTCCTATGATGTGGGCCTCATCTCCAGGAGGCACTTATGATGTGTGTCCCATCTCATGTGTGACCCCGGAGGCATTTATGATGTGTGCCCCATCTCA
>CM070039.1:86993296-87003450 GCA_036250615.1 Ptychadena robeensis
CTGTATCACTTTTGGTACAGAAATCTGCACCTCAGTGAACCGCCAGGGAGGTTAATCTTCTCTATCAAAAGCTTCTATTTATTATTTTTTTCAACATATTTTCTTATTTTAAATATCCTGTACTAGCTACGAGTACTTAGGACCCCAACTGGGCAGCCCTTGCAGGCTCCTTGTCCATGTCAGGCTCTATGTCACATTTTACAACTCATTGTGGCCCACAAGTCAAAAAGTTTGCCCACCCCTAGGCTAGAGCAGTAATATTCTTGTACTGTGGCCTTCTCTACATCTCCAGCCATTTAGTCAGCTAGTGGAAATTTGTGAAAGAAATTCTACCATTCTCACATGACACAAGTTCTAGCCAATGTTCACTCAATCTATCCCCAAAAAAGCCTTGTCTGAACTATGTCTTGTTCAACTATAAAGCACAATTAGGAAAAGAGGAAGGGTTATGTTTCATTTTCACATTACAATTTCTAATTCCTCTTCCCCGATCCCTGCTCATCCTCTCAGAAGAAGCTTATGAAAACCAGACGTGTGTAAATGAAGCTTTTTATAAATGTGGAAGACCTCATATGTTAACGACTGCCAACATAGCTGGAGCTGGGGATTAATGTCATATAAATCATGCAATATGCGGTAGCCATCAGTAAACCTTTTTCTGTCCACAGGGAATATGGATCGGCACCATTATGAGACCTTTGAGAAGTTTGGAAATGAAACCTTTATCATTCACTTGGATAATGGAAGAGGGTAAATATTCATCCGTCTTCTTTCTGAATGTATTTCATAAACATGACATGCTTATAGTATTTATATAATCCAAGCCAGTGTTATCAATGTGTTTCTCGTTATAATAAATTACCCTTTCTACAATACAATGTTTTCTAGTCACCCTATACCTGTCCATTTTGGCTGTGTTCGTCTGCTGTTTCAGCTGTGTTCGTCTGCGCTCCAGATACCGGAAGTGGCGTCACTGAAGTCACTTCCAGCCTCGGGAGATTAAAGTCCCCTCCCTCCTATTTTGTTCCTGCCTTACTTAGGAGGTAGAGGGCGTTACTCTCCCTAGTAATGTCCCACCCTGCACATCATCTGCACAACTGGGGTGGGGACTTATGAGGGAGAGTAGCACCCCCTCCCTCCTATCTCTGCCCGATTTCAAAATCCTGGGAAAAATCTGTGATTTTGTGAAATCGGGATTTGACCATTAAAAACTGACTTTCCTGGCCAAAACGGGAGGGTGACAGGTATGAGTTACCCTCATATATTGAAATTGATTTGAAGAACAGTTTCAACATTATTTAAATCTACATCATTGCATCTCTTTTCTGTTATTTAGACAAAAAAACATTTGTTTTACTTATGACATCATCATTTCACTCCCGGTATACACACCGGTTCCTGTATTTTCAATGTAGGGAGGACTTTCCATTATCCCCATTTCTTGATAATTCAATCATTGCAATTACACATTGGCATAGGGTCACACTATAAGGGATGCTCTTTTGGAGTGATTGGGTAAAATATTATCACATTTAGACCCACCCAGATCTCCCTTGAAATTTGTTTAATTTCTAGAACTACAGAGGGCAGTATAAATGACAGGGAAAATGCTGTGAGACAAAGCGTGTCTTACAACAACAAGAAAAACTATTTGGAGGATAGTTACACTTGTGTCCCCCACCAACCAGCCACAATAAGCAGGACATGGGTGTTTTAGGTCAGTGGAAGGAGAGGCAGTGGGGGCAGTGGCGGTTTTAGATAGGGGCAATATGGGTTGCATTTGCTGGGGGGGGCACCTGTGTATGGGCCAGATGCCTCCCCACCAGCACACCCGCCTATTAAGCGCACAGCCACCCGGGGAGAGAGAAGCTCATGTCAGGAGGAGTGCAGGTGAGTCATGCAAGTCTGGGGGGTTGCCGAGAGGTACTCTATGGGGAAGGGGCGCCAGAGGGATTGCTCATCCAGGACACTGATCTGCCTAGAATTGCCCCTGACTGGGAGGATTATTAGACAGGGTCTCTTAGTACCTCATCCCTTCATGGTCGCCCATATATCTTAATAAGTTTTAGTTGGTATGTCTTTGGATTATATATATATTGCATAACTGAAATTACAATTGCCCAGTCCCATATGGACTGAGGCTGTGGGCCACCTGAAATGTAAACACAGGTGTAATTGGCCCACAAGTAGGCGTGTGGGCATGCCTGCCCCAGAGGTAGCCAGTGCCTTTCAACCTGTGGGTCAAACAACCATTTCACAGGGGTCACCGGGTTCACTTAAAAGCAGCAGTGCTAATTTCCACAAGTGGGGTGGGAAGTCATAAGTCCCTTCAAACTTAGGAGGGATGGGTATTACTCTCTCTCCTAACTTCCCACCCCACACATCATTTGCACAAACTGGAAGTGACAATCCGCACCAGCACTTCCATATTCCAAATACCGGAATTGTAACTTCTCAACGTCACTGCATTAAGTAATTGGCAATCAGTGACAGTACTGGTCTAATTAAGTCCTCTTTACTTGTACTGAACGTTGTGGCTGTTGATGAGCTATCCAGTATAGAGTACTGGATGAAGAGTGTGGTCCAATTCATTTTAAAGCTGGCCATACACCTTTAGATCTCTCTGTCAGATATCCTTTAGATCTACCAACAACTATGTAGTGACGGGTCCTCTGTGATTGAACACAGGCAGACTTGATGGTTTAGAAAGTCCCTCATATTACATGGTTTTCGTAAAACAAAATGAGGTCTAATGAAAATATGACAGAGAAATCTAAAGTGTATAGGGACCCTAAGGCAGTCAATCAGACCCCACAACATAGGCGTACATAGGTATAATAAATACATAGAAATGCGCACAAGTATAGTTCAGCTTCAATATCCATGCAAATTCCCTTTTATTTTGCCTACAGCAGTGAACTTTTCCATTTCTCCATCTGTTGTGCTTCTGTATTGTTTAACCACATAAAACCGACCAGCCGGCAGCATCTGCATCTTATGTAATGAGTTATTTTTGTTGCGTTCAGCTGCCTGCAGAGTTTTCCTAAACTTTACCTTGTACTAAGATGAGACATCTATCGTTGCCATGGCACAACCACTTTGTTCTGTCTGCTAGAAGGTTTATTTTGACCTTGCATATAGCTGTTATTAATGCTTACACTGAGTAAACAGAGCGTACATCTGGAGACAGAGGAGAAATAGAGAAAAAGAAATATACATCACTTTATTTATACGCAGTTTATAGTGAAGAAGTGGATTGGCTGCAAGTTGCTAATCAAGTCCAGTTGAAGATGACTGACTACGGCTTGCTTTAGAGTAGATGTAGTATTTTTTTTGTTGGGACCAAGTGCTTGGTTTGTAAGAACTTCAGATTAAAGAGAAATTACACTATGTGGCTTTAGATTGGACAGAAAAAAAAAGCGAATTATATAGATTTAGGCTGAATTCAAAACTCCACAGTATAGCAAATATACCAAGTTCCAGTTTATGACCTTGAAAAAAAATAAAAATTGGTTCTGATGTGATTAAACCATGGATGGTGCCATCAAAATCCAAGGATTTGCAAGCAGTCACCAGCAGAAGTCCAAGCTGGGTGAACAAATATAGTCTAAAAGTAAAAGGCCACCTTGTATCCGCCCCTTCTGTAAAAGTACTCGGACCCAGTGATGCTTCGGTGTCTGGTGAGCCGCCTAAATGTTTAATTTAGTACCTTGTTGGATACCCTGCACAAAGTCACCTAGTTACCAAGTTCTCATTTAACCCTTGGCCCCTCCCATGTATTTCCTATAAAAGCCATGTGCTTGTTCTGCTTCATTGTCAGATTATTGTGCTTCCTGCCAGTATCTTGCTCCTTCTTGTGTTATCGATATCATCATCTGTGTACCGACCCTTGGCTTGTTTTATTATCAGACTACACTTGCTCTTGCTTTATTACTTACCTGACACCATTGGCTATCGACCTATGCTTGTTCCTGACTACTCTTCTGCCCTTTGCCTCTCAACTTCCCTTGTTTGTGCATTGATCCTGATATTACCTGAGTCGCTTTTTCAGCTACTTTTCAGGACTCCGAGCCTGACCGCTGCTTGTTACAGTACTGTATTGTTCGGACTATAACATACACTTTATTAACCTCCCTAGCGTTACGGGCTTTTCGCGCCATTTTTCATGGCACGAAAAGCCGCTTCCCAGGCAATCTTGGCGAATAACACTGTAACCAACATATGTATAGGTTTTGGGAATCTCCACAATACTATCATTAGACTACAACCAGTACAAGTACCAAGAACATTGTGACCCCAAAGCGAAATTAGTCTATCAAGGTAGACAAAACCAGTAAACCATTTAACATTGACTGAAATCAATAAACATAATGATGTGAGTGTTGGTATCAATGTATACAATGTGCCACTCAAAGCAGACCTATACCCTTGTAGATCACATAATAAGGGGAATCTGCATACAGAAAAACAGCTTTTTTCCAAAATCGCACCTCCCACTGTGTGACATATCGCTGAGGCAGAACATCAAGCAGCCACAAGGGCACCTGGGACATCTGTCCCAAGTGCCCTAGCGGCTGTATGTCATCACGGCCGCCCAGATATAATCCCACAGTGTCGCGAGATTGACAAATGCAATGCTGGGGGAGAGATGACAAGTATCTCTCTCCCAGCATCAGATGCACACCTCTCTCTACCCCTGGAGCCCACTGCCAGAGGGAAACGCCTCCCTGAGGAAGCCCCTGTATGAAACGTGTCGGAGGGTTAATATACAAGCACAAACTTTGAAAACATCTAGTTCCAACTGTGTAAACTAAAAGTTGTCAAGATTATGTAAAGTCTGGCCACTTGTTATACTTTGTTTAGGTGTGCACATATTTTAAACATGTCTCTTTTTATTTTGGTCCTTACTTCCTAATAAATACCTTTTAACGAATGTATATGATTATGTTAAGAATGATTTGACCTTATGGTGTCTTAAACACCATTTTAGTGCAATTTGGTGACATTCCAGTCACGTGTAGGGTGTTTAGGTTTAACCATTTAACATGCCGGTGTCTTGGATAGCAGAAGCAGTAGGAACAATATGAGTTAGTCAGATCATAGGACAGTATAACAGCGATGGTGTATTTATAGGCGAAAGGAATGATGATCTGTTGACTCATAATCACATGTGACTCTGTCTTTCTTACGATACAAATAATTTGGAATTAAGAGACTTTAATTATTCTCAGGTCCTCCTTGGACAGCTGTAGCCCATATGTTTGCACCACACACGCAGCAGGAACACCTAAGATCCCACAGTAAAACAATCTTCATTCTGTGAAGAACGATAAAAGAAATAAACTTTCATAGAAGTGTTTGCATAGCAGATGGTTGGGAAATTTACATAAGGTGGCTTATAGAGAATCACCAATAGGACTAGATTTCATTTATTATACGAGATACAGTAGATTTTTTGCGCTTTTTTTTACTTTAAGGTTTCTTTTTCTCTTTAACAGATTTGGAAAATATTCCCACGACGAGATGTCAATCCTAGTACCACTGAATCAATGCTGCAGGTATGGTAAAAAAACAAACAAAAACAAATTATCATACTTTTACTAGGCCAGTAACCTTTACATTGATTGCATTGTACTCTACACCAGTGGTTCCCAACAGGGGGGTGCAGAGTCAGCTGGGGGTGACATCATGCTTACTGCAGCTTCGTGATCCCCTCTGCTCTCTTTCTGTAAACTGAAAGCTGAACTTGGGCTGGTTAAATGTAAACAAGCAGCAACCCCATCTTGTGGACCTTTCATTTTTTACTAAAGGTGGTGTATTTCAATCTTAAAAATGAACTGAGTACTTACAAAGCCCCTGAACATGGTCATGGTCATCACCACCATATTTGCTGGTGGTATAAAGAACGGTTGTGTTCATGGCAGTTAGGAAGGAGATGATGTTACACTGGGGCGGGTGCGTTGTGATGTCCCTTCTGGGGAAAGTTATTTTACTGCATGTAGGCAGGTAGAGGCTGGGGGGGATGCTGGCTTGTCTTGGACACAGGAAAGGAGTCTTAAGGCCCCCATACACGTGTCGGATTCCCACCGGATTCCGGCACGATCGATTCCGGGCGCGTGCACGCCAAACGATCGTGCCGGAATCGCATGCAGCCCACCTTGTCCAATCGATCAGGTCTGATCGTTCAAGGGCCCAGAATCGGATCCGACAGAAAACCAACATGTTGGTTCCATCAGATTGATTCTGCCCAGATCAGGGGGAGTTGCCATTTGTGAGGTGGACAATCGGACACGGAATCGTCCCGGAATCCATTGGACAAGGTGGTATGCAGCGATGGATACTCTTAATTGGCCGATTGATCACACCTGCGATTCCCGGCAGAATCGCCGGAATCGATCGGATGATGAATCGATCGGACATGGAATCCGACACGTGTATGGCTAGCTTTAGTAGTGATTGTGAATATTCCAATCACAAATTTTTATTGTGAATATCGGCACTTATTGCTATATCTTCCTTATCGCAAATATTAGAAGATGAACTTAATCTGTGAAAAGTACTGTGCATTGCATTCACAATATGCACAAGTACAAGTGCTGCTTTAAACAATGAATGTAATAATGACTAGAGATCAAGAATTCTTGAATTGAATGTGAATATTAGCGAAAAAAAATCATTTTGTTTGAATATGAATATTGCTGATTCTGCTCATCACTAGAGGTGGCCACAATGTTCGCGCGTTGGACAGTCTGCAGCGAACACAGCATGTTCTATCACCTCCTTGCCAGTGAACACTATGAGTGTTTGTCCTGCCCCCTTCACCAGGGTAGGTATTCTTCCACCGGACGGATCTTTTTTTATATCCCTGTGTAAATATAATTTTCTTGATCCCTGCACGGCTCCCCACTATCGTGCAGCTAGTGGTGAGCCACGCAAGGATCGAAAAAATTACACTGACAGACACCGACGCAGGGATATAAAAAACATCTCGCCGGTGGAAGAATACCTACCCTGGTGAAGGGGGCAGGACAAACACTTGTAGTGTTCACTGGCAAAGAGGTGATAGAACATGCTGTGTTTGCTGCAGACTGTCCAACGCGCGAACATTCTGGGCCAACTATAGTGATGAGCAGAATCAGCAATATTCTTATTCGTATATTCGGCGCAGGGGTATAAAAAGGTCCGGCCGGTGGAAGAATACCCACAATTCCAGCACCTGCAAGATCATTTGAACGGTAAACATCGAGGGACACATAAGCTGGTGGTTTGCCGCGAGCATGCGGACGTTGGTGATGTCCGGCCTTCACTACTCAACACTAGTGATGGCCGATCTGTTCGCAAGGAGGACTGTTCAGCCGTGAACATAGATGTTCGCTTTTCTTCTAGTCGGCAAACAGTACGGGTGTTCGACCCTCCCGGTTTGCAGGCGAGAATCAGTTTAATATTATTCCACATCCCGGATCAGAACGATCCGGCTGGAGGAAGAATATTTTCACTAGGGATTGGGTAGAAAACCCGGTCTTCTAGTGAAAAATCAGCTCCGAAAACCGAAAGTGACATCGGAACCAGGAACTATGCATTTCATGTACCGGAAGTGACAACACTTTTGGTTTTCCTTATTCTAATTCCCCATGAACAGGCGGACGTCTGACTTTTTTTAAAGTCAGATTCGCCTGTTTGCAAAGTTCGGCCATCACTACTCCTCACTAAAGAAAAAAGGTTGGGAACCACTGCTCTACACTACCTACTCGAAAACAACTCGAAGGTTTGTGGCCATCCCTAATGTGTAGTTGTATACATATTTAAAACCCTAAATATGTGCGTTTGTGAGTTTATTGTGAACCATCTCAAAAACATACGTGTTTTATTTGTACACAGGATCAAAAAGTCTACATACATGCGACTGCAGCTTCTAGCAAAGGAGGAGTACAAGCTGAGCAAACTGATGGAGGAGTCTTTAGAAATGGACAAAATTGCCCCAATCCTCTATCAGCCACATCTTGAAGCAATGGACCGGAGGCTACGGATTGTCCTCAAAGCTGTCAGTGACTGCATAGAGAAAGACAGCTATGAGAGTGTGGTGGACAATAACCTGAACTCTGATGTGAATAACAAAACGACCAAGAGGTAGTGGTGGGGAAAGCCTCCAAGCCCGACCAAGAAGACATAGTCTTGCCCAAGACTGCGAATGCTCCTTTGTGAATTCAGTGAATTCAGATTTAAGATTTAATCATTTCCCACTGTAGACAAGCTATAGAAACCAAGAAGGATTAGATAATTAAGACGTCTGTAAATTAAGTAGATTATAAATGGATGTGTGTGAGACGATATGGTCAAAGACCTACAGAATGGGTTTTGGGTTCTAAGCGTATCTTGATCTTTTTGTACAGATAGGAGGCCTTTATTTAAAAATAAAGATTTTGTATTTATATATGGTATAATTATAAAATGATGATCTACCTACCACTTTTTTGGGAGAAAAAAAATAGAAAAGGGACAGTATAGTTTTGTTTACCTGTGATGCTGACTTGACTATACCACAATGACGCCTTCAAGATGACTTCAATCTCTTAACTTGATATATTGGTATACTGTATCTTCTGTAATTGGTATTTCCAGGGGTTAAAAATCCAAAGTCTTAAGTGCGGAGGGTTCTTGGCTGAAGTAATGCTTAGCAATTGTGGAAGCTTTACTTGAATGTTAAGCATCGAGGTGAGCTACTCAACTTACAGGCAGGCCTTACATAACGGACCTAAATTAGGGAACCTGAGACACTCCAGGTGTTCCAAATATATCACGTCCACCATACCTTGCCGTAGACTGGCTGAGTATGGTGAGATGATAAATTGGGTACCAACTGGAGAAACCAGAAAGCAGGTGCCAGGTCTGCGCTGTTATAAGCCAGGTAGCTGCCTTCTTGTGTTTGCTTTTGCTATAATTCTGTAAATAGTGTACATATACATGAATATTCGCTGCGTTGTGCAGCTACAAGCTTCATTTTGCAGCGTTTTGTGAGTTGTTTGCAGCGTGGTAAAAGTGCAATAAATGATACAGCGAACATGTATCGAAAAACTGTTTGTTTGTCTTTCACTACTTGGTCCTTCTAGAATGTTAATCGCTAACAAGTAGCGGACAGCGGGTATGGCAAAAATATACGGGGTGTAGCCCTATCTATGGTGTGGTTGGGGTGCTAGTAACTGGAAAAGGTCATATATCATATCCAGTGGTGGTTTTGATGCCCAGCATGCCCCCTTATCAAGTGTGTGGCCACCCAGGCACAGACTGCATCTTGGTCTCTGTAGGACTGCAGGGGAGTCACCAGTAGTGATGATCTCGAATATTCGGATCCTGAATATTAATCGCGAATATCGGAAATTCGCGAAGATGGTGAATATATTGCCGAATATTCGCAATTCCGGGTATTCGGTATTTTTTTTCCATTACACACGCCTCTCAATGCAAGTGGACAAATGGGAAGGCTGCAACAAGAGCTTAGCAACACTCCCTGCGACCATCAACAGTTTTTAAATCCAATATTGGGGTGATGCGAATATTGGGGTGATGCGAATATCGGCACTTTAGAAAATCCCGAAAATCACTTAGATGGCGTCCAAAATTCGCAATTTTTTTCCCACACGCCCCTCAATGCAAGTTAAACATATATTCGCGAATATATAAAATTCGCGAAATTCGCATAAAACGGCCGATATTCGCAATAAGAAGAATATTGCCGAATGCGAATATTTTCCGAATGTTTTTGCGGCATGCTGCGAATACGAATGTTGCCTATGCCGCTCATCACTAGTCACCAGCACAGCTCTTTTTGTTACTTGATCAAGATAAGGGTGTGGGATTTTTTGATAGCACCTTTTCACAATTTTTCAGGTGGCAGCCCTGGGCATGCCCCCAAAGTCACCTGCCCGTGTCTGCCTGCTCCTGGAGCTCTGATGCCAACCCTGCTTAGGTCTTATAACAAGACTCGGAGTCTTTTCATATTACGTATCGCTGTACATTAAATTAGAGTTGAGAAACAACACAAGATAACACATAGGTACAGGTTGTGGCACAGGAGGAGTAGAGGACCCAATCGGGCTTACAATCTAATAGCTTAGGTAACAGAGTATACACTAAGTAGGCCCATGGCCGGATCTGCG
>CM070039.1:87147694-87160994 GCA_036250615.1 Ptychadena robeensis
ATGAATTTTTTCATCGATGAACAAAACGGAGAAATGCCACATGTACATTGACGATAATTGTTCGAGAGGCAGAAAAATGATGGAATTTATCGGACATTGGGAATCATTGTCGATTGTGCCAAAATCGTTATAATCGTGATTTTGTGGTTTTCTCCGGATCGATGAGATTTAATACAAGACCACTAATCTGAACTCACGCTTCCAACCAAAATCGACATTTTAGTAATATTTTGGAATGAAAATCACCACATCGCAACTAATGTGGGTGTATTTGTTGCAATTAGATCATTTCGATTAGACGATGATTCTCGATAATCGACATCGATTGAACCAAATGAACCTGTGTGGGCTAGCTTAACTATCAACTATCAAAAGCTAGCCATACACGTGCTCGGATTCCATGTCCGATCGGCTTCCTCAGTCCGATCGAGTCGGCGATTCTGCCGGGAATCGCAGGTGATCACTCGGCCAATAGGATTATCCATCGCTGCATACCACCTTGTCCAACAGATTCCCGGGCGATTTCGGTCCGATTGTCCACCTCCAAATGGCAATTCCCCCTCCTGGGCAAATCAATCTGATGGAACCAATATGTTGGTTCTCTGTCGGATCCGATTCTGGGCCCCTGAAACGCTCAGACTGATCCGATTGGACAAGGTGGCTGCATTGCGCTTCCGGCACGATCTCCCCGGATCCTCCCCGTAAAGAACTTGCATGAGAAGAACAAGCGCACGCTGCTCTATAAAACCACCCAGAAAAAGGCATCCTAGGCTAGCAATTGCATGACATCACACTGACAATGGCTTTGTGGGTTTAGGGACTGAATTCTTCAATTGCTGCAGCTGTCTCTATGAAATCTTCTATCTAGCCTAATTGACTTTGCCGTGGAAATGAAAAAAAGAAACCCCAAAAAATTATTAAAAACCCAGAAGGTCTCTGAGCTGTGGCTTGGAAGACATTCAAATATGCTTCTGTTTGAAACTATTTGAGTGGTTTATATTTCGCAAGTTGGGATTTCCTAACAAAGGTATGGTTCATTTCACACTCCAGATAACCTTTTTTCCTCCTCGGAAAGCCGCGGAGCCCTTGCTGGAGAGAGTAGTTAAAGGTCACACACTAGCTGCCGAAACATTGAGAGTTATAAATCGCCTTACAACCCGATTATGGACTTATTGATAATCATTTTGTTGGATGTGCTTATCTTTTCCTTGTGAATCCCTGTTTTATAACAGTTTCTGTTCGGAATGGACTAGCGAATTGCAAAAAATCAGGGGTGTCCCTCCCGCTATCAAAGTAATGGCGGGTGCTAGCTATTGCACACAATCAAGGGGTGTCCCTCCCCTATGCAAAGTATGCGGGTGCTAGCTCATTGCAACATCAGGGGGGGTCCCTCCCGCGAATGACAAAGTATGCGGGTGCTAGCTAATTGCAAACATCAGGGGTGTCTCTCGCCGCTAATGCAAAGTAATGCTGGTGCTAGCTAATTGCAAACAATCCATGGTGGTCCTCTCCCGTAATGCCAAGTGCCCCCGCATACTTGCTAGCGGGAGGACACCCCCTAATTTTTTTGAAATTTAGAGCTAGTCCAATTCTGACAGAAAATGTATAAAAGGGATACAAAGGAAAAGATACGCACATCCACAAAATGATTATCTATAATGGAATGTCCATACCCAGTGTTAGGGCCCCCAACACCCCGGCGCACAACTAGCAAACCCCCCCCCCCCAACACTTTTTCTGCTAGCATCCAGATCCCTCACCGGCAAATTTTTTTTCTGTACCCCCCCCCCCCCCCCCCCCCTTTGGCCCAACTTTCCTTCCTGCTAGCACGCCCTCCCATCCCCCCCTCAACAACCCTTTCTGCCAGTCACAAGCCCCCCCCCCCCACCGGTCGACAGGGGCCCAGGCACAAGTGCCTCCAAATCTAAATACGCCCCTCCACAACGATTTGAATTCGGCCAACTGATAGATTCCCGATAATACAGTGCTGCTTGAAAGTATGTGAACCCTCCAGACCTGTCACTGTTTGTGCAAAAACATTTCAAGAACTTATTAGACATACATCTAAATCCAATTTGTAAAGCACACCTCCAACTACGTAGACACGCACACAAAAAACCATAGAGTTTCATTATTAAGTCAACAAAGGAGGTTTTAATTCTATGTCCCCAACACTGAAAATCTTACATTGTCATAAGTATGTAACCCTTGTATTATTAGCTGTGGCTCCTCCCTTTGCAGCCATTACTCCACTAAACTTCTCCTGTAACCACTAACCAGTCTCTCACATCTGCTCATGGGATTTTGTTGCCCACTCCTCTTTGCAGAACTCAGCCAGTTTGAGAAGAGTTGGAGGACATCTGGCATGTCCCACCTTTTTTTTCAGGTCTCTCCACACATTTCAATGACGTTAAGGTCCGACTTTGACTGGGCCATCAGAGTGAGAATCATCTTTTCTTAAGCCATCCTTGTTCTCCCTCTTGGCTGGAATGCGTGGGGTCTTGTCCGTGTTTCATCATCCTCTTCCGTCCCCGCTTCAACTCCCTGATGATTGCAGGAGATTCTTGGTTCGGAATCTGTTGATAACCCAAGAATTCTGATTCCTTGGACATATGGAGTCGTCCAGCCCCAGCAGCAGAAAAGCGACACCCCAGACTTTCACATTTCCACCGCCATACTGCAGTTGGGAGAGTTCTTGTCTGCATAGCCGTGTTTATTTTCTCCAAACTGTAGGTTTTGAGTTGTGAACCAAATAATTCTATTTTAGACTTCGGCTTCCAGAGAATGGACTTCCAGAAGGCCTCTGGTTGTCCAAGTGCTCTTTGGCACAGTTTGAAATGAAAGGCAGTTTTGGTGCTTTTTTTGAGAGCAGAGGCTTCTTTCGGCAACCCTCCCATGAATGTCTGGCTATTCAACCAATTTTCGTCTGAGTGTGGTAATACCGCATGCCATTTTCTCCTCATATGCTGCCAGAGAGGCCTGCACCTCTCTAAGTGATGTTGTGGTTTGGCCCTTTACCTGGTTTAGTATTTTCTGGTGCTCGGTGATATTTTTGATGGGCGTCCACTTCCTAGGCAAAGTTGCTGTCATTTTAAGGCCCTCCATTTGTAAATTATCTGGTCGTACAGTGGAGGATGGAGCTGGAAATCTTTTGGAGAGGGTCTTATAGCCTTTCCCCAGACTGATGGGCTTCACTACCCTCTTCTTCAATGTCCTCGGATATTCTTTGCTCGTTGGCATTGTTGATTTTGATGGGAGACCGACAGTGGGTTTTCAGTGGGTTTCCCTCTTCCTCCTCCTCTCTTTAATTAGTGCAGGCCAAAACTTTTCCAAGGATGTCCTCATTTCAATTGGTCCTGCTTAAGTGGATTGATAGCACCCAAATGTGTTTCACACCTGCCGTCTTTTACCTGCTCGGCTTAAAACAATGCAGCTGGGTGTTCACTGTACTTTTGCACATACACTAATTCCATGTTTCTGTAGTTTTTTGGGGCAACTTAAACAAAACCTAGCTAAACAAGTACATGCATTGATGAACATATATCTGACATTTCATGAAATAACCTGGTGATGATAGCATAGACAATCATGTTAACAACACAGAAACATCTACACCACTTGAGGGTTCACATACTTTCAAGCAGCATGTTGTCATGGCTATAGATTTTTGGCAATGAAGGTGCATAAGTTTTGTTTGTTTCCGTTATAGTGTTGAATGCGAAAATGTTGGAATATCTGTCACTGTTTTTTTTAGCAAATCTTGCATTTATGCGATAAGCTTTGCAATCAAGTAATATTGGAGATTCTGGGGAAAGTACATGGATGCGTTTACAATATGTGCATATACAAGGTGCGATTTGGCAATAAAGGTAATATGACTAGAGTCAACAAATTCCCAAATTTATTGGAGAATATTAGATGTACCGAATTGCACTATTTGTGAATCACTCAGGCAGCCCCATCAGACATTTTGGGGCCACATACTTTTTTGGGCCCTGTTAACAACTACCCACCCACCCATCGGTTGGCTCATAAGGATGCTTACAATTTAAACACCCATCAATCAACACTTCCCCACCGTGAGGGATCTGTATGGAATGTTAACCACTAACACCCCCAGCCCCCCTCCTGCGAGGCTCTGGAGAGACACTGCTAATCCACTCTCACACCCCCATCTAAAGGCCTTTAATCCACCTTAACCATCTTTCCAGACAATTTCTGTACAAATCAACTTTTGTTCTACACAACCATGTAATATGAGGACCTTCTAAACCTTCCCTCCCTTGTTTCTATCATGGAGACACGGCACTACACAGTGTTGGTATTTCTAATTAAATTGTATGATCAATCTAAAATCTAGCCAGACTGGTTCAACTGACAGCAAATCGATCATCAAATTCGACATCGAAGTTTCGATCATTAACACTAATGTCCGATTGTATTGAATCGAAGTACACCCCACATTGAGTATGCAAGCCAAAGCCGACTTCGATGAATTTAATCGTTTTTTAAAGTAAGTAATCAAAGAGCGATTGTCCAGAAGTGAATCAAAAAGGACCAAATGATGGTCACAGAGTGATCAAAACCCCATAGGTCATAGCTTTGCATGTTATCCCTAATCCAGTACATTATAATCGTGGCAAAAGGACACTGTGGACACACATTACATTGGAGATGTATTCCCACAGAGATCGCCCTTGCATGCTTGTTGTGTCAGTCGCCATACAATGCATGCTTGCATGGGTTAAATGACTGTATTGCATTTCCCCTCCTCCCCGAAGTTTACCCTATGCTCATTGATGGAATCGAAGCTCAATTGGACTGTCAAACAAACAGTACAAAAAATGATACACAATGTGGGTACAATCAATCAAAATTTTCCAACTTGGTCCGATCAAATTTCGATCGACAAAATATGACAATTAAATCGAATTTCAACGATCGATCCAGTGGACTGCTTCAATTTTCAATCGACCGACGGAAAAAATCGATCGAATTACATCGATTGTACATTCAAAAAATCGACCAGGTGTGGCGAGCTTAAGTTATAGGGGCTTAAGAATGTTTAGCCTACCTGCTCTGCTCGCAGCTGCGTGGACCGTCGGCCAGCATGCCCTGGCACATCCTCAAGGCTGCAGTCATATATGGTGTGTAGTAAAGGGTAACACATGGCCCGACCGCCGTGTCCACCCGAAGATGGTCGGGGCCCAGGGCAGCAGTGCCTCCTGTCTCCACCTGATGGCGGCCCTGTCATCCCTAATATGTGACTGTATTGAAGCTGGGTTCAGCTGTTTCATTTTCTCGACCGACCACCTGAAAACATGGCTGCTCAGCGAATGCACCCTAGGGGCTTCCCATAAGGTTATATTGGGCATTGTCAGTAACTGGCAATCATCACTACCCAACTTGGCCGCCACACTATGTCCAACCGTGGCTGTGGTTTCAGGGCAGCTGACAGTCAGAATGCCAGTCTGAAGAGCACTATCATTGCGGATCTTCCCTCTGCTTCTGCCGCTTTGAGTGGGCGGCAGCGTGAGCCCAGTTCACATCACAGAGGAGAAGCCAACGGGAAAATCCACCTGCAGACGATTTCCCCTTTGCAGCTCCACGTCTTGGCTGAGCTCATGCTTATCCGCGGGGGGAATGCAAGGTGGTCCTGCATTCCCATAGAAGACAATATTGACCTCCTATCCCTATTTTGGGACACTTTCATTTTTTCCATGGTAGTAACCATTTTGTAAACAAAATCTGGATGAATAAAAAATGAGATATTTCATGCTTTCTGTCTTTCTCTTGGTATGATAGTGGTTGGTTTTCCAGCTGCGGATACTCTTCTTAGATATATTGAAGAAGAGTGTTTTTTATAACGTTTTTTGAGTGAGATAGACACTTAAACTATGATTTAACTAGAGGTTGCTAATGATGCCACAAGCCTTGGCACACTACCCATGGCCAGTTTCCTCCCCCATTCTCTTTTCAGCAACGTGAATCTCCATCAGGTTGGAGTTGCAATCGGTGAACAGACATTTTAAGATCCTCTCCAAGGTGTTCTGGAGAGCTGGTCTTGCCTCAAGGACATTCATTCACTCATGTTGATATCTGGCTGTTTGTGTCTTAGGTCTTTGGCCCAAGAGCACAGTAGCCATCATACCATAATGAAAAGCTAGTTCAAAACCATCAGACTCTCTCCTAAAACTGGGCCGTTCATCTAACTGAGCGATTAGGGAAGAAGGGCCTTAGTCAGGTAACGTGACCAAGAACCCATGTTCAAACTACAGATGTTCTGTGTGAAGGTAGGAAACTCCAGAAGGATAATCATTTTCTCTGCAGTCAATCCACCATTCATGCCTGTAAGGTACAAGTGGTCAGATGGAACCAATCCTTAGTAAAGGCACTTGAAGCCCACCTGAGTGTGCCAAAAGGCACCTGAAGGACTCTCAGATCATGGAAGGACAAATTCCTCTGGTCTCATGAGAAAATAATTGAACACTTTGGTGCCAGGATCAAGCTTGGAGGAAACCATGTAGCCATGACAGCCAATAATTCCCTGCAGTGAACATGGGTTGTGGCAGCATCATTCCTGTTGGGTGGGGTGTTGTTCAGCGGCCAGAACTGAGAGACTAGTCATGATTAAGGGAACAGATGACTGCATCTGTACAGACACATCCTCGAGGAAAACCCTGCTCCAGAGTCACCTTTGGGCTCAGACAGGGGCCTTGGTCTGAGGGGTTTGGAATTTGCTGCAAAGATGATAGCAGAACTGACTAGGATATTGTGTGCGCAAGCCTTGTGGTAGATCTTTCAAAATATTTCATGCTGGTAATTGCCACCAAATGTTCAGGACAAAGTATTAGCAATCTTGAATACTTTAGTAAATGTAATTCTCTTTTTACAATAACATTTACGAAATTACTTCTTCCCATTGTCAATATGTTATTGTGTGTAGAATTCCTGAGGCAAAAAAATGGATTAAACCCCATTGGAATGGCTTGTAACATACACAATATTGGAAAAGTGATGCGTGTGTAAACTGTCCGAATTTCATAGTCAGCCGACTCCCTCAGAACGTTGACTGGGACAATCGAGACCTTTAGGCTATGTTTAGATGGGCGTGTCGGGATAGGGAGATAACTCCTAGGTTATCTCATGCCTTGACTAGGATGTTCGGCGCATCCCATAGGTATGCATGACTTTCCGCCCTCCCTGTTCACGTGGCTTTCATTCACAGCGGGTCCACCAGCGAGAAGTTAAATGCAGGGCAGTATGTCAACCTCTGCTTTCCAATGGACCCCTGAACGCCAGGTGAACAGATGGTGGGAAGTCCATGCTTATGTATGTAAGGCATGCGTTTAGGGGGTTATAATCGCATCTAAACCCCATATAAACATAGCCTTAGAATGGAGTTTACCAAGAGCAGATCTTAATGGTGGAAATGAATGTTGCAACCACCAACCGATATGAAATAGTTGTGGCCTGGAGATCCCTTTAACTCAAAGTAGAGCAGGGCAACTGCAATCATGCCCTAATTACCCATTCATCATATCATAAGAATAATAGATTTGATAAGAGGTACGAGGCTAACGTGTTTTTTATTTTAAGGGAAATCTGGGCCTCAACAACCTTTATCTTGACATGACAAGGCTTGACCCCCTCCTGTGCTAAATCTGTCTATGGTCTAGAACGCCTTCATAGATTAAAGTTAGATTACACAGATGTCTGTCCTTTCTGGACTGGTGCACAGTCCTTTGTCCGGATTGCTTGGCAACTGCAGAGTTTAGGTCCTTTCTTTCTATTCCACTGGTAGAGGCTATTGTTGTATAGTCCGTTCCGGGCCTTTGTCCTAATGTGCGCACTGGTGTATTAAGCCATACGGAACCAATATCGGAACTTTATACATTGGGCCATTAACAGTGGATGGTTCAGCAGAGCTTTAGACTTTTTTTCCTACATGTATAGAAAAACCAGAACTGATGCAAATGAAAATGAGCATGAATAAGCAAAGAGAATTGGTAACCAATTCCGAACAACAACATTTTTAGATGAAACAGGGAAAACATGCATCGAACCACTCTCCAGAAAGTGTCAAACTTTCATTTGAAGGGATTTAGTATAAACAAGATTCCCTGGACAGCTGGATGTACAATATTTAGTCTTGTAAGAGTAAAGAACATTATAAATGCAGGCCATTTTTAGAAGGTTCTATAAATGTGTTCATAGAAGTGGTAAACAGAGAACAGGGGTGTTGAATAGCCAGTGTCGTTTAGGCATGGACAACATCTAATCGAGCATCGATTGAACCAAAATCGAACCGTGTGTGGCTAGCTTAAGAGAAATCCAAAGAAACACATTTTACAATTAGATGGCATGAGTTGTGTATTAACATTCTGCATTGCAATAAATACATTTTGTGACACAGACTCATCTCTCCTCCCATATATAAATAGCTGCTCATGGGTAAGTTGTTAGTGTCAGATTGTAAAATCTTTCTCTATATAAGTTGAGCGTTTTCAGAGAATCGGTACTGCTAGTGTATAGACACATGATAAGGTTTCATCCCTGCACACTATGCTGCAGCATATACCCCCCTCCTGGCACTGGCCTTTTGGCTGAAGGAATATAGAGAGAACACTGCATGGTCCAGTCCTGCCTACTTTGCTGGAACATTCTGTATATTTACTTGATATCTGAATGGCTGTGTGTGTTTTTTTCCCCTCATTTTCTCTCTAAAACATTGGTGTGTGTCTTGGTCCAGTGAGTCTTATAGTGCTATTAGCTATAGTATATTGTTATTCAAGGGATAAATAAGGTCAAATAAACAGGTCTTGCTATGTACTGAAATTGCACCCAAAGTAAAACAAAAACTTGATTTTAATGATTACTTACCTCTAAGCTGTCACAATGGTGGAGAAGTGTCCCAAACCCTTTAAACAACCCACACATTTGTTGTGCTGTAGTCAGTGGCAGTCAGCATTATGTGGGTTCATGAACTGCAGTAACACATCTGGCCACCAGAGGCCAACAGATAATTGTATCCAATGGTGAAAACGTAGCACCATAGGCTTGTAAAGGGGACGTGATGATGTGACTGATTTGTATCTCCTGACTGTGTGTTAGAAGCTTTTATAGTTGTGGTGTTTTCTGAAGCACGGAGCAACAAGGGAAATTCGGAATCATCATCTCTTACAAGTGAGGATTTTTTTGTCTTTTGTTGACAGATTGTCTACATATAGGGCTGCTTGTCATTTGGTGGGTAGTCATGACCGAACTGTTCACCAGAACAGCGGTAAGTTCATGGCAAACAATGGGTATTCGCAGTCAGGCAAACACTTCCACTGTTCTATCTGCACCCCACACCTTAAAATGGATGCAACTTTGACCCCCCTCACCCCAAAGTAAGATATGTATTTTTCCCACCTACCTATTCAATAAAAAGAAGTTTCATTTTAAAAAAAATTATAAAAAAAAATAGCTTGGGGTCCCCCCCCCCTCCAGAGCATACCAGACCCCCTTCAAACATAGGGTCTGGAATGCTCTGAAAAAGCAGGACATCGAACAGCATGGGGTTCCCCACCAGAGCATACTAGACCAGAGCTCCAGCAATGTGTCTGCGTCCCAGGAAGTTGACTGACTGAATGAAGCTTCAAAGACACTGGGCAGATCAGGCCTGGGTGAAAGGAGGGTCAACTAGCGTCATTTAAGTAGACCTATACAATGTTCTCCGTGTCCTTTGCTATCAAAACATACAGTCTAACAAAAAACCCAGAAAAAATACACTTACCTGTAAACAGTAAATCACAATTGTCCATTTGAATGTAAACTATACCGGGAATGACACCGCAACGTCACTTCCGGTATATGGAACGCACATTTCCTGTTCCAAAACCGGAAGTGACGTCAGCCGGACGTCACATCTGGCCCATGCACGGTACAATGCTATAGATCAGTTGTCTCTAGCCGGTCTCTAGTAAAAATACTTCTTTCTCGTGCCGGACCAGGCGTGGAAAGGTCTAGCTGGAGGAAGAATGACTTCTCACCGGCGAAGGGGGCGGGTCAAACACCCGTAGTGTTCGCCGGTGAGAAGAAAAGCAAACATTCAATGTTCGTACGGAACTGTCTGCCTAGTGGGCAATTCGTCCATCACTAGTGGTGGCATCATCCCCACTCTGATGGGTATAGAGAGACTGTAAATGGTAGGTGTCACTGCCTTAATAAACCAACTTTACCGTGTCTCCATCTTGTGGCCATACATAATATTGCAGGAAGACTGACACAAGACAACTGGTACACGAGGAGTCATTTGACAGTAATATGGGTGTCAAAAGCAGACAAGAAGGAACAGCATGTATTTACTTTTAGGACTGTTGAGTGCTTCTTCATCATTAACCCCCCTAGCGCTTCTGACGGCTCCATCTCGTCCTACAGTTTCTTGTCTTGTATTGCAGTTGACGAGATGGAGCCGTCCAGCTAAGCTCAGATCCCCGCAGCAGCACGTTCTGTTCTGTGCTGTCCGGGAGATCTGAAGCTTGCTTCAGCCGGTGATGTCACCCCTCTCCCAGCCCAATTTGCATATGAATGTCCCGCGCCCCCCTTGCGTCCGGGGGGGGGGGTTGCAAATCATATGCAAATTGGGCTATCTTTAAAGAGCACATCTGGAAAATCACCCCCAGTGTCATTTCCAGATGTAATCTTTGAAGTTAGCCCTTTCAGAGGGTGCCAAATGCCATTGTATTATATACAGTGATAACTGTATCCAATACAATTCAAAGTAAAACAAAAACAAACACATTTCCTATTGTTATAACAATGTTATTATAAACAATCATAAATACTGTTTTAAAATCTTTCATACCAAATAAGTATTCAAGAGATTTTTGCATTCAAAAGATACATTTTATAATTTTTTTTTATGTACGGTACTTTTTTTATAATAATTGTGTGTTTCGAACATTATTATAGTCAGGATGTCTATTAGACCCTTGTACGCACATATTTTTGGAAGTTACAGGCCTACAACACAAAAAAAAATCCATTACAGTCTATGGTGCGCTTTTGGTACAGAAATCTGGAAATTGCAAGAGCGCTAGGGAGGTTAAACTAACTCAAAGGTAAGTAGACGTGACATCTCCCTTTCTAAGTCTCTCTGCACCTGCCAGAAAATAAATTGTTAAATATAAAGTCATGTTACTTCTTAACAACTCTGTATGTTACGCATTTGCCACTTTACATATGGTGTATATAAAGTGTACATATGTGTTGAAATATGTGGAAAAATTCAAATTGTTTTAAATGAAGCATTGCGTATATACTGGAATGTCCAAAATCCAGCCTGGCAGCATATTGCAGTAGTTTTCACCGGCCCACATTCATAAAATCAATTATCAAAAAAAGCGATCCCTACTGGGGTGACATAATTTCAATAACAGAGGAGAGGTGACACAAAGCTTTCCAACCACTGGCATTTTTTTGTGTACATGGTTAAATAACTTACAACAAGATTACCCCCACCTCTCCCAAGAACCACAGCTGCAATGTCAATGTGATAACTGCAGCACATTTTTTGCCCCCACCCGTGAATGGTACAGTCCTGAGTTTACACATTGCTCTTTATTTTTTTTGTGCCTGTCTGTGTTGGCTGCTTCACCATACAGATTATGCCTACTACTAGCATACAGCATAAAGGTGAGCAGTGCTGGTGAATCTTCTCACTGGAATGGGTATTGGTCAAAACTTTTGGGGTTAGGTGAAATGAGGCTGGGAGTCCCTGCATGCCTAGCGGCTGCATTTATTATTGTTATGGCAGTGATGGCTAATGCTTAACAACAATAATAGTGCCATGTTTATGATTAATGAATGTTGGATTAAATGGTCAGCCACTCACACTAACCACACCTGATCCTCATTACAAGACCTGTGCACTACCATGCTATATACTAGAGACGGTTCAAACTTCAAAAGTTGAAATTGTGATTTATTTCTGCCGAATGTCGAAATTTAACAGTGGAATGGAGATCTCCTGGACCTCCTACCAATTCCTAAAGGGTAAATAAGAACACATAAATGAAATAACAATAAAACCTGTATCACATCAGGGCTGGAGACTTTGAGGGAGCGAAGCCCTGAATGTAATAGACGGGGACATTGTAAGTATGTTCTTTGTTTTTTATGAATTTATTAACTATTTCATTTTAATGGTGTTTTTTCTTCATTTAATTCCTGAACCCTGTAGGAATGGGAAGAGATCCGGGAGAAATGTATACTCCTATCATTCTAATTTCATATGTAATATTCTCAAATTAAACATAGAATATTTCAGAAATGATCTAAATCCCGCAGTCAATAGGAACTTTGGCCCGGGTGTTCAAAATTTGTGACAAGACTGTATATACCTGTGATGGCGTAGGTGACAGAGGTGGCACTCGGAGCCCTCTTTGTGGGCACTCAGACTGTCAACCAGAAGAAAGGAAAGAGCTGCAGCCTATTGGCTCTCAAAGCTCTCTTTTGATTGCACACAGCATCCCATACCCTCCCCTAGAGATATCAGCAGCACAGAGGTACATAAGGGTTATATAAGGGGAAATGGTTAATATGATTTTTGTGTATATATATATATGAGATAAATAGGGGGGGGGGGGGGGTTATACCTTATAAGAAAATGATTATGTGTTTCTTGTGTATATGAGCTGTGAATCTGTAATTTAGGATATATTACATATATATATATATATATATATATATGAAAAAAACTTTTTGGAAAAAAAAAACGGTTTACTTTCTGAAAAAGCAACCAGTTTTTACCAAGGAAAGTAACAAAAAGGAATTGCGTTCATATATATATATGTTTCGCCTCTGGTGGGGAGATTGATTGGGAGAGATGGATCACAACAGGTATTTATGAAAAAAACATACAACAAAGGTAACTCGGTAACAACTTAAATTATATTTATTTGTTTTTTCATTTCTTATAGTGGGTTTTTGTGCTCCTTGATAAAGCCGTTTGGCGAAACATGTCAGATTAAAAAGCACTAACTGTGAGGGACATGGATGGTTTTTCATAATACAATTGTAAAGGGGAAAATGAGGCGCTCCGATCTGTGAGAGCCCCCTTTTTCACCCTAGGAAAAAAATACACTGTGTTTTTTTTTATTAAATAAGAGCCCATGCTCGAAAGCGGGGCTGGCCCAGCGGCCGGCTATAAAAATTCCTCCGGTCAAGGCCAAAAGGCCGCCCCCAGGAGGTAGTTGTGTAGTGACCAGGGTATGCACCTTATTTGTATATATGTGTGATTTGTATACTCTGCCCT
>CM070039.1:87167203-87188644 GCA_036250615.1 Ptychadena robeensis
AAGCTTTTCGGATATCGCAGATCCCTGAGTCTCATCAGGGCTAATACAATTCTGGTCTTTTGAAACTTACATTTTACACAAAATACATGGTCTAATATTTGAACAAAAGAAACATTTTTCTTGACACCATGACTGATGTGTGAAGTGGAAGGGTTATTTCAATGGAGATAGTGTCATCAGAGTTAGGAAGAGTTATATTGGGGTAATACATGATAAGAGGTAGACCTCTGTTTTCTAATGACTTCAGTTAGCCAATAAACGGTATCACTTGAACTCCAAACTTGCTGTAACAATTGTAATGAAACACTTTTAGTTAAATCAGCCTCTTAAAGTTGGGTTCTAAATGCCCTTTACTATATTGTTTCCTGGATCATTTATCCATTTATCAGTTATTGAATTGTGTTACCTACCATGTGACATTGAGCTTTCTATACTTTTTAATGCCTGTCATATGTCAACTAGCACGTTTCACTACATTTCATGTTAGTGACGCAGTAGAAGGCTTAGCTATACACGTACATCTATCTAGCTTTATGTAAGATCATGATCTGCAAATAACCAAAGAAGGAAGAAAACTCTCCGCTACTATCTAACTCAAATTAACCTCGGCACAAATTCGACTTTCTATCAGACCGAGCTTCCTGCACAGGTACACGATCTAAGGTTGCCTTTCTCCACAATATCAAGTATGTAAAGAAAGGCATGACCCAAACACAGATACACAGGAAAACACCATCGTACTGAATGGGACCATATTTAGATAACCTTGACTTCTCCTTAGCAACGTGAAACCTTTCTTGGGATAACAGATAAGGTCATTAAACAAGAGACCATTGTTCAACGATCGGGTACAGATTCTGACTTCGGATTTAGAGGTGATAGCAAAATATCATTTGAGGAAATTAAAGTTCAATGATCTTAGGTTTTGCAAATATCCTATCAAATGCCTTTTATTAATACACAGCCGAATAGTTATATCAAGATTTATTATCAAAGTCTAATTGTATTTTAACTGGATGTTAATACAGGTCAAATATGTAAACCAAGGAAGAAAGAACCCATTAAAAATGGTCGCCATACATTGGTACAGATGGTCATTCACTTTGAGTGATTCAATTTCCCATTGACTATCTGATTTCTTACATATACATTGATCCAGGGCCACACATTTTAGGGCCCAATACTAGATCATTTTAGCCCTCCAAACACACACATTTTAGGGCTCATTTAGGTTACATTGTTTGCATTGTCCAACGGAGGGTGCAGATTGATGCAGAATCGTCGCCGTTTTCAACAGCGCCTTTTGACGATCCTAGCTCATCCAGTGAAAGATAATAAATAGTTGTGCACAGCCGTCAGCAGTGATTACACAGTTACAGTAATGTCAGTGGCCAGAAGGGCCCTCAGTGGGTGTATGGGGCCTGAGCACAGATCACAGAGTAAAATAGGGTCAGTATGAGGGATGCGTGTTTAAGTTGTGTGTAGGTGTGCAGCTCTCAAAATGGAGGAGTGTGGCCCCCTGTAACAGACAAATAGGAACAAGGACAGAGGCACACAACCTAGTACAACAAAGTAAGGTACTGTAAATGGTTAAATAATTTGGAATAAATTTAAATAAAACAAAACAAGAGACAAGATACTCACATTAAAGGAGGTTTACAAGGATTAATCTCTCAGGGCCATGTGCTTTCCAGGATGACCTCACTTCCTGCTTAGGGATGAGATCACTTCCTGCTTACAGATGCTGGAGGGGGACAGGAACAATGGGCTCTTTTTCAACCAAGTCTCTCTCATGTAGTGATTAGAGATGGGCGAACACCGGCCCGGAGAGTCCGCGAACAGGGCGGGTCGAACTTTAAACAAGTCCGCCGTCCGCCCTGTTCGCGGACACATTCAAATTCCCCGCCTCTAGGCGGGGAATTTGAATCGGAAAAACCGGATGTGACGTCAGTGACGTCACATCCGGTCCTTGGACCGCAACCTGGAACGCATAGTTCCTGGTTACGGGCGCAGGATGTGACGTCACTGACGTCACTTCCTGCTGCAAACCGTTTTTTTCACTACAAGACCGGCTGCACGCCCGGTCTTGTAATGAAAAGATTCATCCTCCGGCACGATCACACAGGTTCTGATCCTGCCGGAGGAAGAATTTGGATCTTCTTCTGGCCGGCGAACAGTACGGATCGAACACCCGTACTGTCCGCCGGCTGGAGGATCGGCGAACATGCCGTGTTCGCGGCCGAACTGTTCTCCGGCGAACAGTTCGGCCCATCTCTAGTAGTGATGAGTTCACCTGTCCAAACGAGTAGACAGTCAACACCAAAACAAAGTAAGATATGGTGCATGTGTATCTCTGGGTGCAGACAAGTGCCAACTGTCCCAAAGTTCCTGACTGGACAGTTACCACTTGCCTGCACCCAGAGATGCACATGCACCATATCTTACTTTGTTTTGGAGTTGACTCGTTTGGACAGGTGCTAAAGACGAAACGTATGTTGGGATTAGAGCTACATCTTTTGTTCAACCTGCGGATTCCCAGCGTTCTCTATATTCTTTTTTCATGTATTTGTGACTGTTAGCTGGGATATTATGTACTGACATTAGGCCTTTGGCCAATGGACTTTTTACCTTTTGTAATAAATAGAATTGTTCTTATATCTTGTGACATGCTATAACTAATTGAAGCCTTTAAAGTCTCCTCACCCCTGAATCTTCAGGGGGAATTTATGATCTGGGTCAGTGGGCCTAGGCTCGCTCTCCTGGTGATATATTTTTTGTAATATCTTTGCATGTATGGATATGGATGGATATCTTAAGGAGCAGAGGCTAACAGTTTAGAAGCTGGTAACTATAGCTATATAACATTGTCGAACCTGAAGTAATTGGTGGGACTGGTATTATGAGTGGCAACAGAGCCACTTTAAAACATGACCTCATAGTGCTTTTATTCTACTGTTTATGTTTCCAGAATCATGCGGGTCATTGGCTGGATATACTATGACAAGAATATTCAGAACCGACCTTCTCGAGTTACTGAGTAATGAAAGGTCAACCTTAACAGTCGAGTTAATGGTTTAGTGACACAGGTGTAAGTGGCAATGTTATGGTAATAAGAATTAGTTACATTGCATGTGTGAGGAATTAAAAGACACGCTTCATTGTGCAATCAGTAGAAATTGCCACTACATCCCATTGATGATTGACTTCTTGACACTTGTTGAGTGTGGTTAGTGGAAAGCATAAAAATATGTTGTTATTATTAAGACACTGGCACAACTATTCAATTCACACATGGTTGTGGGGATATTGGTTACAGCATAAATAATGTGCATGTGCTGCTGACTGCTTGCCCTTTAATAGTAGACATTTTCTTTGTGTCTCCATGCATGGAAATTTGTGCACCCTGTGTGTGTTTTTTTAATCAAAGGCACATGCTTACTTTCAACAAACCTCAATCCCAATATTATGTTCTATGATATCAGTAATATGATTCGGTTGAAGGAAATTTATGATTATGGGTTTTCCCATTTTATTTTTGACCAATCCCCTTTAAATCTTATTTGGAGGTCCTGCGTAATAAGGACTTATGACCCCTTATCAAAGGAAGTGTCTGGCAGCCTTTGGATCTCTAGATCCCTTGTCTCTCACATTCACATGTGCCACTATCTTATCCCTATTGGGCCTGATAACCAATTGGGCTGCACCTAATGTCAACACGGTGTTGCTCATTTGAATGGTGTCTTACTGTTACCGACCAATAACTTGTCCTCAGACTGCCTTGACTTTTTTGTAGCCTTTGAACTGCATCTTTGTCTGCGGATACTATCCTCCATCCCAGAACCTTTTGTTGTCAAAAGTTGCCGGTGAGTTGGTGAAACCCAGAAGTCTTTCACAGATAATCCCACACTTGTTGCGGGTTGCTCTGCTGAATATTAGATTCTGCACCTCTATCTGCACTTGTTTGGTGACATGTTGGGTCCACTGCTTTCTCCAGTGAACAGTTCCTAGAGCATTATGGGTCAGCTCAAGAGCTGGTGCATCAGTTCGATTGCTTTGAGGCAATGTTTGTCTAATCTACAGCCCCTTAAACACAGTTTTGTTAAACAAAGAAGAACATATATTTTGACAATATATGCAGTGGTGGCTTAAGAGGTGTCCTTTTGAAGGAAACTTCTTTTTACACAGAAATCACATTTTATTTCTTTATTCTTTTGTCCTGTCTTCCAATAGGATCCAACCACATACTACTATATACAGCTTTGTTAAAGTAGACTTTTATGGTGAGAAAATGGCTTTCAAACAAAAAATTTGTATGTGTTTAGAAAAACCTGTAATAAATAAAGTGGCTGTTGCCTCGTCTTTCCAGTGCCAATGTTTAGAAGGTCATCGAGTATAAGGGCCAGGCTTATCTCTATTCGCAAAGAAAGAGGACAGTGAGTGCAGACACAGGTGCTGGTGAGGCAAGAGTGCGCCCCTGGCCAGTGAAGTGACTGTGTCCGAGACTGCGCCGATTGCCTTCCGGTCACAGTTGCAGCTGCGCCAAGAGGAGGTGGGGTGGCCCCTCCCCACCTGAGCTGAGAGGTTAGTCAGTGTCCAGGAGCAGAAGGCAGCCAGGGCCGGGTGGGTTGTAGGAGAGTTCTCAGGTTTACTTAAAAGACTGTCGGCTGTTATACCCCAAGCTGTTGTGCTGTACAATCAATAAAGTACAAGTTCCACCGAATTGGTTTTACAAGTTCTTAGTTCACTTCCCCCAGGCCTGCTCCATTACAGCATCATCCAACAGGGGTTAAGCACACAGACCTATGGATGTGTTATAATGGACTGTGGTGTCATAGTTATTGTATACATGTGGTTTTCTAATTGCGAATAATATGCAAAGACACCTAACATACAGCCAAATTCAGCTTCATGTCAGCATATTAATCTAAATAAATTATTGACCAATGCCAAGGGAAGACTGGCATTTTTAAATGCAGAGGAAAAAATATTTCCGTTCAAACATTAGGCTCCCAGTGTGTTTCAGCAAACAACAATGAATCATTTGGCACTAGACTTATGTTGTGGGGTAATGAGATACAAACTCAGCCAAGCATTCATTTAAAATAATCAAACATCTGCATCACAACATTAGTTACATTTAAGACAACATAAAGGGCATAACAATCACTTCCATGCTTGAAAACAATATTGCCAACTGCATCAACCTGTTGTATACATTGATTGGCATCTGTAATAGCCAGATGGCATTATAGCTTGGGTACATTGATGATGGTCAGGTAAATGGTATTCCAATGTCAACCAAAGAACTTGAATCTTGTTTTGGTTATGCCAAGGCTGCTCTACGTCTTGGGCCACAAAGAAAAATATGAGTTTTGTATCACAATCTAATTATTATTATCAATGTACCACTAGACTATATAAACAATTAGATTGTGGAAGTTTTGGTATACAAACATTACATCCCCCCATCACATTCCCAGAGTCATAGTTGTCACTGGGGATTAGGTTAACATTCAGTTCAATATAAACCCCTCATGACTGATGCCAAGGAAATGGAACCTGCAGGGATGCCAACCTAGAGGGTTTCCATTGGCTTGCCTGGGTCAAGTAAAAAACCCTAAGTGCGTAGCTCAGGGTGAGTAATGTTGTAAACCAACTCACCCCGAGCAACACTCGGCTTAACGCTGTGGAGTTTAAAATGACTCATTACGTGCCCTGTCTTTATTTTTCATTGGAGGTTGAACCACAGGCTGGTCCTTCTTCCTCTAGTCTAATAAAAAATACACAACCTGTCTCAGTTAATCTGTTTCTACGAATTTAAATTAGACATGATACTATTCTGTAGTTAAATTACAGTGGAACGAAAATCTAAAACCAAACAAAGGTTTCATTCGACCAACTTTTAAACAAAAGTGAACAATATCGAACAAAAAATCTATCGAAAGCTGATCGGACATGTTGTTAACTTTCATCTATCTTGTAAAAAACTAAAGTAAATTGAACGTACCGTACCATTTCATTCAATAGTTTTTGTTCGATCTAATGAATTTGAATGAATCTATTTCTTGTTCAAAAATCGAACAAAAATACAGTGTATACATTCAATATAGGCACAATCGATATTGGATCAAAATATAGAACATCCTATTCAAATCTTTTGTCAATTGTGCAAAAATCTATACGTGTATTCTTACATTTACAGCCATTACAAATTCTATTGCCTCTGGATTGCATCCAAGAACCACAGAGGTGTTCAGGAACTTGCCACTGAGCCCAAATATATGAACATACACTAGGGTAGATAAACAAGAACACCCCATAGCTGTCTTGGAATTTGCCTCTGTGCTGAGGGTGATCAGTGCATTTTCAGTGCATCATGGACCCAAAAAACATAGGACAGTTGGAAAAAAGAAGAGAGATAAGAGGGCAATTACAATAGAGCATGAAAGAGATGTCAACTTTAATGATAAGTCTTAAATTGTTGTTTCCGGTAGGCTAGAAACATGTTTTTAATTGAATTGCTATAAAAGAAGGAATAATATTGGTATTTATTGTATGTTACACATATTTTACAACCTTTTTTTTATGAAAAGGTAAAGTAAGTGGTAATTTGTGAAGTCCGTTATGGATAATTGTCATTTTCATTATTTCCTATGGGAATCAACTTACAACCAACCCTTCAAAACAAATTTGTAAGCCAATGGTCCACTGTATATCTTTTCCTGCAGGACTTGCCACAGACAAAAACATCTATCATATATGAAGAGGACCAACATTCTAAGCCTGGGTCTCCATACCTGGGTGCACTGGGAGCATTGTGAAGGATCGCTGAGTGGCAGCTAGAGGTGAGAGACCTCACCTTTTTTCATGCAATCATTTATTCTGAAAGAAGTTAAAGCTGTACTTTAATTGTCTATCTATGTGATCTTAATTTCAATATCATATTACACATCTAGAATTGAATACAACCCCTAGAAATCTCTATTCATATTTGTATTATTTGTTCATGATCACATATTTGCTTAAAAAATGTAACTCCACACTAAACTTCTACTACAAACCACTTGGAATTGGAATGACTGACCTAGTCATGTGTTTGGAAACGCTGTTTGTATAGTCATATAAAAAGTTTAACATACTGTGACAATTCAGAATCTGAAGTAAAATGATCTTTGACATGAGATACTTCACGGCGATGAGCCAGCCTCATCCCATAGAAATGTTCATCAATTAACTGATAAAAAATTTAACTCCACACTAAACTTCTACTACAAACTACTTGGAATTGGAATGGCTGACCTAGTCATGTGCTTGGAAACGCTGTTTGTATAGTCATATAAAAAGTTTAACATACTGTGACAATACAGAATCTGAAGTTTAATGATCTTTGACATCAGATACTTCACGGCGATGAGCCAGCCTCATCCCATAGAGATGTTCATCAATTAACTGATGTCATAACAATTCATAGCCGCTTGGTTTGTTGGTCTACCCCTGCAGTAGGTCTCATTGGTGTCAAGCCAAGAAAGGCAGACTCAAAAGGAGGCTGTCATCCCAAAACAGAAGAATCATCCATCAAGGGATTCACGATGTTCAGCAGAAGAATATAACAATATGGAGAAAATAATAATTGTACTGGACTGTGGATGAAGCTGAGAAGCCATATTGTCAATTCACTGTGGCAGTTATTGTTACCATGCAGTTATTTTCTGATTTTGAATGGGCCCTAGACTTCACTTTATATAGAAGATTTATCCTCAATTATGTTTCCACATTGACAAGTTGAGTCAAAGACAATGTGCTTCCATCAGCAAATTATATTATTATGTATTATGTATTATTATATATTATGGCCAAGCCCAAAACATGTTTGTGCTTGTGTGATGGCATTCATGTGGCTTGATGTCACTTATAAGTAGAGCTTATAAAAATGGGCCATCCCACCAATCTACAAAAGACTCAAAAACACTTTTTTCCCCTAATATTTTAAGTTATGCAACACTTTTTAATATGAAAAGGTTAGGTAAGGGGTGCTTTGGGAGGTTCAGAACACTTGATGGGAATTTTTCATTCTTGACTTATTGTTAGGACCCTAGCTGTACCGGTCACTGCCAGCAGGTTGCTCCCTGCAAGCATGGGCTGGGTGGTGCTCACGCCTCCCTCGTTAGCTTAGGAGGGCTATTTAGGTGTGCTTCATCCAGACCATGCTGGCTGTTCATTGTACTTGTATCTGGATCTGTATCTGTTGCTGTTTCTTTTTGCTTGTCTGGACCTTGTGCTTCCCCTGGCTTTCTGTTCCTGAACCCTGATACCCCTGGCCTTTTGCACCTGTTTGTCTTCCTACCTGTAAGTCTTTCATTAAATCTGTTTTCTGTCACCACCATATCTGGATCTCAGTGTGTGTTGCGTGCCTGGTCCCCTCCTTGTCCTGGATCCTGACACTTATAGAGATGGTGGACAGTTCATTGTGAACATCAAATGTTTGCTTTTCTTCTTGCCAGCGAGCAGTATGGGTGTTCGACCTGTCCCCTTCGCCGGCAGGAAGGAGTCTATTATTCTTCCACTGGCTGGATAAGGTGCGGAAAGATCCAGCCAGAGGAAGATTTCTTTCACTAGAGACCGGGTAAAGACTGTTTGTGAATGGACAAGGCTGAAGTTTGGCCATCACTATTGACTCACAACCAACTTGACCAGGGCCATTTGTAGCCTGTGGGGGGCCCTAGACAAGTTCTTGCCTAGAGCCCCCTGGCGAGCGGGGTGGGGGTTGTGCCTTAACACGCTGTCACTCCTCCTTCCTCTCCTTCCCCCTCCACAATGCCTCCACAATCCACAACCCCTCATCCCCATGAGCGCTCGCTTTGCTCAAATCGGGATGTCTATCGATGGGGGGTTGGGGAGTGTGCTATTGGAGAAGAGTGGGCAGATAGGTCCACTTTAATTTTCAGCAAGTACATTGAAGCTCAACAGAACAAAAGGAAAAAAGTGTGGTGGGCTGGAGAGAAAAAAATATTTCATAACTATTTCAGACCTAAAAAAGTGAAGCTTTTAAATGATTGTCATGAGTTGTTCTTTTATGGCTTTGTTTTATTTCCTTTTCATTTCTGTCTCATGATATATTAAGTGTCATGTAATGTGAAAAGTGTCTTCCAGCAGAGCCAAGTAATGGCTTAAGGAAGCACCTTCTGGACTATACATACAAAGGAGTATTGCTGATAGAAGGTATGGTTTTTATCTTAAATAAAACTAGACAAAAACTAATAAAATTGTATAATAGTAGTAACTGTAACTTTAGTAACAAAAAAGAAAAACAGACCTTATGGATTTGCCACATGGAACCTTAAATATCATTTCATTTCTTCTCATATTTAATTCCTTTCTCATATATATATGTTAAGTTAACACTGAGCTGTGACCATTCCATGCCCCATCTTTTTGATCAATCACAGACCAACTAGTTTTCTGTGATTGGCTAAATATATGGGGTTGTCACTGGGAAAGTGAACCTAGGTTCACTAACCCAGATCTACAAATTCCCCCTGAGGCAATCAGGGGCTAGGGGACTTTAAAGGCTCCAAAATCTAGAAATTAATTAGATCGACAGGTATATATGTAAAATTTCATGTATTTATTCAGTAAAACATCATTATCGGGCAGCAGGCCCTAAAAACAGTGATATACTCGACATGTGGTTACAAGTATAAACGGCATTAATACAAGGTCTGATGGTGGTTCTACATACAGATGAACAACAAGACTCCCAACACGACGCACGTTTCGTTAATAGAAAATTTCATCGGAGGTGTGCAGTAGTGATTCATTCCATAAAGGCCCCCATACACGTGTCGGATTCGCACCGGATTCCGGCACGATCGATTCCGGGCGCGTGCACGCCAAACGATCGTGCCGGAATCGCATGCAGCCCACCTGGTTCGATCGTTCGCCTCCGATTGATCAGGGGCTCAGAATCGGATCCGACGGAGAACCAACATGTTGGTCTTTCTCATGCGATTCTGTCCGAATCAGGGGGAGTTGCCATTTGTGAGGTGGACAATCGGACACGGATCCATCCCGGAATCCGTTGGACAAGGTGGTATGCTGCGATGGATACTCTTAATTGGCCGATTGATCACACCTGCGATTCCCGGCAGAATCGCCGGAATCGATCGGATGATGAATCGATTGGACATGGAATCCGACACGTGTATCACGGTAATTTAGCAGGGAGAGAACGTTACTCTCCCTGCTAAAGAGAGGTCCCACCTCGCATATTATCAGCACAAGCAGGGTGAGACATTAGCAGGGAGAGTAACACCCTCTACCCTGTACCGTAAGTAACGCCAGTGACGTCACTTCCGGCACTTGGAACATGGAAGAACCACATTCCACATACAGGAAGTTACTGCGTTTACGTCACTTCATATATTTCCCCCAAGTTTTTTTTTTAAGTTGACAGGTATGATACAGAATGCTGTGTTGTTTTTTGTAAGTTTAAAGCCCCCCATACACCTTTTAGATCATTAAATAAAATTTCCTTTAGATCTTCCAACAACTATGTAGTATAGTAACCTCCCTGAGAAGACATAGTGATTGGAAGGTTTATATCACTGCTATGTAGTGCTGGGTCCTCCCTGATAGAATACATAGTGATTGGAAGGTATATATCACTGCTATGTAGTTCTGGGTCCTCCCTGATAGAACACATAGTGATTGGAAGGTATATATCACTGCTATGTAGTGCCGGGTCATCCCTGAAAAAATACACAGTGATTGGAAGGTATATATTACTGCTATGTAGTGCCGAGTCCTCGCTGAGAATACATAGTGATTGGAAGGTTTAAAAAGCCCCTTATATAACATGGTTTTAATAGAAGATTGTACAGAAATTGCATGGTAGGATTGTAAGGTGTATGGGGGCGTTAAGTTAAGTTTGATGGGGACACGTTATTGCTGTGTTAGAATATAGGGGCAAATAATGTGCCCTAAACATGGGCAAATCATGCCCCCAATTGGGCTTCTTGGTGCATCAGCATGCAAAATGCTGATGCGTCCATGATGCCCAGTGGAGACAAGGCCATAATTATCTTAATAGACAACACAACTGTAATATGCCTGGGCACAAAATGACTACCAACTCCAGATATCCTAACAGGCTTTATGATATAATCTAGAAACAAGCCACAGGTCATACACCAAGGACAGTCCAATAAAGTACAGTACAGATGGACAAGGCAGGAGCTGTGGCCCAAAACAAGTTCAGGGCAGGAGTGGTAGAGAAAGTCAAAAATGAGAAGAGGGCCTTATCTTGCAGATAGATCTTACAATGTGGTCAAAAGGGAAAAGGATAACTGGGGCACAGACAAAGTTGTAACACATGCGTAAAGATGGATGTCTTGATGGGTACTGGAGTGATACTGGGCCCCTCAATTGGTAGTGCAATAAACTATAGTGAGAGGGAACAATTAGCTAACTAGCAAACACATAAATGAACAGCATAATCTTAAAGTAATGCTAGCCATACACAGCCCGATAAATAGCCCGATCAACCAAGCCAGATCGAAGTTTGCCGATAAAAAAATCGGCGTTTTCTCGGATGATCGAACATAAAAACCCCACATAGGAAAAATGATTTTTGAACGATGTAACAGTTTTGATCGTACATCATAGTCGGAGTTTATCGCCATTTTTGTCGTCCAAGCCGGAAGTTTAAATACGATAATTAGTAATATCGGGGATGATTGGTGTTCATTTAGTTGGGCGCTACAAGAAAAATAGAACGTAACCGGACCGATTAAAATTTTCCAACATGTCCGATCATGTGAGGGCCGATTTTCCACTAAATTTTGATCGGGAAAGCTCTGTCGGACCATGTGGGCAAAACCGGATTTATGCCCGATTTATGCCCACAGATTTATGCCAGAGAAACTTCGATCGGGCTTGGTTGATCGGGCTATTTATCGGGCTGTGTATGGCTAGCATAAGTCTTTTATGTTAATGGTCAGTGAAGAAAGAAAAAGCTTTAATAGACTCTGTCATGTTGCCTATTTGGTCCTCTTGAAGGAAATTCAACTTCCTGTACTTATAAACCTAACCTAAGGATCTTGAAATGAATAGTTTTGTTCATCTATCGATTTATCTTTGCAGGGCCTCCTTCAGAAATCTCGGGGGCCTCATACTGGCAAAATTTTCAGGGCCCCAACCCCGGACAATACTGAATTCCCCCCTCCCCCCGGCAGCTGACTGCTGAGCTTCCCTGGTTGCTTCGGGCCTGGGACAAGAGTGCCCCCTGTACCCCCCTGATGGCGTCCCTGCATCTTTGCCACACTCCCAAATTGTAATTTTTTGGGTAGGGAGGATATTTTTGTAGGATAACCCTTAACCTTGCACTAGTAAGTCTTTTAACTAGCCACATATTTAAAATGAACCATAAAATGTAACATTTTCAAAGCAATTGCATACGAGAAATGGATAAATCAGGAGCTGAGCCAATGAGAAACCATTTTTGTATGGAACTGCTTCCCGCGACTCCATATTTTTTTTTTCTATTTCTCAGTTGTCTAGTTCAGCGACTTTATTGCCAGTTCATTAAACTTGGGATTAACAGGAGGAAATGTTGCAAGTTAAAAGTTGTAAAG
This sequence comes from Ptychadena robeensis, assembly GCA_036250615.1. NCBI lineage: Eukaryota > Metazoa > Chordata > Amphibia > Anura > Ptychadenidae > Ptychadena > Ptychadena robeensis. The sequence goes on from CM070039.1 coordinate 87,179,836, forward strand.
CTTTTCTTAAAATAACACCTTCAATTGAACTTTCTACAGTCACCTCGGGTCTCGGTATTGGAACCCACAGGGCTTGTTTAATAAATCCTGTCCCATCATGCAAATGAGTCCGGTGATTGAAAAAAACACACACACACATTTCATTCTGTCTGTGTGCGAGCCATAGGAAGTCTAAAATGTCTAAATCACTTGGCCCAGGTGTATGGAGAGGAATTTACGCTTAAGGTAGCGACCTTTATTGAGTGTGAAGTCTCCCTCAGATATGTTGCATAAATATATTTCTATAACGCCAACTATGCAGTCTGTGTATAAAATATACCACATAATTATTGCAATAAAGAAAATGATTCTAAGACATAACACGTGTAAACACGTGTTTATGTTTGAAATGATACCCTGAGGAAGTTTTATTTTTTGTGCTGCAGGCTCCGGAATTTGTGATGCTTCAGATATAGCGGAAATCCAAATCTCAGTATAACTTTATAGCCCTTCATGCGAGGATTGGGCTTTTTACTTTATGTAGGGCCTAGGGATGGCGTGCTCATTGCTGGAGTAAAGGAAACCTATATAAAGGTATGAAGTTGGCCATTCCAGAATATGAAAATGACAATAGACTTACTTTATGGGCATTATTTCAGCATTTCTAAGACAATGGCCTAGTAAAAGCTTTAAAATATAGATTTACGGTCCCAACTCCTTACCCATTGAGGGGTATCCTGTTCATACCCATCAACTTTTCCCTTAATAAATAGGGTAAGTAACATCAGTGATGTCACTTCTGGTATTTGGTATGTGGAAGTTGAAAGCCAAGTAATGGATGTCAGCTGGCTTACTTAGGAGGGAGGGGGGCGTTACTCTCGATCCTAACTTCTCACCTCACCCCGCACATCATCTGCACAAATGGTGTGGGAACTTAGGAGGGAGAGAAACATGCCCCTCTCTTGGCCGGGAAAGTCGCATAAAAAACTAGGCTTTCCTGGCCAAAACAGGAAGCTGGACAGATATTGTCCTGTTTAGAGATGAAATTTAGATTCAAGGTCACATTTTCGCATTTGAAATTTTGACTTAAAATAAAAAAATACAAGTTTATATGTATATATTGTAGACACTTACGGCATGCGCAAAGATGTTGAATATAGTGCTATATCATCGTAATCTTGAATATTGGGAATTCTAGGGAAAGCACCATGCCGATAAAAAATTCTTCTGTATTACCTATGCTGCTCATCACTACATGTATAAATAACACAAATTATAAATTATAAAATGACATGGGATGAGTATAGGGTGGTGCCAGAGCATCAGGAGTGGGCAGGCAAGGACAGGAGTGGGCGGCCCATGGCACGCCTACGTCTCAAAGGTCGGGCTACATAGGTAGGGGGCCCTAATCAAGCAGGCACACGGACCTGACTAGGTGGGCCTGGCCCCCCATGGACCACCCATAGCGCCGGCGCTGGATGAGTATAGTGATCTCTTGTACCTCTTATGCATTCCTAAAGGCTTAAATAAAAAAACTGACTATTGAAAAAAATATGTTAAACAATTCTTCTCTATTACAGACGTCTCTGCACAGTTGTAACAATGTCCACTCTCTAATCCATTCTGGGCAGATGTCTCTTGAAGTTTCCACGCTACTGCACATGCACAAAAAATTACTTGAGGACATATTGTTATTTACCGGTAGGTACTACCAGGGCTGAGCGCAAGTGTTTCTACTCATTTCAGGACCCATACTCCATCCAACAAGGACTTTGAGGGACATCAGTGCAGGACCGATAAAAGTGGGGGACATTGTCTGCAAGTGTGTTCTTTCTAAATATATTAATAATAAATTTTATTTTCCATATTTTTGGGGCCATAAGACGCATTTTTTTCCCCACAAGTGGGGGAAATTGAGGGTGCTTTTTATGGTCCGAATGAATAGTAGGAGGATGTTTGTTTGGTGTCCTTGCTGTACGGACAGATGCTGCAGCTTGTTTTGGCTGTGTTCAAATCGCTGTCAGTCAGAGAGGGGAGAGATCTGCAGCACCCAGCATCCCCTCTTTCCCCCCTCTTCTCTGATGTGTGATAAAGCAGGTGGTGATGTAATCTGAACATTGACAGCAAGTGTTCACTAGGGACTAGTGGCTAAAACTGGTAATGCAGAGGGGTTTTCCCCAATTGATTTGAAGACTTTTTTCTTTCTCTTTTCCTGCTCTGAAATCTGGATGCATGTTATGGTCAGGTGTGTCTTGTCTGAAAAATATGGTAATAAATCTATTTACTCTTTTATTTAAATAGCATTTTTTTATTGAATAGCATACTTTTTTTTTGAATAGCATATTTTTTAATGAATGTATTTTAACCCTTTAGGAATGGGTAAGAGGTCTGCACACCTCTACACTTATTCCATAGGGTAGGGGATCATATAATAACAAAAAATTTTAAGCCACAATTTCAAATGGTCAAAATGTCACTTTTTATATACAAACTTTGAAAACATAACAAAAAGGGACAAACTTGACCCCACATCATTCTTGCTCCTCCTGGGAAGGTTAGGACCCTTTAAATTCTTCACTATGATGTCCTTATAGAGGTAAACCACCATGGTCATAGACAGAAGGAAGTGTAGCTCAAGTGTATTAGGAGCTAAAGATTCTTTAGCCAGTGTTGGCCAAAGTTAAGCATCCTTATTTACTAGAGGTTGAAGTACTGCACGGCCGGAGGTTGACATACGTTGACCTTCCGTCCGGCGGATCGCCAGAGCGCCGTGGGAACAACTGGGGCTGCAGGTACGTAGTGGGTCCGTCTGCATCCCTGCCAAAGGATGCACTTAACACAGGGGGGTGCGATGGACGCAATAGCTTTATGGAAACATAGCCAAGAAATAACTTTTACATTTTTTTACATATACATTAGAGATGATCAAAGTTTTTTTCAGATATTCGACGATTTCGAGTTAATTGCAAAGCCCCTGAATATGTTATCATCACCAACTTGCTGGGGATGTAGAGTAGGGTTGGGGGAACATTTGAAAGAAAAAAGTATGTCTCTAGCACAAATAGTTTTTGCACAAATTAAGTTCAAAGTCAAGTCAAAATGTCAAAAATTCTGGAAATTCGACTTTAATTTTGAACTTAATTTTTTCAAAAACTATTTGTGTTAGAGACATACTTTTTTCTTTCAATTGTTCCCCCAACCCTCCTCTACATTTGGTGATGATAACAGGGGCTCAGGGGCTTTGCAATCAGCTCTGAAAGTTAGCAAGTCGAAAAATTCGAGCATCTCTAATATACATCACTGGATCTATCTATGAGAACAGAATCTAGGCAACCTCTCTAATGTAAACAATCAACAGTTATTTTTTAACTGTTAAAAAGTGAATGTGGACTCCAACGTCTATCTTTGAAGAATTTCATATTAAAGGTTCAGTCTCCATAGCCTGGGCGCACGGGTCAACGTCCAGTAGAAACTCTCCTGTTAGATTTACATGTGACTTTGTTTATATCGATATATATTTTCTGGTTAACTATTATCAAATGAAATGTAAAGCGAATGAATAGAAAAACGTCTCTGCTTTAGCAGTTTTATTAAACTCTTCTTACATTCTTCCCTAAAAGTAATTTCCATCTTCTCACGGGTACGTCCTGCTTCTAGCTCAACCTCAGGAAACTGATGACAGCATGAAAAATGTATTCTGATACACAAAATACTTACATCAATATAAAAAGATAAACATTGCAGTCTGATAACAATCTTCAATATACAAATACATTGGCTTTTCATTTTGACTTCCCATGCCCTCTCTTGCTTCATAATCACCAGCGCCTGATACAAAATGGGCATTTACATGCTTATTTAATAACAGAGAATATTAAAAATTGTGCGTTGTAGCTAGAGATGGTCGAAATGAATAAAATGTTATTCTACCTAAATTTCGAGTTTCCCAATTGAATTTCGGTTCGACTGCAAAAAATTTTTTGAGCCAAAATAGCCTAAAATTCGCATAAGGTCAAAAATTCACATAAGGTGGAAAATTTGGATTTGCTGTATGAGCTATAATAGAAGAATCAGTGTACATAGTAGCAGAGCTTTACAGTCAGAGCTGAGATTTAAACCCAATTTATACACAAACTTGACATGTTAGAGCAAAACTTATTGTTTTCAAATGTTTCCCCAACCCTTCTCTACAACTCCAGCAATGTCCGCCAACCCTTCTCTACAACTCCAGCAATGTCCCCCAACCCTTCTCTACATCTGCAGCAATGTCCCCCAACCCTTCTCTACAACTCCAAAATTTTGTGAGGATACCATTTTCAGGGGATTTGCAATAAGCTGACAAAGTTAGCACCATGCGAATTTTCCAATCACTCCCGCATGCGAAAATGTTAAATAAAATGGCGATATTCACACGCGAAATAAAACCTTAGAACTTATAACCATGGTGTCAGAAATTTTAAATACTTGAATTTTTTATGTCACTCAACACAAAAATGTCTGGAGTTGGCCTGAAGCTGGCCATACACCTTTAGATCTCTCTGTCAGATATCCTTTAGATCTATCAACAACTATGTAGTGCCGGGTCCTCTGCCATTGAACACAGGTAGACTTGATTGTTTAGAAAGTCCCTCATTTTACATGGTTTTGGTAAAACAAAGGGAGATCTAAAGGAAATCTGACAGACAAATCTGAAGGTGTATGGGGGCCCTAAAAGGCTAAAGCTAACCATAGACGAGGTGATTCTCCCTCGATAGATGAGGGATCAACTGCAGCATAATGACATCATCACGCTGCAGCTGGCCCCTCAGCTGATAGGCGGGCACCCTTTGTGTGCAGGACATTACTTTGGATGGGGAAAAATGTAGTGTTTGTGAATATTCTAGACACCCCCCCCCCCTTTTTTTCAAGTATTTTTTAACCTCCCTAGCGGTTGAGACAAACCCTGTTCGTTTGGCGTTCCCCAACCGCAGGGGAAGCCCGCATTGGGTACACCCGATACCTCCCTGGAAAGCTGCAACGATTGTTTTCATCGCTGCAGCATTTCTGGGGTTTCTGCACTGCCTTGATCTTGTCACGGTGACGCGGAAGGGGGCGGGGGCCAGTGCCATAGACCTCCATGTTAATGGAGCTTTCCCGCCCACACAGCCGGCGTCAATAATGACACCGGCTGTGTGGAGAGCAGGGGAGGGAGGGAGGGAGGAAGTGACAGGCAGTGTGCTTTGTACGTTGACAGGGGCTGACAAAAATTGGCTGACTAGATAGAAATGCCATACATGACAGAGCATTAGTCTTGAGGGACCTGCGTTGCATCCCCCAGACTGATGTAGAAGCAGCTTCTGCTCTGAAGTAGAAGTTGTTCTTGGGGACAACCCATTTTTTTTGTCTTTCCTTACCATTCCCATTCTATTCTTTGGTATGGAAGAGTTAATCTATTTGTATGCCGAACAAGGACAGCACTGTAAGCATATACAATGTCAGTGTTTAGCGAAAAATGGATTATATTTTCCTCTCCATGCAGTACGAAACGAGTTTACAGGACAGTCTTTTCAAGATTTGATGAGAATATGGTAATTTCAGAAAGCCCAGGTGCTTTTCCCCTCTCTGGCTCAATGCCCAGAAAATATAAGCGTTTCGATACCTGCAATTCCGTCTCCAACAGATTCCTTCCATTCATTATACCGACTGCCTACAGTGTTAATCACTAGCCAGAACGTTGAGATGCGAACACAATTGTTTGATTTAATTTCAATTCACTGTTATTTCTTCTGAAACATGTCTCAGCAGACTAGGGGATAATCTCCAAAAGCCAGACCATTATAATGCCGCTCCAAGAAGGTGAAAAAGCATTCTGCATTGTGTTTTACTTAAAAATGTTGTTACACTGAGATTACACTTGTCTCTGGAAATGTCACGTCTGTACATATGTGGTAGAGATTACGGGTAAAAAAGTTTTCTGAGGACCACCCCAACTAAAACGTTTTCATTGATTTTCATGTGATGTCTGAGAAGCATAATAAGGAGTAAGTAAATGTTTTCCTAGAATCAAACATTCTACTATTTGGCCAAACTGCATCCCCAAAGGCCTTTTGGAAGTACTCGCACAATACAGTCTAGGGACCCTGGGGACATGTTGATATTGAATTTCCTAGGGTCTAATTGGCTGCAGAATAGATTCACTAGTAAATAGTTTAACAGTCCCAGGGGCATTCCTAGGGAGATTGGCACCCCTTCTGATGGCCACCCCCCCCAGGTTGACATTTCTGGTCACCACCCAGGAGAGCATCTCCTCTACTCCTTCTCTCCCCCCGGTCAGGTGTGCCATGGGGGAGAGATCTGGAAAAATTTCCAATGGCCAGATGCCGCACTGGGCAACCGCCCAGGTTGTCCTTGCCTAAAACTGCCACTGACCAGCATCCCTCATGTACACCATTTTAGCCTCTGTATAACAGGATGATTGGGTGCGCTCCTGTGTTTGTGTTACCTATCTGTCTACAAGTGTTTTTGTTGCCAAACCCAGCCTGATTTCTGATGTTGCTTGAACTGTGCCTGCCCTGGCCTTGGATTGTCCCTGACCATGTGTAATGATCTAGGATCAAGCTTGGAGTCCAGTAGCTGAAACAGCAACACAGGTGCAAGGCAGGATCAGTGTGCAAACAGGGGCAGTCAAGAGAACACAAGCAGAAACATAGTGAGAAACATAGTGAGAATGTCAGTAGCCAATGGTGTTAGGTAAGCAAAGCAAAGTTGATACACGGTTGATGATATTGAGAACATGAAAGCAGCAATATATTGGAAGGAGCACAATAATCTGCCAACAATGCAGAGCAAGGACATAGCTTATATAGGAATTACATGGGAGGAGCCAGGAGTTTAGGGTTCAATGAGAAACTAGGTAACAAGTTATCTTTGTACCCAACAAGGTACTTAATCAGATCAGCAGACAGAGCTGCAGTCCGACAACGAAGAATCCCTCGGTTTGGATCCTGACACCATGTCTCCTGCCTTATCCATGTGTACTGTACTTTATTGTACTGAACTTTGTGTTTGACCCTTGGCTTGTTTTTTGGACTACACCGTAAAGCCTGTTAACTGAATATCTAGTAGTGATTGTGTGCCCATGCGCATTACACCTTAAACTGGGTGGGGCAATGGGTAAATGCAAACTGTTCTGTCCGCCTAGTTTTGTTTTGCCTAAAAACACATTTTGTGGAGTTTGCTGATGTCTTCATATTTGGTTCATATTGGAATCAATTGTTATGTCAAACTTACTATCCTTTTTTTTCTGATGACAATAGTCACTCTAGATCTCCTCTATGCAGATGTTGGCAGGAACAAAATAAAAAATTGAAGACATCCATCAAACTTTAGGAATGAAGATGAGTATGTAGTCACTAATCCCTTCTCCAAGTAGTCTGCCAGATGTATTCTGGCAATGTAATCAGCCACATTCACATATGCCGAGTCACTGCTGCTGCTAATGAACTTTTTAAAGCTAATTGTGGTTTGCTTAATAAGAAAAGGAGGGCTTGTCGTGAAACAAGGAAGCAAGCATGTTGTAAGATACACTTAAAGAGGGAACGTCTTGTTAACTGACAAATATATACGGCACATGGGCTGATTTGTGCCAGAGCAAATATTGTAATTCTGTTCATATCATTTTATAATTCAGGTATCATAAGAGATAACTTGATCAATCTCTGCCCTTTCTAGGCCCCTGCAGAGAACATATATAAATATTGCCTGATCTAGAACTTGACCTGGTATGAGGCTGAGTAATTACGAAGCACAATCAGGTTCTTTTCAACTATGAAGTGTAGTATACACTGCCTGTCCAAAAAAAAAGTTGCCACCAAAACAAAAAGGTCACACACTATTTGTTGGACCACATTTAGCTTTGATTGTGGCTCACATTCGCTGTGGCATTGTTTCGATAAACTTCTGCAATGTCACAAGATTTCCATCCAGTGTTGCATTCATTTATCACCAAGATCTTGCATTGATGATAGTAGAGTCCGACCGCTGTGCAAAGCCTTCTCCAGCACATCCCACAGATTCTCAATGGGGTTAAGGTCTGGACTCTGTGGTGGCCAAACCATGTGTGACAATGATGTCTCATGCTTCCTGAACTAATCTTTCACAATTTGAGCCCGATGAATCCTGGCATTGTCATCTTGGAATATGCCCATGCCATCAGGGAAGAAAGGATCCATTGATGGAATAACCTGGTCATTCAGTATATTCAGGTAGTCAGCTGACCTCAATCTTGGAGCACATACTGTTGCTGAACCTAGATCTCACCAACTGCAACAACCCCAGATTTATCCAATAGAAGCCTGTTACCTATTTGCTTAGTTAAATCCAGGTGACAATTATTTTTTTTTTGGGCCAGGCAGTGTATAATGGAAATTGGGGCTAGTCCATGATGGTCTTTAAATTCTTGACAATATTGCCCTACTAATAGGGGTTAAAGATACAAAATAAACCTGGAGGGGGAAGTGAGTCATGCTGGGCAAAATCATTATAATATGTTAAAATAAATTTTTAATTGTTTGGGGAAAGATTCCACTGATGACCTACCCTACGACATGAAATTGGGTACCATGGTCCATTTGATCCCTCATATAAGGGAGTCTAACTGGGCCTTGTATAGTGCCAAATGATTTACTATACAATAAAGTTTGGGGTTAAAGAAAGCTATAGATCTTTTTAAGAACTTGTAGCGACCTGCTTAATAGTAGAGATGGTAAAAAATTTTAAATAAAATTTAGTCAATTAGCATTGTATCATCACCAAACTTGCTGGAGATGTAGAGAAGTGTGGGGGGGGGGGG
>CM070039.1:87216108-87231959 GCA_036250615.1 Ptychadena robeensis
ATTAAACTTGGAAGGCCTGTTCACCCTTCTATTCTCTTGTCCCCACTGTTTGTAGTGTGTGTTTTCCCCTCAAGTTTTTATTGTCCCCCCCCCCTCTCTGCCTTGTCCGTTCAGAGCGTTATGTCTATCCCCTTTACACTTGATGGTCGGTCTCTGGACAGACAGTCACCGCCCAGTTTTATACTCACCTGACTTGTTTATCCACGTTGCCGCCCTATGCATATCACTATTGTGCTACTCCCCCCCCCCTTGTATTCCACTGGTTCCCCCCCCCATATATTTGTAATGTTGTCTATGTTAGCAAAAACTACTAATAAAAAGTAGAAGTAGAAGTATACTACAGAAGTATGCAACTTTCTCCCTGTCTTTGTTAGTGTTGAGCATGAATATTCAAACCGCAAATTCAGATAAATAGTGAAACATTTTAGAAAATGTCAGGAAGTCTACAGATACCTGTTGATGGGTACACATTGTACCATACCTTCAAGAGCTTCTGAATGACCAGGCCTACAGAAGAGGGAGAGTGGTGAATGAGAGCTTTTGATCCTTTTTCCTAGAAAGAATTAGAACAGTGGGGAATTGAGTAGGATATACTACTTTTGTGTTAACCTAAAGCTGGCATACACTACACATATCTTGTCTTGCACGCACACATTTATGGTTGGAGTGGTGTTAGCTGAAGAACTGGCCAGGACCAACAGCACACAACACAAGTAATTCACAAAATCATAGATGGATCGCTTAAAAAGATCACATGGGACACCTAACAGCACTCGATTCATTGCTTTTTATTAAATTAATATGGATGTTGCGGACGAACATGGATGTTCGCCCATCTTCTCGCCAGCGAGCAGTGGGGTGTTCGACCCGCTCGTTGCCAGTGAAAAGATGATCTCTATTCTTCCCCGGCAGGATCACAACCTGTTTGATCATGCCGGAGGAAGAATCTTTTCACTAGAAGACGGGCATAAAGCCGGTCTCCTAGTGAAAAAAAGGGTCCGAGCAGGAAGTGACGTCAGTGCGTCACATCCGGCTCCCTAACCAGGAACTATGCGTTCCAGGATGCGTCCAGGGTCGGATGTGACGTCACTGACGTCACATCCGTTTCTCCGATTCAAATTCCCGCCTAAGAGGGGAATTTGAATGTGGTCCGCGAAAAGGTGGATGGCGGACGTCTTTAGAAGTCCGACCCGCCCGTCGCGGACAGTCCTGGCCGATGTTCGCATCCACTAATCAGAAGGATCCGTGAACGATCTTTTTCTGTCTGATTTTTACAAAATCGATCCAGACAATATTGGCACGCTTCAATTTTTATACAATCCGATCGCGGGATCGATTTTGAGAAACGATCGCACTAAAATTGAGCTAAAAATCGTGACGTGTATGTCCAGCTTAAGATGGTTGGAAAAGGATAAAACAAAAATGGGACGTACAATTTGCACTTTCATGAGCTTCTGATGACCAGGTCCTAAAGAAATAAAGAGGTTGAATTCGTTTTTTGACCTTGATTGCAGACATGGAAAAATACTGGAGCATTAAGGGGGACATACACCTTTCATCTTAACTTAAAGTGGGTAAAAGGCAGGAAAAAATGGGACTACATGTTGTGTAGATAAGTAGGTACTGAGCATTGAGCACTGCATTGGAGCAATGATATTAGAGCATGAGATATTGGAGCATTGAGTATGTATACCCCTTTATGTTACCTAAGGTGTGGGAAAAGAATTACAAAATTGCCCCCTTTCTTTTAGCCATGTATACAGAAATAGAGAGTGGCTGAATCGATTTTTTGACTCTTCATTCCAGAAAGGGGCAGATACTGGAGCATTAAGGAGGACATATCCTTCATGTTAACCTAAAGCTGGAAATAGACGGTACGATTTACCGTCTATTCCTTATCCGATTCTATGCACTAGCAGGCAGCATGATGGCATCATTACGCACGCCCGCTAGTGCCAAGAATCGGCCGGCACTCTTTATGTGCCATCATTACTTCGGCTGAACTAATGGGATGGGCTAAAATTTACCATCCTGTCGGATAACTGGGCGATCCAAAGGACGGCTGATTTTAGCCCAATCCTCATCAGTTGCGCCTCCAAATCCTGCACTACCCGATCCTTAACCTAACTGAGCGTTCTCCCCGAATTAATTGGGCTGAGTTTCATGCATCATAAAACTCACCCCAGTTAGCGGTGTTGTGCCAACAGCTCCTGATTGCACAGGGGCACCAGGGGACATGGTTGAATTCTAAAGCGACCTTGAGGTCCTTCTTCCCAGAGCCCCCATAAGTGGGCGCTTAGTGCAGTTTGTTTGTATCCCCTGTAGCCGGTGACTCATGTGGTATTTTTTTTTTGCCTTATTAATCTCAGCGCCCTGGCCAAGGTCTACGTTTTGTCCTTTTACAGTGTAACCCATCATCCTACCACGTTGGGCTAGCATCTGCGAGACACGAGCTCTCCATGACTCGGTGGACGCTTCCTTCAGCGCAACGGGCGCTGGTCCCGGAGAGTAGTCTTACCGACAGACAGACAGATGTCAAGCTTGCCGTGACAGTTGAGGACGGTGAAGTAGCTCATGTCAGGAGGCCCTCACACCAGGCGCGCCGAGTCTCGGTCGCAGGCACGCGCGACGCCACCTGCTGTGGGATCGCCCACACTGGTACTATTTGCTCCTGGTATGACGCATGGCGGACGTCGATGGCAGCGCGGCAGGCATACTGAGATCAGAGTCAGGAGTGACACATGCTAAGGGTCGGGACGGGGACGTCCACCGCAGACGGCGTCATGTAGAGAAGGCTACGGTGTACGCAAGCAGGGTCGAGAAACGCAGGCGCTAAGTCGAATCAGCCCCAAAGAAAACTCTCCGAAACAGCAGACATTCTGACCCCCCCCCCGCTGCCCCCCCGCCCCGTGGCGCCCCCGTGCGCGTGCCCGCGCTAGGAACACGTGGATGTCCAACAGCACTGAGTGCTGGCGCTGCGCAGAGGTTTAGCCATCCCGGAAGTAGTTTGCTCCAGGGTAGGCCGCCCAGGTAGGCTTGAGGGCACGGGGAACACTCTAGAACACACCCCAGATGCCAGCCTGTCTCTAGACTTTTTTGTTCGTAATAAATTCCGGTTGAATTGTTTGATGAATCTTTAAAAGGATTTTAGCCCCTTAGAAGCAGAGTAGTAACTACGTAGTACCTACCTGGGATGGAGTCCCCCTTTCTCCAGACGAGGCTTACCTCATACCTTCCCTCCACAGAGACCTCCCCGTCATTATTCGAAGCCGGCCTTTTACTTTCCCTCTTTCTCTTTTTCTTTTTCTCCCCCTTCTTCCCCCTTGCCGCAGCAATCGATGGATATAGGGTTGGCCCCCGCGCACTTCGCGCGCGGCGGCCGACGGCGGCTCCAACATGGCGCGGAGGGAGGAAAAGACTCCCAGCAACACCCTGTGAGACCCCCAGGAAGCAGCGCCACAGGTTAAAGGGACCGGGGGGAGCCACAGCAGGTGGCGTTGGGGTTGACCGAGCTCACTGGACGGCCGGTGGTCCATGACATAGCCCACCCTCAATTTTGCGGGACTCCGGCGGCCCGGGACCAGGCCTTGCCAGGGAAACGAGTATGAAAGTCCGCGAGCAGACGATGGAGCAATGGACCCCCAGCGGGGACCCAAGAGGCCCCTCCAACCCATACCCTTTCCACCGGACCAGGGTAATGAAACAAATAGCAGTTTCTCCGCGGCGAGTGGGCATCAAGAACTGCCTCCCCTCGAACTCTCAACACCGTCCTGGAAGGACCGGAGGAGGGGGAGGAGGAGTACGACCCGGGACGGATCCGGCACGACAGGTTTCAGGAGAAGAAACGTGGAAAAACCGTGGTGGACCCTGAGCCGAGGGATGGGCAGGAGCAGCAAGCAGAACGGCCACGGGGGGGGGGGTTAACCACCCGATCAACACGTAGGGCGCCAATGGTGACCTAGGTGCCAGCTTCCGAGAGGGGAAAGACAGAACAGGATGGAAGAAGAGGAGGAGGGGCGAGAGAGAAAGGAACTGGGTCCCCCGGCTGGAAACAGGGAACGGCCACCCGCGTAAGGTCGGCCCTGCGTTTCGCGCGTCTGCCTGCGCCTCAATGAGCCGAATCGCGGGCCCCCCCCCCAAGCTTGGTGCAGCGCGAGAGGCGCTCTCCGCCGCAGCGGGAACCGAGCTCTCCAAGTCCATGGTGGGCAGAACTTTGGGTGGAAACCCCCCGTTCAGGAAAAACGGGGTCTGCCCCGAAGGGAATGCTTAGAGTTGTTTGTAAGCAAACCTCAAGCCGCGGGAGCAAGAACCACCAGTCGTCCTGAGTGGCGGAGGTTGAAACACCGGATGGTATTGTAGAGGGACTGGTTGTGCCTATCGCATGGCCTGTAGTTCTGGGGGTGGTACCCCGAGGTGCGGGACGAGTGAACCCAGTAAACGGCCAATCAGTCCAGAACCGGGAGGTGAAAACTGGGTTGCCATGTCCGTGATCACGTCTTCCGGGAGCATGGAGGCCAACCACCTCCCGCAGAACAGAAAAAACCCGAGCGCGGTCCTGTTGTCTCAGCCGCAGTCGGGGGAGGGCTAGCAGGGGCCACGAAGGGGGCCATCTTCGTGAACCTGTCCACGATGGTAAGATCGCCGTGGAAAACCCTCCGAGGTCGGCCAGCAGATCTGTGATGCAATGAAATCCATCGCCAGATGGGACCAGGGGCGTTCGGGCCACCAGGGGAAGCGGATGGAGCAACTCCGAACGGACGGGAGTGGGGAGACTTGGCTCGGGCAAAGACCGGACAGGCCAGGACGACTGCAGACAGGTCCCCCTACCCAACCAAGGCCACCAGAAATACGTATAAGAGGTCACGGTAGTCCTTTTATCCCCGAAATGCCTGCGAGGCGGGAAGTAGTGGCACGTTTAAGGACTCCTGGCGATGCGGGATGGGTATGTAAAGTCGGTCATCCTCCAGAGTAGACCTCCTTGATCCCTCAGACAGAGAGGATCCAGCGGTCAGGAGGGAAAGACCTTGAAGATGTTCGAGCATGTCTGCGACCGCGGAGCAGAATTAGTGTTTCTCTGGCCAGAAGGGATTCAGAAGCGGAGACGGCGGAGATCCCGGGGACCTGCGAGAGAGCGCGCCAGCTTTAGTGTTCTTGCTCCCGGGGTGTTGTTAGGTAAATGGAAATCGAATCGCTCAAAAAACAAAGCCCAGCGAGCCTGACGGGGGTTTAACCGTTGGGCCTTGGTGGAGGTTACTGAGGTTCTTGTGGATGTAAAGATCAGGAGTTGGTGTTGGCCACCCTCAAGCAAGACCTCCATTCCTCCAGGGAGGCCTTTAAAATTAGCGAGAGTTTCACGGTCAACCACGCGTAATCCGCTCAGCAGGGGGTGAGCTTGAGGCGAGAAAAAACAACTGGGTGCAGAGCAGGTTTCCTCTCTCAGACCTTTGGGAGAGGATAGCACCCGATGGCCACTTGGAGGCATCGATATCGAGTAGAAGGTAAAGAAGGGTCGGGGTTTGTGCTTCAGAATCGGGGCCGTCGTTTAAAACAACATTAAGGTTGTCGAAAAGCCGTTTTGAGCAGAAGTGGTCCATGAGAAACGGTATTGGTGCTCTTGTGAGCTGCGTGAGGGGAAAGCACCGTTTTAGAGAACCCCTTTATGAAACGGCGGTAGAAAGTTGGCAAAAGGTGGTAGACGTTGGCAAATCCTAATAACCGCTGGAAGCCTTCCTGTCAGAGGGTGGTGCGGCCATTCGGTGACTGCGGAGACCTTTTGAGGAGTCAATGGTGGATTCCCATCGGTGGGAAATGACTAACCCAAGGAACTGGACGCTCGGATGTTCAAATAATATGCACTTCTCGGCTTTTGGCGTATAGGGCATGCACCCGCAATCTATCGAGGCCCTTCTGCCACTGTGTATACGATGCTGTTCTAGCGAGTCCGAAAATATCAAGATGTCGTCAGGTTAAACAAGACGAAGCGATCGAGGGAAAGGAAATCCCGGAAGACATCATTTATAAAGCCTGGAAAGTGGCGGGGCGTTGCAGAGCCCGAATGGCATCACCAAAGTACTGTAGTGACCCCAATTCGTTCGGGAAATGCCGTATTCCACTCATCCCCCGGTCGATACGCTACAAGTGTAAGCCCCTCTGGGTCCAGCTGGAGAACCATTTGGTGAATGAGGAGCGGTGGGTTAGGTCAGAGACAAGTGGAAGGGCGTGGTGGTACCTATTATGCGGGTGTCGCGTTAAGCTGGCGATAATCGATGTGATAGGCAGGAGGTCTTGTCCTTATTCTGCACGACGAACATCCCGCCTCAGCAGGCGATGGTTGGAGGGGCGGATGAAACCCTTGCTTCGGGAGGAGTCGATGTACTCCTTAGGCGTGGGACTCAGGCTCCGCCAAGGGGGTAACGTGCAGAACGGGATCTTGGTACGGGGAGCAGATCGATTGGGCAGTCATACGGGCGGTTGTGAGGAGTCTATCGGCTCCCCTGTTTGCTGAATTACGTCCAAGTATGGTGTGGTAGTGTGGGGGCACAATGGTGGCTGTCCGTTTGGGTCGTCGTAAGCCCAAAGGACTGGAAGGGTCGTGGAGAAGCAGGACGTCTTACAGAGGTGGACGGGAGTCCATGGGTACCTGCAATTCAGTTGATGGAGGGGTTGTGGCGCGTCAGCCAGGAGCAGACCGGGACAAAACTGGGAAACAGGGCGTCTCGAAGATCACGAAAACCGGAGGTTTTTTCGGATGGCCAGAGGGAGTGGCTCGCTTGCAGGAATGGGGTTTCAAGAAAAACCGGACCAGAGGGGAGCAAAGAAACCGTCAGCCAAACGGGAGGGGGTTATGGTCTGTTGTTTGTGGTTGTCTGTATGACGGCGGTAGTGTAGGGCCTGCGCAAAACGGTTTGTCCATAAAACAATCGAAGGCCCCAGAGTTACAATGCCTGCACCTCAACGGTTCCCAGGGGCCCTGTAAGGAAAAAAAAAAAAACGAGACAAACAGAGATTTGTGAAAGGAAACTGGGGAGCCTCGGACGAGGACCCCCCGTGAAGAGACAGGCCTTACCGACGGAAGAAACTGACAGGCTCGGATCAGGTGACCAGCAGATCCCGCATACCGGCAGAGGTTCGAAGGAAAACCGTCTTCTCTTTCCTCGGCGGACAACGTGGTCTGGTGCCCCGATCTTGCATGGGACGGGTTGAATGGTAGGGGCTGGGAGGATGTCCGCGAGCAGGGAGCCCATGGCGGCGGAAAACCGTGGCCGGGACGGGTTAGCGGCCGAGGTGGGTGCGCTAGATCTTTCTGCACGACGTTCCCGGAATAGTCGAGCGGGGGTCCAAGGTGATGGAGGACATCGATAAGCCCCTGAAGAGCCCTGAGAAAGCGATTCTTTTTTATGGCCAACTAATCCTTTAAGAGCCTCGGATTAGGCCAGCGGGAACTGGAATACGCAGGGCGGAATCATTCCAGTTCCACTTCCGACGAATATTTGTAGAACTCCGCATTGTAGTCTTATACCGGCCGGCGAGACTGGCGGTAGAGACCTGATGGCGCGGCGTCCTGCGGGTCAGCTCTCCGAGGCATCTGTATAAGAGCTGGGAGAGTCTCCCAAAACAAAAACCCTGGACTGTAGCTAGGGCCGGGTCCTGCTGGTTGGGCCAACTTGAAGGCCCAGCGCTGGGTGCGCCTTGAAGAAGAAGGAGACACCCACCATACCCACTTTGAAGGCGTCTGAGTCGTGGTGGTAAGGTACGGGGGAGCAAAGAGAAGTGCCCAGAATGCAGGCCTTCCGGAAGCACTTGTTGCAATAATCTTCTCATGGGAAGCGGTTCCCATCCTGGTGTTTGTGTCAGTGGTATATCCAATTCTCTACAGAAAGTGGGTATATCCTCTGGGTACTTGACCATATGTGTCCTTCCATTTCGTCGTACAATAAGTGCGAATGGGTGGCCCCATCTGTATTGAATATTATTATTTCGTAATGTTTCTAGCAAGGGGGCCATACACCTACGATTCTGTAAGGTTGCCCACGAGATATCTGCATACAGTTGGATATTTGTATCCTCAGTTTTTATATCTGGGTTTTTTCTTGCAGCCTGCATAATCTCCTCTTTCTGTGGGTAACTATGTAACCCACATATCACATCTCTTGGGGTTTTAACATTATTTCTTAATCGCATCACCCTATGCACTCTGTCAAGATTACTTGTGTTTGTTTCCGGTCGCTGCAATATTTTATTGAAGATGGTCTTGATGGTATCTATTAACTTATCCTCCTGTACAGACTCTGGAAGCCCTCGCACCCTGATGTTATTTCTCCTCCATCTGTTTTCCATATCGTCATTTTGACGCTGTAAGTCTCTCAGCATATAGGCCTGCTGCATAGCCTCTTCCTGTAGTGAGCGGATCTCCTCAAATACCAGTTCATGATTAGCTTCTATTTTATCCACTCTAGAGTACAATTGGTGGATGTCTTGTCTGATAGCATTTATCTCTGATCGACATACGTCTTTTACTTCTTTTATTAGTGTTTGAAAAGCTTGCTTTGATGGCATTATGTGAGAATATTGCTGCCATATGGCATCCATTCCTGCTACCGATGTGGCTGTGGATTCACACGAGGTAATAGTGTTATCAAGTTGGTTTGTATTACCACCGTTCACTGATAACAGCTCATTATTAATTCCTCTTATATGGGTAGTTCTCTCTAACTCAGCTTGGGGATTTATGGTGTTTAGTCCTGCCAGGGGTGATGAGAGTGTCTGGGGCTGTGGTTGTAGTTGCAGGGGGTATTCACTTTCTGAGCTCTGTTCAGGGCTAGGGAATCTCTCTGCTGTTAAAGGGTGGTCTATGTCGCTGATTCCTTCTTGCCTCTGCTGACCTACCACTCCTTGTATGTCGTGCAGGTCTAGCGCTTCCCGCCTACATCCTCTGTCAGTGCTTTGTTGCTTCTCTGCAATGTCCAAAGTCTGTGACAACTCCCCCCCTGGTTCACCTGATATATCCGTTGCTGCTGATCGAGAGATTGCTGTACCAGACGCCAAAAAGTGGGTGATCCCTCTCATGCTGGAGGTCCTCTCTCCTCGCCCCCCTGTTCGTCCTCCACTTGAATAGCGAGGTCTCCGCTGGTTTCCAGGAGTGGATGCTGGTGAGGAAGCTTCTTTGAACCGGCGTCTCCCCATGCCTCATTGCCGTCTCTCCGCCATGCAGATCACAGCCACGTTGTGCACAATCATGGACCCTGCCGTCTTCACGTGCTAGCGCGGTCCCGCGGTTCCGCGCGTGCCCGCGCACGTGCTTGCACGATTACGTCATGCCTGCTACTTCCTGGGACGCCTCCCCCCACTGATCCTGGTGACGCAAGTATCACCGTACAAGCGCACAGTTACCATAGAGTTCAATCTGCACGGACTGGATGGAATGATGGAAAATGTTTTGCATCACAATGCTGTAGTGCCCTCCTGTGGCTATTGTGTCATTGCAGTGTCATTCTATTTATGGGCCCATGTTTCAGTGATCCCAATCACATTATGAATATTTGCATATTCATAATTTTTTAAGTGTGCAAAAAAAAATGTCGGACAGGACCAATCAATCTTCTCTCAAGTCAAGAAAAAAACTCTCCATATCCACTTTTATTGACGCTTTAATTACTGCATGACATAAATCTTTCCTCACACAAACATTGTCAGATTCGTTCTTTAGCTCACCAAGAAAGTGTAGTGAATAAAAAGATTGCTAGTACAAATGCAATCATAACAACCTTAGGCTGGGTCTTCATTAGGAAGCCCCTCCCATTGGTGTGACCCACCCAACCACTACCGGTTTGCATGCTATTCGGGTGCTTTTTCTAAGAACTTAGGGATCAGTTTTCACCATGTTGGCAATATCACACCCTATACTTTGCTCACGTACAGTGGCGGTTTTACGAATAGGCAATGGTTGCCTAGGGCTGCATCATGCCAGGGGGGCGGCATCTGGGCAAAATTGTCCTTCTCTCTTGCACGCCCGCCCACACCAGATGGGTTGGGAATATAGTCCGCTACAGAGTCTCACCTCACAAGCAACCACACCGGGGGGTTGGCCATCAGAGAGGGTGTCCAGGGTTCTGAGCTCCCTAGAACCGCCCCTGCTCACTTCACAGAACACGCCAATAGTTAACATGACTCCAATGAGTCTAATGATTGCCACGCTGACTCCTGACACAGGTCATGACGTGACTGGCACATCTTTTCCCATAGGGGGATGTAGGGGGCGTCTACTCTACGCAGCTAAAAACGTAATGTAGGCCCATCCTTAATTTCAGACATACCAATAGTCATTGACTTTCTGACAACAGTTAGTGAGAACTGTCATAAATGATAATGGATAGGATTTTCCATCAGTCTACATGTTCAGCCTTCTTGTAGAATATAGAAGAAAGTACAGGTAAAGCACATATTCTATAACTTTAGATTTTGTGT
Source organism: Ptychadena robeensis (assembly GCA_036250615.1). NCBI lineage: Eukaryota > Metazoa > Chordata > Amphibia > Anura > Ptychadenidae > Ptychadena > Ptychadena robeensis. Next base: position 87,226,573 of record CM070039.1, read on the forward strand.
TTTTTTTTTCTATATTTCTTCTTATAATACTGTGTCTGTCTTGTGAGAAAAGAAGAATCAGCTCTTTAGCACAGCCTTCTTGCAGAATGCTAGTCAATGGTAAATGTACTCAATACATTTTCTTTGAAAAGAAACAGACTATTTGGTGCCTTTACCTTTATACTTACCTCTCTTGATACATTTGTCCTTATTACCCTCTGTGGACACATAGCATACTTGTTTCCAGTGGTGGTTTTAGGCATGGCCAGTTGCCCAGGCCAGCATCGTGGGGGTGGGGCATCATAGGCATCCAAATTTTTTTCTTTTTTTCATCTCCAGTTACAAATAGTAGCTCAGTCCCAGACAACGCCTCTCATACACATTCTGATGGTACAACAACACTAGCACCACCCCATCAGATGTCGCTAACAACCCCCCTATGATCCAACATGAAGGGAAGAGATAGTCATCGTCCAGGGCACCACACACAGGCTAGGAGTGCCCCTGCTTATGTCAGTGTCTTTGCCATTCAATAGTTCTAGGAGTGACAGATGCTTGTGTCCCTAGTCATGGATCATAGTTTCTTCCTCAAAAACTACATTTCCAAAGGACTCAGAAGCGAAAAAGGTCAAAGGATAAAGCACACATATGCCAAACTCTTGGATGAGGAAAATACAAAAAATGCTAGAGTTTGCTGGGAAACAGAAGATAGGACACAAATATCTTCACACAAGCGAGAGTACTTGGCCTTCTCTCTCTGGAATCTGATGTTCTGAATTCTTTAGAGACAAGAGTTCATTGAAGTAAACCTAAAATGGCTCTAGAATGCTGTAAGGTACTATAATGAATTTCACAGCATGTGTTAATTGAAAAGTCAAGATCTTGCATAATGTCATGAGATATTTACCTTCAGACTCAAAATTGCCTCCTTTAGGAAAACAGTCCTTTGATCTCCTTTTGACTTGACTCCAAAGACAATCATGGAAAAAAAAGACATCAGGTTCTATGAGATATTCAGAAAGAGTTTTTTTAGGTTGACTCTCCTTGTACTAACAGACCATCATGTTTTAAAAGTATTGCTAGCACCAAATGTTTTCCCTTTATGGTCAATCAACTGTCAATATGGTAACACTCCAGCTACAGGTAGCCCCCAAATTACAACCATCTAAAGGCCCCCATACACGTGTCGGATTCCCACCGGATTCCGGCACGATCGATTCCGGGCGCGTGCACGCGAAACGATCGTGCCGGAATCGCGTGCAGCCCACCTTGTCCGATCGTTCGCGTCCGATTGATCGGGGGCCCAGAATCGGATCCGACAGAGAACCAACATGTTGGTCTTTCTGATCCGATTCAGCACACATCAGGGGGAGTTGCCATTTGGGAAGTAAGTGATCAGACACGGAATCGTCCAGGAATCCATGGGACAAGGTGGTATGCAGCGATCGGATACTCTTAATTGGCTGATTGATCGGACCTCCGATTCCCGCTGAGATCGCCGGAATCGATCGGGTGAGTGATCAATCGGCCATGGAATCCGACTGTGTATGGCTAGCTTAACTCAAGAAGGAGCCACAACTACTCCTTCATTGGTCAAGTGGTCAACCAGGGGCAATATTCAACGGTATATTATAACATATATGATAATATGTTGAGACAAACATCTGTCCAAATTATACTTATTAAATAATGGACTGGTTTCAACGTACATACAAATTCATCTTAACGACCATTTGAAAAAATCGGCCGTAGATCGAGGGTGCCCACATGGGTCGATACTGTGAGCGATGGAGTGCAGCGTGATGATGTCATGCTTTGTTCTTCTGACATAATATATCAAGGAAGAGGCAATAACCAGATCCCACAGTCAGTAAGGGTGCCCATCCACCATTGTTAACCCAACAAGGAAAAAGCCCTTTTACCCTTGTGTGGGAACTTTGAGTTGGCACTCTTTTACTGTCACAAATTGATTAAGGTCAAACATATATATGAAGACAGTATAAAAATTTTAAAGTTTATTGTAGTTTAGATCAAAAATAGGTTTGTATACAGATCACACATGCATGATTGTAGAGGATTCAACTTGTCAAAATGCCAGCCTGTTTCACCCATATCTGGGCTTCCTCAGGATAGACAAGGAATCTGAGGGACAAACATACACCTATTTCTAGCGTTTTACATCTTGGCATCAAATGTATATACTCATGGTGTATAGATAATACAAATTTACATTTTGTAACAGAATCATGAGTAGTATAACCACATAGTGTTTAAATATTAAATAACTATTCATACTATTTCAGCGGCTGACCCTATGGAGGAGTCATAGGGAAGTTTTGGATTTTATCCAACATTCTTATAATTGTTTTCTGGCATTTGTTCACCTATCAAAGTGCTTGGTGGACAGTTATGGCTGCAGCCAATAAACTGCCTGGAAACAACCAAATGAATATTCATTGAGTGTTTGAGCTCTGTATACATAATCAAAGAAAAAAAATTGCCTTTAATGTTCAAAAGGAGCATAAACTATAATATACTGTACATTTAGTGGACAAATGGACATTGAAATGTTATATTGTTTCCATTGATTATATTAAATTAAAATATGAATTCGTTTTAGGATTTTGAACAGCTCAAAGAAAGAGATTCATTCATTATTATATAAAAATAAAATTTTGAAGTGTATAAAGAAATGGCAGCGAGAGAAGGAAAACATGAAACAGGAAAACACAAGAAAATTCGTTATTACCATGAGCTGCATCTTGCTGTGCGCTAACCAGATGATCAGATTTCAAAACTGCTGCAGGAGTTCACCGCTAACCACATCTTGGCAGCTCTTATCAGGAGGATTTACCAAAGCAAAACATACACAAAGACTGAATAACCCCATTGCTAAGGTTGACGCGCCACAGCACATTACGGCAAATATTAATGTTAGAACGCTAATAATGCAGTTATTGTAGAAGAGAAGTATAATTCTTCATTTTTTAAGTTTAAAAATAGAGTTCAGTTATTATGATTGTTTTAGTCAGTTCAAGGAAGTTATAAAAACTTTTAATTGGCAAAGAATAATAGAACTTTTAATTTTAGGCATTACAGGGATCCTTTACTGGGGGAATATGCATTCTGCCACTAAGCCTTGTTATTCTGGAATAATATTTACATGTTATGTACAGATGATTTAGACCTGGGGTCTTAAAGAACAAGAAGGGGCATGCAGTAAAAATAGAGACCACTATCCATTAAAACAGCGGTGGGCAACTGAGTTGATATGGAGGGCCACAAGTGCGGCCCTCCAGCATCACTAAAGGGCCGCACATAACATTTTCAATCTATACAGACTTGTGTAAGCATTTTATAATTCAAAATTTAAACAAAATATGTTTTAAATTATACAAGCATATTTATGTGCCTCATAGATATCATCAAAGGCTCAAAGGTTATATGCCCATATTCTCAGGTTAAGTACCGCAATATATATTATACAAGCACCCCCTGTTCATTGGTGGAATAGTTGGAGCATAGGCCCTGTCCACTGTCCCCCTGCCAACACTAGAAGAGGAGAGGCAAGGGACTTGCTCAGGCACCATCTGGAGGGCTGGTCGGCTTTTACATAATCACGTAAGTTTATCGCCTCTCGTCCTCTTCCCACTCTAAGAAGTTCCCGGATGAGGACCTGCTAGCGGGTGATAGGTGGACAGGTGAGTTCTTATGCCCTATGCATTAACAGGTTTTAGGGTCCATAAGGAGAAGACTAAGGGTGGCCACCAAAGAATGCCCAAAGGGCCGCATGCGGCATTAAAAAGTCCAGGTTTTGCTATAAAAACCTAGGTAGTGTAATTTTTTTTATTTGTTATCCAAAGGTGCAGTTGTACATTAAAACTAAGACTTACATAATCTAATGATACTTTAATATCTCATTTCACATATGTCACGTTGCCAGCTGTGTTGTAAGATCCAGCAGTAGTGTATGTACAGATCATTAGGATTTGTAGGAGAATCAGACATTATTTTTCTAATGCACTCGCATTCAATAGAATTACTCGAATTTCAGTCCTGGTCCTCTGCTTAAGTGCTCATAAAACCATAATTATGCAAAAGTTATGCAACATGCTTTTGGCAGCGGGGAAACCCCTTTGACTCAGTGTCATTTTTCTCTTTAAACAAATAAATTCTGAATAATGTCTCATTCAGGTATGATTTGGAAAATACGACTCTACGCCTGGAAATTTAGACACAAAATCTCTTACGTAAATACAATTATACAGAACGACAAAGACCTTTCTTTTTAATGAGCTTCCAATGACCTAATAGCTTTACCATCAGGTGGTCTCCCGTAGTCTACACAACTCTAGGTTTTTATCCCTTTGGGAGGGACAACGCAGTGGCACCTGGAGTGTTCCCACCAAGGTCAAGGCTAGAAGTTACTTTCCATAATGAGAAGCTGTATCATTAACTCGCAGAGGTCACAGAGCAACGAGCTTGTCTTACCAACTCTCCCCGGTGAGTCATTAATTGATTGTGCAAAAGCTTCATATTTCCCCAAAAGCTGAAACAATGATTGTGGATTGAGGTAAGCATTCTATTATAGAAAACACAATATTACACTTACCTGGATTACTGTAGGTGTAAATTCTAGGATTTACTTAACTTTTCTCTTTATAAAGTTTTTGGTTGTATCTGAACACTTTAGAGCCCCCATACAGGGATCAATTTTCCATGGGACCGGTGAACGATTGATCATTGTGCGCATTCGCGGCGATTGCTCATTCGTTGATCTTTGGAAATTGCCCCCCAAAAAAAATTCTGTGACCAGGACCAGAATTCCACTCAAAGAATGGTCAATTGAACAGGGAACGAACATGTCCAAAAATACCAGCCGACCTCCTTTACTTTGGAGGGGACCAGGTTATTGAACAGGAATCGATGTGCAAAGGGGTGCACATTGATTCCCCATTTGATCGACCTACGATCGAGCGCAGTATGCTGAGGTCTCAATGACGTCACCATGCTGAGATTGCGGTTCCTTTTTTGGAGGTTTTTCTGACCTAATTTACTCAAGCAAAGGCTACATGCCATTTTTCTGGGTGGACATTATGAAGGTTGGTCCATGCCTGGATCTTGAAAACCCAACTTGCATTCTCCATTAGAAACCTTCAATCTCTCTCTTTTTTTATCCTTTTATAACCACCTTAACATAAAAGGGGTTTGTCCTCCCCATGTTCCAGTATCTGCTTATTTCTGGGTTGAAGGATAAACAAAATCTTATTCAACCACTCTACTTTTTTGAAGGCCCTGGCCATCAGGAGCTCATGAAAGTAGGGTACAATGTGTAATCCCTTTCCCAACTACCTAAAGCTGGGCATACACCTACCAATTCCTGCACGATCCGATCCCTGATATGATGC
>CM070039.1:87232059-87242418 GCA_036250615.1 Ptychadena robeensis
ATTACTGAGGGATAAATTAGTTAAAAGAAAGATAGAAGAATCCCTATCGGCATACTTCCTTATAAATCGGGGTACGGTAACAACAGAAGGAATACTCTGGGAAGCCCACAAAACAGTAATTAGAGGGGAGTGTATATCGCTAAAAACAGCTAAAAAGAGAAATGAAGCGCAACTTAAGGAGGACCTATATAAAGATCTCAGGGAATTAGAGAGGAATATGGCTGAAGAACCCACGTTAACAAAACTACGTAAAATTACTGGGATTAGAGGCAGATTAAAACAAATGGCAATAGAACAAACTGAACATTCCTTAAGATATGTGAAGCAAATATTTTACGAAAAAGGCAATAAAGCAGATAAACTCCTAGCAAGGAAACTAAAACTCAAAAAAGCTGAAGGATTCCTACCAAAGATTAAAGAAGGGCAACGTAATATACGAACCAGAAGGGGTTTTAAGAACCTTTGGGGATTTTATAGCGCATTACACTCCCAGGTGGCTCGACAGCAACAGAAAGTCGTGGATCTGGGAAACCGTATAGAGGAATTTCTGAGAGAGGCTAATCTCCCAAAAATAGAAGCAGCCCAAAACATGGAATTAAATAAAGAAATTACGGTAGAAGAAGTTAAATTAACAATAGCATCTCTCCCTGGAAGTAAAGCCCCGGGTCCGGATGGATTTTCATATGGGTATTATAAAGAATTCCGGGACATTCTGGCCCCCCAACTTACAAATATGTATAACAGCTTTCTCCAAGGCGAAGGGATACCGCAACAGATGACGCATTCATTTATTTTGGTATTTCCAAAACCGGGGAAAGACCCGGCGGAGTGCGCCAATTATAGGCCAATAGCCTTGCTTAATTCAGATATCAAGATATACTCCAAGATACTGGATCTTGGAGTACATCCCGGGATTGATAGATCCGGACCAAACGGGCTTTGTTCCAGGGAGACATACCGGGGATAACACCCGGAGGGTTATAGATCTATTAGATATAGTAAACAAAGAAGAGATAGGAATGGTAGTCTTGAGCCTGGACGCGGAAAAGGCATTTGACCGCCTTAGCTGGCCGTTTTTGCTTTCCACATTAAAAGCATTTGGTATAGAAGGACATTTCCTAACTGCCATACAGGGACTATATACAACATCAGCCTCAATAAAGTTGGCAAACGGACAATCAAAAAGATTTCCAATCCTTTATGGCACGCGACAAGGCTGCCCGCTCTCGCCGATATTGTTCGCCATGGCCATCGAACCATTAGCGGCACAAATACGCAACAACGTAAATATTAAAGGTGTTAGGGTGGGAAATAAAATATATAAGATCTCACTTTATGCGGATGACGTCCTATTGACGCTTACGCAGCCAATTACCACCCTCCCTAACTTGGAAAAACTACTACAGGAATATGGACTAGTGTCGGGATATAAAAATAACAGGGGGAAAACTGAGGCCATGGCGACCAATATCGGACGAGAGGATTTGGACCATTTAAAAGATATGTATGGGTGGCGATCACGTCCAATTGATCGGGGGCTCAGAATTGGCTCAGAATTGGATCCGACAGAGAACCAACATGTTGGTTCTCTGTCGGATCCAATTCTGAGCCCCCGATCAATTGGACGTGATCACTTGGACAAGGTGGTGTGCAGCGATCGGATACTCTTAATTGGCAGATTGATCGCAGCTCCCATTCCCGCTGAGATCGCCGGAATCAATTGGGTGAGTGATCAATTGGCCATGGAATCCTACACGTGTATGGCTAGCTTTACTGTATATATCCACGGTGTATAAAATGCTGGAGATAGATAAAGAAGAAAAACCTTCATATGTAGGGAAATGGGGAAAGATAGTGGATATAGGTGAAGGGGAGTGGAAGGAAATCTGGAGAAATGCTGGGAAAGCATCAATTTGTGTAATTCATAGGAAAAAATCTTTACAAGCTGCTTCTCCATTGGTATTATACCCCAGATAAGCTCCAGAGTATATATCCACAGTCATCAGGCCTTTGTTGGCGCTGTAAAAGGAACATAGGAACGGTGGATCATATCTTCTGGAGCTGCCCAAAGCTGATTGATCTTTGGAGAGGGGTAAATGATATGATGGAATCCCTGGTGGATAAGGAAATAGTGGCAGACATTAAAACACATATTGTGGGGGTTAAGAATAAAAATCTTAATAATAGACAAAATAAAATACTTCAACATATACTTACAGCAACAAAATGCTTAATAGCAAAACATTGGAAATCAAGTCACTCCCCCACTATGAGTAAGCTACTAGCAAGGATCAATGAAGTAAGAACCATGGAGTATCTAACGGCATGTCTGCAGGAAAGAATAAGGGTATTTGAGGACATCTGGGAGCAATGGGATGTGTATGTCAAAAAGGAGGAAAGAAAAAGATGTAAGGAAAGAGGGCAATAGGGAATCATGGAGGCAATTAAGGCCCCCATACACAAGTCGGATTCCGACCGGATTCCGGCACGATCGATTCCGGGCGCGTGCACGCGAATCGATCGTGCCGGAATCGTGTGCAGCCCACCTTGTCCGATCGATCGCATCCGATTGATCAGGGGCTCAGAATCGGATCCGACAGAGAACCAACATGTTGGTCTTTTTGATCCGATTCTGCCCGGATCAGGGGGAGTTGCCATTTGTGAGGTGGAGTCGGAGATGGAATCGGACACGGAATCGTCCCGGAATCCGTTGGACAAGGTGGTATGCTGCGATCGGATTCTCTTAATTGGCCGATCGATCACACCTCCGATTCCCGGCAGAATCGTCGGAATCGATCGGATGGGTGATCGAGCGGCCATGGAATCCGACTGTGTATGGCTGGCTTTAGAAAGATCTGAATAAGACAAGAGGAAAAAGGAAAACCTGGACAGGGCTGTCGTGTCGTGAAGGGACTGGGAAGAATATAGAAATAGAAAATGAAATGATAATTAGGAAAGGATGAATGTTAAAATAAGGCTATAAACAACATAAAATGTGATATATGCTTTGTGAATGTATGCCCTTGTCGAGAAGGGCGGTGGATTTGTATATGTTATTTGGATATGTGTTAAAATAACTAATAAAGAAATTGAATCAGAACTCTATGGTAACCGACATAAGACACATTTATATGTGATACGCTCTAATGCACAAATTAAATATGATGAGCTTCTATTATCACTGTGTGAGCCAGCAACCCATTCAAGGCACTACCCAAATGTTAATTTCAAGACCAGGTTTAAATCTCACTGGGGGGATGGTGGACAAATACTTAACAATGTTGCTTGTCTTGAGGCTTTGGTTAGTGTCTGAAATATCCTTGGTTAAATAATTTGAATAAAGCTAATTAGCATATAGAATTTTAATTATTTGTAGCATTGACCCCAATTTACTAAAGCAATATAGCTTGCTCAATTCTCACATAGCTTTGTAAATGTGCTTTGCAAAGAAGAACTAAAATCCCAATCATCTACAAAAGAAAAAAAAACAATGTTTTTTATATGTTTGGAATATTCAATAGGAACAGCTTCTCTACATTTACTAAATGAAGGGAAATTTAATGATTCCATTTTCTGCATTAAGGTAATCTAAATCCGTGGCATTGGGTTTGGCCGCCAATTGCTTACCAAGGAGGCTTCCATGTTTTTATTAGGCCACTGAGTGTTCTTTGTTAAATCCATAAAAGAAGTATATTTTCTCCTAAAATTATTACACTTTTTAACAAAATTTTTACATTTTCAATAATTTGAGCCAAGGATTTTGTCTGTGAGCCATAGAGAGTTAGAAAAATTAAGAATTGTTATTATCTGCAGCTTAATTTTGCAAAGAGGTCTATTGACCCAAACTTGAACAATATTAAGACCATGTCTACACTAGTGTTGAGCTCGAATATTCGAACTTTGAATAAATTCGGCGAATATCGGCTATTCGCGAATTCGCAAATTTCGCGAATATACCGGCGGATATTCGCAACTTTGAATATTCACATTGTGATGCTTATGGGTATGGATTGCGAAAATAAATAGCAAATGTGACCATTCATTTTAAAGGGAATTATGAGGCGATTATAATTGAATTGAATATTAGTAGAATTATTCGCAAAATATTGGGAATTCTAATATTGCCAATGCCGCTCATCACTATAGTGTAAACTTGCAGTTGAACCCCCCCCCCCAGTACCTCATTTGCAGGTTCTCTACAAGTAGGGGGCCATACACCTTTAGATTTCTCTGTCAGATTTCCTTTAGATCTCTTTTTGTTTTACCAAAACCATGTAATATGAGGGGTTTTCTAAACCATCAAGTCTACCTGTGTTCAATCGCAGAGGACCCGGCACAATATAGTCGTTATAGATCTAAAGGATATCTGACAGAGAGATCTAAAGATGTATGGCCAGCTTTAGAAATGCAGACTTGGGGCAAAAGGGATAGGGATATACCTCCCACTCCCAAAAAATTCAACATGGTGCCACACCCCTATAGATGATATTTATGAGGTACATAAAACCTACCTGAAAAATGTACTTAAAGGACTGGGCTTTCAAAGGAAAAGGTCGATCTAACAGGTAGCCAACATGAAAGGGGACATGGGAATCGATTATGCAAAATAGTGCGCATTGATCTGCCGTTAGATCGCTTGAGTGCAGCGTACCCTTCATTTTGCCAAACCCTTAATTTTCCACCCATTGAAAGATTCCAAATACTCTTTACAACCATAACAATTATTTTGAAATGAAGAAGTTGATCTAAATGGTATATGATAGTAGAGTACAATAGTTGAAATTTCAACCTTTCCATGCCCGGTTCCGACCGGAGGAAGAATTATTTTCACTAGAGACCGGGTGACTAGAGACGCCTGACCAACGTCACTTACGGTTTAGGAACAAGGAACTGTGTGTTCCTAATAACGTAAGTGACGCTACGGCATCATTTACGGTATGGTTCCGATTCAAATTCCCTGCCAAGAGGTGGGGAATTTGAAGTTCTCTGTGAGTAGGCAGATGGTGGAAAACAAGGCCTATGTTCGGCCATCACTAGTGATGAGCGGCATAGGCAACATTCGTATTCGCGGCATGCCACGAATTTTATGGAAAACATTCGGAAAATATTCGCATTCGGCAATATTCGGGTTTTTTTTTTGTTATTGAGAATATCGGCAGTTTATTGCGAATTTCGCGCGCGCAATATATGTTTAACATGGTGCGAATTTTTATGCGAATTTTAAAAGTGACGATTTTCGCAATATTCGCATCACCCCAATATTCATTTAAAAATCTGTTGATGGTGTTGCTAAGCTCTTGTTGCAGCCTTCCCATTCGTCCACTCACATTGAGAGGGAAGTGTAATGGATAAAAAATACCGAATATCCGGAATTGCGAATATTCGGCAATATATTCACCATCTTCGCGAATTTCCGAATTGACGATATTCGCGATTAATATTCGGAATCCGAATATTCGCGATCATCACTAGCCATCACTAGTCAGTGATGATGAGTAGTGATGGCCAAACATCGGCCATGTTCATTGACAAACTTCTTCTTCCCGCCGGGGATCATAGCTGGACGAACACCCGTACTGTTTGCCGCCCATCACTAATGATGAGGGAAGTGTGGGGGTGCCCTTGTAATATGCTTGTATTGTATTACGGTCATAGGCTTTCTAGACTCATATTGGCGATGCTGTGAATGTGTGTATGGGGGGATTGGGCAGAGTAATCAGTTTGCATCTTCCGTACTGTTTTAGTAGTCCTACAGGAGGAAAAAAATTTTTACCCACCTAACATCTGTCCAAACTAAGATGTCTTGTGAGACAGATGTTAAACATTAGCAAGGAACAGAAAAGTGAGAGGGAAAAGTCTGTAAATATAAATGATGGGAGTTGTAAGAAAAACCACGCACCTGCTCTGACATGGAAAGGGTTACATCCATCTTAGCTAAACTTTTCACCCTGGAGGAAGAAAATGTAAGAACATATCATGATTAATATATTACAGCTTCAGCAATAATTAGCTCCGACAAAACTGAGGCAGGGAAAATGTTGAGATGTGCTAAACCCAACATCATTAGCATTGCATACAATTTTTTTAATGATCTGATTTGCAGTTCATTTTTTTATATTGGCAGGTGTAACTATTACTGCCAGCTCGGTAGCACAAGACCTGCATTGTAAGAGCGGTGAGAAAACTAGAGAAATGCAGCTGAGTTTGAGATTGAGACCAGAGATAGTCTATTATTTTTTGTGTAGAACTATTCTGTCTGTTTTATGAAATACAGGTATATTGACTGAAAGATTGTTTACTTGTCTTTATACACTGTCTGGCCCAAAGAAGTCGCCACCTGGATTTAACTAAGCAAAAAGGTACAGGCCTCCTATTGGATAATTCTGGGGTTGCTGCAGTTGGTCAGGTTTAGGTTCAGCAACAGTATGTGCTCCAAGAATAAGGTCAGCTGACTACCTAAATATACTGCATGACCAGGTTATTCCATCAATAGATTAGTTTTTCCCTGATGACACGGGCATATTCCAAGATGACAATGCCAGGATTCCTCAGGCTCACATTATGAAAGAGAGGTTCAGGGAGCATGAGACATCATTGTCACACATAGATTGCCCCCCACAGAGTCCAGACCTTAACCCCATTGAGAATCTGTGGGATGTGCTGGAGAAGGCTTTGCGAAGTGGTCAGACTCTACCATCATCAATGCAAGATCTTGGTGAAACAATATTGCAACACTGGATGGAAATAAATCTTGTGACATTGCAGAAGACTATCGAAACAATTCAACAGCAAATGCGTGCCAAGGTGGTCCAACAAAATATTACCATGTGTGCCCTTTTTTTTTAGGTGGCAACTTTTTTTTTTGGTGGCAACAGGCAGTGTATACAGTAGATTCAAACAAATTAAACTTAAGCATTCATGCCCTGGCTTAAAATTTTTTTTAAGCCATTCAAACTCTAAAGATACTGAATTCAATGGGCTCTAAAGCTAGTTTGCGCTTCATTGACTCTTTCTTGTGGAGACCAGTGATTGGAAGCATCTACTGTGATCTTCCCACTAGTCTTCTTTCTGCCTTGGTGTCATACCGGCCTCCCAAGACAAGATTAGTGTTGATCGGGAATATTAGTAATTTTGGCTTTAAAATTTAAGGAAACACAAAAAATGGTTTAAATAGTTGATTCTGTATGTTTGTTTTTTCATTGCACTCATTGTGTATTACATGGTTTCCCAATCCAAGGGATGAGGTTAAATATGCAAATGATATATTAAGAATTTTTACAAGAGCCTCATTGTAAACAGGAGTTTTGCAAGGATTGATCTCTCAGGGCCGTGTGCTTTCCAGGATGACCTCACTTCCAGAAGTGATCTCACCCCCAACCAGGAAGTGACGTTATCCTGGAAAGCACATGGCCCTGAGAGATCAATCCTTGCAAACCTCCTTTAATGTGAGTATTTTGTCTTTTGTTTTATTTTGATTAATTTTATTTTACCATTTACAGAATCTTACTTTGTTGCACCAGGTTGTGCGCCTTGTGTCCTTCTTTCTTTTTGTCTGTTACAGGGGGCGACACTCCCCTATTTTGAGAGCACACCTACACACAACTTAAACACCCACCCCTCATACTGACCCAATTTTACTGTGATCCTTGCCCAGACCCCATACAACCACTGAGGGCCCTTCTGGCCACTGACATCACTGTAACTGTATAATCACTGCTGACGGTTGAGCTCAACTATCTACTATCTTTCTTTTTTTCTACTTGACTGTAGTTCTCCTTTAAAGTCCTAAACTGTTTATAGTGTGATTTTTCAAGTTACTGTGCCGTCTTTAATTTAATTTCCATATTTAAATTTCCAGATCGCAATGGTAGATAGCAGCCTAGGAAGTGTGAGTCAGCAAATATATAACGCAGCTCGGAGCTAGAAAATAGAAAATACTGTTTGAGAGGCTGAGAGGAGGAAGGGCATAATTATGGCAGCCTGCAGACAGAGATGTGAGGAACTGCAGTGGGTCTGACTGGCCAAGAACTACACAGTTACACAGCATGCCAGCCACAAGAGACTAAAAATAATTTCAGCTGAATAGGGCTCATTTTATCTCTAACGAACCAAAGACAATCTCACCTACAGCACTGCCTCCTCGCAATGACACAGGACATAGCTCGGCTCAGTTATTTTAACTGTTTCTGTGAGCTTTGCTTCAGGGAATGTATACACAATGAAAAAGAGAGACTCTCTCACAAGACGAAGCGCAGACGTGCACGGTGTCCTGGTATATATTGCCTACCCTACTTTACTCATCTCACCCCAAATACCAGGGGCCAGGATTTGACCCCGCCTCTTAGACGCTTTGACCTGATCTATCTACATATTACCACGTTCCATTAGGCGAGTTTGGTGATTGTCCGCTGGTGTTTCTCCGTTCTGGGGAGGTCCCACGCTTATAACTTGTTTTTACTCTACACATAAACTTCAACCATCCGATCAGCCTCTACCCCTTGAGGAAGTCTAACGACGAAACGTACGTCCGGGTGGCGTGTTCCACCTTTGGATGGTCTACATCCCCGTGTTCCATCTTATAAGGATGTCCATGTCAAATGCCTAAGCTTTAGGCCTGTGGTTTATGCTGTCTGATGTGTACCATTTACTTTGTATTTACTTTGGTATAGTTTTATGCTATACCCTATGTCTATCATTGTGTTAACCCATCTACATCTGGGTCTGAGGCCTAGATGTTGACGCATTAAATGTTTGTTTTTACCTATTGTCTATCCATTTACTTACCTTGAAGCCGCTAAAGTCCCCTTGCCCGGTAATTGCTACTGGGGAGATTTTGTTCTCTCTATTTTTCCCAATGTATACACCATGTTGTCTTCTTTTATTCTGGGGTTGGAGCTCTTTGTGGATTAGTAGATCAAGCAATTACAATAGTTGGATGCAGTGACGGTTGTAGATATGGGTAATATATGGGTAATATGGGCACTTGCCCAGGACTGCATCACACTGGGGGGCAGCATCTGGGCATCTGAATTTTTTTCCAATGGTTTCGCCTCTAGCACGCCCACCTATAAAGCGTAAGCTTTATATAGGCTGTGACTTAACAGTAACCCTGCCCCTGGAGGAGTGCTGGCCAACAGCACACCCCCCCCCCCCCCCCGGGTCACACTGCAGCAGCTTGGGGAGAGATGCCCGAGGGGGTGCTTGCCCAGGGCACTGATCTGCCTGGGACCGCCCCTGGTTGAACAGAATTTTATTCTACCTGAGGCCCAAGGGTGCTTGCAGCAATCAAAATATAAATTCACAACAAAAAAGCCAGAGGGTAACACTGAGGCAGGGTAGTCCTGCTCAGACTGTGTCTTAATAATACTAGGTGATGTATGGACGCACAGTAGTTGTGTATCCTGCAAGTAGAGGATGATGTGCTGTGGTCTCAAAACAATGGCAGGTCCCTCACAGGTAGTGATGAGCGGCATAGGCAATATTCAAATTTGTGATATATCTCAAATAATTCTACAAAAATTCTGGAATATTCTAAATTCGAGTGTATAGCCTCAACATTATTCACAGGTGATAGGGTCTGAACCACAAGGTCGTCGCTGTGCACCACCCCATGGAGGCCTTGCCACAAGGACAAAAATAAAGACACAACATCTCCTTGTATCTAGGTCTTTTACAGATATTGCGCTTATCGGCTTCATGCATGCTGCATTCAATTAATGAGGCTCCTAGGTACGGGAATAGGTAATGCACAATACTTTTACTCCATCAAACCCAACCTCTCTGAGCCCCATCCTGGTGGGAGGGCACTTATATATATATGGACCGGAGCCTTAAAGGGGACAGAACCTCTGGCTGCCTGTGTTTGTATTACATTACAGTTCTTCCTGAAAAAAATTTAGCCTCAAAAATGTACTTTTTGTACATTAGTAGTTTAACCTTCTGTGTGTTGTGGTGTGGTGACCTTTTTAAACAAGCTCCCTCCCCCCTTCACATGTGCTGGAAAAAAAAAAGCTACACAGCCTTCATTACGTGGAGGTCATTGTTGCCGCCGCAACTTCTCTGGTGTCATCAATGGCCTCATCAAAAACAACCCAGAGAAGCTCTGTAGGCTCCCGCCAAACAGGTGACCATGCCTGATGTTAGCTCGATCTTATTTGCTATTATAATAATTAGTGAATTCAGGCTCACCACCCAAGAGGTTAAAGCATGCCAAAATATGAATATTTAAAAGCCAGTGTACAAACCAGACCAGAGCTTTCTCCAGCAGTAACTATTTTTGCCCAGTAGTCTTCAGTCCTTCCATATCCAGATATCATGGACTGGACTGGATGAAAACGTCTGCACTAAATACCAATCACA
>CM070039.1:87250056-87265176 GCA_036250615.1 Ptychadena robeensis
TGGAATATAATTTTGTAGAGGTTCTCACGATGGAGCGTGCAGATGGAGACTTTCTTTGCAAAGAAAGTCTCAAAACCTAACTTTTAATGCATAGATATAGCAACTCACCTGAAAAGTCACGCTGACCCAGCTTTCCCAATCAACTTTGGTGGTCTTACATCAGTAAAATTGTCAATGTCTACATATGACCCCTGCACCCAGGGGCAGGAGGGGGGTGGGTGCTGTCGGGTTCTGATGATCGATGTTATGTGCGGCCCTTTAGTGATGCCGAGGGCCGCACTTGTGGCCCTCCATATCAACTCAGTTGCCCGCCACTGCTTTAGAGGCCTGACTCTTGACTTCCCAGTCAGCTTATAGGAGACCCTGGAGACCGATACATATTTATAGACTAGGTGTCCTATCAGCACCCACCCCTATCACTGGGCAGAATACAGTCCAGGGGCAACCCCAGCATGTCTAGCCAGACATGCTGGACCACTCTACAGAGGTCTAGACAGATTTAAAGATATGTACACCAAATACATTTACAGTGCCATTGCCAGCTAAACACATTATGTACACAAGTGTTATATACATTACACTATATGACTTTGATTGGAACATTAGTTTGTGAGCTCCTCTGAGAGACAGCGGTATGACAATATACTCTGTAATATGTCACTGCTACATAAAAACGTTAATAGTAATATCCTTAACAACTGAAAATGTTTATTTTTTCATTTTCAAAACCATCTTTGAGAAGCACAAGTATCTTATTGGCTTTGTGTATTGCAGCAATCTTTTGTCATTACCTTGTATCCTATTTTCCAATATATCTGAAAATAAATCACAGTTATGAGTCCATATGGATAAATAACATCCACCGCAGAACTGTAATAAAAATACAGCAGTAGATTGACAAGAAAAGTAAAATATTGCATTTTAGACTTTTAATAGCAGGTTGAGAAAGGGCCAGCACTAAAATTAATGGTAGGCTATTCCACAGGAATAACATGGAATTTAGCTGAAATAATAATAGGTTTGTAAGAGAGCCCTTTAGGGTTTCCTACAGACTTTTTTTTTATTGTTTTATTACAATTTACAACTTTATGACCGTGCCCACTGTGCTCTTGTCTAACATTTTGAGTTTTTCAGCACATAGTACAGCACATTGTAAACAACTTATTCATGTTATAGCTCCATTATGTCTCCTAAACTTTATATAGAGTGCCCCCTATTCTTGTTACACTATTTCCAACATTAAAAATAGCAATTCCTAAACACTGTTATTCCAGAAAAGAGGGCCATGGTGTTGCTTAACCTCCTGGGCATTCTCCTTGAGTTATTTAGTCGGCTGAGTAAATTCACCCAGAGATAACTCACCTGCCCACCTTGGGGAATCTGAGCATCGGCATACCGGCCAATGCTTTAGTGTCCGCCACGTCTGCGTCACCTGGGTGGAGAGTAAGCGGCGCCATTGACCTCCATGTAATGGAGGAGGCACCAACTTTTTCACCCATGTTTTGGTCCTCCTGGAAGGTGGAAAATCTCAGGTGAGTGGGGGATGGGTGGATGAAGTGATGTGTGACATAATTAAAACGCAACGCCCAGGAGGTTAAAAGTAGCTCTTCAGTCAATAAAATCTACCTTCTGGCAAGTGAAATAATAATTTGCAGTATCATCTTGCTAGGCAATTTGACTGCAAAACAAATTGATGACTTGGGCAGAGTTGTGATTGTGTAAAAGTGTAATGACATGAGCCTGCAATGTTTGGGTAGTGTCCCCTTTAAGGTTAGGGACCATGATGCCCCAGGGCCTCCGGGCTATTTAACCTTCTGGGCGTTATAAAAAAAATGTGCAATGGGCAATTGATTTTCTGCCCGCCTGGAGGTCCCATGCATAACTCCGGCGTCACTGGAGATGCCGAAGTTATGCTGAAAAAAAGCGACACCCTTCTATTTACATGGAGGTCTATGGGACCACCTACCCCCGACCTCTTTACATCACCGGTGACGCAATCGGGGGCAGACCCGGAAGCATCGCCATACATGCCGATGCTCCTGACTGCCGGAGGAATACGACGGACAGGTGAGTCCTCAACTCGGGCCAAACACCCAGGAGGTTAAGGAGGGGGCTGCCACCAGGGAGGAGCTCAGTGGGGAGTCTGATGGAGTTAAAGTAACTGGGCAAACTGTCTACTCCGAGGCCTACTGCCCACCACAGTCTATTCCAGCGTTCGGGCAGCAAGGGAGAACAATAGCAGAGAACGACTACTTAAGCCCCAGTTACAAGGAGCCAGCAGTGTTCTCGACATACACCCATGCCAGGTTTCCAGTGAGGTGGCTCCCAACCCCCTTCCTGTGAAATCGACCTAGTTTCCAGTGGGATTGTTGTGGGTACCAAGGTCTTGCAGAACCGCTGTATCCATTGCCAGGACATGCAAGGCATCCATCGCTGGCCTACTTCCCCTGGCCCCCCTGCAGTGATTTGGCAATCAGGGTTCCCTAACAAATACTTTGTACCTGTTCTTTGACTGAGATTGTTTGTTGTTGTGCAAATTAGTTGTAACTGCCCTGACCCCATTGGGTCTCACTGTACAATAAAAGTTTATTGGAGCATATGCCTCCTATTGTCATTGGTTGGTTCCTGAACCTTACAAAAGCACACAGTACTACCACCACCTTCCACCAGGAGGTCCCCCATACTGATCCAGTATTCCCCTTTGGTTGCTGCAGTGACCAAAAAAATCTAAATTAGACTACTGACATGGCAGTGAATCATACAATATAATCCTAAATTACCCCAATAAGTACATGTGACACTAAACCCCAACTGTCCTAACAAGGGGGGGGGGGGGTTGATCTCTTCTTGATTCTTGATTCACCTGCACTCCCTAAGTTCCTTTGGTCTACCCTCCACCATTAGTTCTGTCCGAACTTCTGGTTACTAAGCCTTTTTCCAACCAACACATTAAGGCTATATCTCTACTGCGTTGTGTGATCCGTCGGGACCCTCTGCTTTATGCGCTGGCCAGAGGTTGGCGTACTGCACTGCATCGGCGGATCATCTCAACGCAATGTGAACATTTATTATCACCAAAATTGCTGGAGATGTAGGGAGGGCCTTCTTCCTGCTCTTTTCCATACCCATTCCTCAGAGGACTAGAGTGTTCAGCAGAAGAGCTCCCTCCCTTTTCCAGGGCCCCTCCCTCCAGCCCTATTTAAGGAAGTCTCAGGCAACAGGAATTTGCCTAAGCAAGAAGGTCTCCTATGTTTTTGCCTCCAGGCCTTGTTATGGTTGTTATACCTACTCAACTGCATGTATGAGGGCTGCAACCTGGGAAGCAAAGTCCATCACCCCATTGTGGGGTACTGGTTAACACAAGAAGGTTCCTTAGACTCTGTGCCTCAGATTGCACCTTTGCCAACTGTGCAGTTAGTTCAGTGGGTCCACTTTATATCATCAGTGTCACCCACTGTAACAGGCTGTAGGAACATTGCAAAAAAAGGTATTGTTCTAGCATATGTAGTTTTTGGATAATTTAACCTCCCTTGTGGTCTACTTATGTCCTATACTTATGTCTGTTGCATAATATAGGCATAGGTCAGGTCACCCACCCCACTTTCCCAATGTCACTGATAATATCAGGGACATAAGGGTTGCCCACGCTTATCTGTATCTAGTCTCCAGACAGAAATGATCCACGGCCGCAATCCTAATTGTGGGTGGAGATCGCTCATGATTATTCGCTGGCACAATCAAGGGCGACCGGTAGTGTTTTGGGTGTCATTTTCAGCCGCACCTGATCGCCCCTGATCACGCCCATACAAAATTAACTAGGACGCGTAAATCGTGTCCTAATCCTAAGAATCCTAAGAGACGCGATTTTCAATTGTGTCCATTCATGTCAATGGGTGCGATTGTTCGCTAGCATCCGTGATCGCCCATGATCAAAAATGCTCATGCCTGACCACTGTATTGGAATCTATTACATTGAAATGTATGAGTACCTAGCACCCAGCGATCTACTGCTGGCTCCCACGCTAAGAATCGCGGCTGAGTGATTTCAGCCAGGGAGTGGGGCAGGACATCTTGCCCTTCCCTGCCTGATCCTGCCCATAGACAGTGAATGGGCGCGATTTAAGTGACAAGCGATTTTAATTACGCCCATTCAGGTCTACAGCCGTAATCAGGGGGCAATCGCCCCGCAATCATGGGCCTAAGTTGAAGTGGGCACATTCAACTAAATAGAGGCGTTCAGAGCTTCGGCTCCGCGGCTGATCGTCTATGTGGGAACATAGCCTAAGTTAGAGACATTAGATTGTGAGCTGTAAAGCGCTGTGTAATATGTCAGCGCTATATAAATACAAGATAATAATGATAATCAAACTCTTATAAATGTGTATAAAAAATTAGTCCAGTCTTTTCCCATTTGAACCAAAGACAAATTACTCTGAATTTACCTCGAAGCGGACATGTTTTGCATGTTCCTCGTACTCAGCGCTGCCTAATGCAGAAGAATATTAAAAACGTCACAATTTCCGCCACCATTACCGCCTTGAGATAGTTAACACATCTGGTAAACGAGCATATGTAAAGCACTTTGCCGGAACATTTACTAATGAGAAGGTTTGGAGGCCAGCTCTACATTACACGTACCAGTGGTTGGTATCCAATTTAGCTTCATAAAACGGTGTCATTATGCCATCGAAAATGACTTGTGGAGATTGTTATTGCATCTTGATCTCGGGTTTTAATTGGTGTAGAAATGATTCATTGGCAGAGGACTATGTTAAGCCGGAGTAGGCATGACATAATGAGGGCACTAATTAACTTAAGGCAAGAGTTTATGATTAATTTTAAAAAATCAGCGACACTTAGTCATGCAGAACAACTGGTAGAGAAGATTAAGAGATAGGCCATTATATCACTGCAAGGTCGTAACCTTTCTGCAATGAACACTAAAGCCGGCCATAGACATCCCGATCTATGGCAGACATTTAGCAGACTCTTCACAGCGTGGTGACGTCACCACGCTGTAAGGAGTCTGCTACAGAGAGGACAGGAATCCTGTGTGTTCCACTAACACACCGGACTCCTGTCAGACTGTAGCCAATTAACTCAGAGGGGGAGGAGACTTCCCCTCCGAGTTAACAGCCTGCAGCACAGTCGGGCAGAAAAAGAACCAGCAGGACGGATCCGTGTGCGATCCGACCTGCCGGCTTTTTTTCTACAAAACTCAAGGCGAGCACGCAGGTTGGTCTGCCACAACTATGGCCGGGAATTGGCCCGTCTATGGGGGGCTTTAGAACTACCCCATTCACCTAACAAACTAAAAAACATTCTTTCCCTTTTTTTTGATCTTTAAATTTGTAATAGATTTCATTTTATCATCCACAGGCAGATTTGGTGTATTACGGTATTAAGCTGGCCATACACCTCTAGATCTCTCTTTCAGATATTCTTTAGATCTACCAACAACTATGTAGTGCCGGGTCCTCTGCGATTGAACACAGGTAGACTTGATGGTTTAGACATATTACATGGTTTTGGTAAAACAAAAGGAGATCTAAAGGAAATCTGACAGAGAAATCTTAAGGTGTATGGGGGACCCTTAATAATAAAATCCAATGTGATGGAGGATTGAAACGATGTCCTTGCTAACTACACACGTTAAATGTATTTGCTTTCATCTTATGGACAACGGATCACAAGATTTATAACAGACTAATTATCTATTTCCGAGAACGCTTGATGCTTAGAAACAGAAGCATAGAAGTGATTTCAACGTAAAAATTTTTAACTTATTAACTTACCTTATAATAAAACTGTTAATGCTGACGATTACATGTGTTGGTATGAGGTAGAAATGATTTCCTTAAAGCAGTTTTAAACACAAAATAAAAAAACACACATACATTAAACAGACACAATACTCACCTGTCAGCAGTTCAGATGTTGGGAAACTGCTACACAAAAAAACCCAAAACAAACTTATATTCTTTTCTGGTGCTGGCATATCAGCTCCTGGAGAAGAACAGCTACTTCCGCCCTAACTGACCCCCCCCCCTCTCCTCCTCCCCCTCCATTCCTCCTGTCTCTTCTCTGTCAGAGCTGTAGAGCTCTGTGGGGGGGGGGGGTCAGCTGATGACGAGTTCCTGCCTGGGAGAGGTGTCCCAGACACCATTTCGGCTGCCTAGGCGCTACGTAAGGCAGTGGGAGGGGCGCACTCGGAACAAGCGCCCCTCCTGCTGTCTGAAAAAGACTTGAGCTGCAGCCGATACTGCGGAGTGACCTGTAGCAGGGTAAGGTTGTCGTGCTGCACTTGATCACGGGTCAATCAAACGGAAATAGATGTGCACCACTGTGCACTTTACAGTTCGTTGGAGATCCTGGTAACAAAAAATCACTCGCAACACTGGCAGGGAGAGCCGGACAGAGGAGGGGGGAGGAACGGCCTTGCCTGCCAATCACAGGCTGAGTGGGATGGGGGGGGGTGGCTCTCCCAGCTGCTTGTCAGATTGACTGGTATTTACGGACTTGTCCATTCCCAGTTCGATTGATCCCGCTCGAAGAAAGGCATACACAGCTCAATTTCTTTCGAGCACAATCGAGATTTGAGCACAATGTGCTTGTGCTCAATTTATTAAAAATCGAGCTATGTATGCCTAGCATTAGTCACATGCCCAGGCAATGGGGTATTGAACAGTGCCACCATTAAGAAACCGATCAGGTTCGGTGCAGGAGCTATTTGTCCATGCTGTGAGATCCCCATTGATGTGAGCATGGCCTCAAGGGCAAATGCTGCCCCAGCGATCCAGCATTGGGCCATGCTAATATAGAGATGTCAGGAGGTGAAGAACTCTCAATGACAAAAAAGAGGGAGAGTATTTGATATCTGGGACCTCTCACCTATTATCACTCAGGGGGGGGGGGGTTACAGTAGCTTATTCCATCTAGGAATACACCCGACTCTAGAAAGTTCTGTATTGTGTGTCCCGAGGAAGGCATTCTCTAGAAGATGAAATGCGCTGGCAACACAGTGTGGGCCTCCACTCTAACCATGAGACAATGACAAAGCTTTTGTACTATGTTTTTTCTACAATGAAGGTCTTGAACCTGGTGTATTGTTGATAAGGATTTTTATGATTATGTAATACATTCCTGATTTTAATAATGACTGTTTAACCTCCTGGAGGTTCCAAACACATCCGAGGTGTGCTTGACAAAAAGTGACTACCCCTCCATAACATGGAAATCAATGGCGTGGCCTACCCGCTGCCTCTCCAGCGTCATATCTGACATCATCTGTGCGTCCTCTGATATGCAGAACGCTGGGGAATTTCAGCGAACTAATATTAGCTAAGAAACTCACTCCGAGTTAACTTGGGCAGAACACCCAGGTTAAACGTGGTGTCTACAGGTGTCCTTTTAGGCCTGCCACCTCCACATTAAGTACAATACCTTGTGGCAATAACTCAACCCATATAAGATTTGATGCAGTAACTACAATTCCTGGGAAAAAAAAGTGTAAAAAGGCTATAATTGTCACATTGAAGGAAATTTGACAGCAACATAGTTAGGATTTTCCTAGTTTTGGAAACATTATCTTTCAGACAGGAAATGCAGGGACATCTTAGTTAATAAATAATAAGAAATATCCCTAATCCAAATGGTTACTAACAGGGGCTTACTAACAGGGTAACAGAGTTCCAATGTTCTACAACCTACCGAAGATGCACAAGCCTCTGACAGTCCCACCGCAAAGGCAGATTGTCTTCAGCAGAGGCTGGCTTACCGAGATGATCAGTTGATTTGTGGATTCACACCTAGGACCCTTGGTAGGCTAATTACCATCCTATCTTCAACATACTCTTGATGTGCTTAATGGCCATACATGTACAGATATTAGTGGCCGACCGATTAAAAATTATAAATTTTTAGATCGGTCGACTGAAAATTGGTGCATGCCCACATGGTCCGATCAACTAAATTTGATTGTAATTATGAAAAAAATCGATCAAAACATGATCGGACATGTCGGAAAATTTTGATCGGTTGAGTACAAATTGAGTACAAAGTGAGTACAAATTACGAGCAAAAAAAATCGATCAAAAATAAAATAAAAATCGATCAAAAATTGGTTATTCCATGTGGAGTATATTCTATTTTCCTTCAATTAATCTCCAATTGTACGATTGAAAAAAATTTATTGTTTTTAGTCTGTCGGATGCTAAAATCTGTGTATGTATGGGGGGCATAAGACCTTGAAGGAATTGATCATTCCAGCAATCAATGTGGAAGCCCAAAACAGAAGTTTTGGGGTATTGTTGTGGTGGGTAACCTTCTTGAGTGGGCAGTACTGTTCTCTCCTGTATTTAAATACGTTTTTGGTTACCTTATTTTGGTTTATTTTGACAAACAAGGTATTTGTGTTCCCTGGCTTCCACTACCTACAGGTGCAGGGGGTTGTAATGGGGACCTGTTGTGCCCCGACCTATGCTAACCTGTACCTAGGGGAGTAGGATGAGGAGTTGAACAATGACCAACGATATACTGAGTACCATCCCCACATTATTTTGTGGAGGCGGTTTATTGATGATATTTTACTAATTTGGCAGGGTACCAATGAACTACTCTGGAATTTAAAATGAACAGTGGAAGAATCTCCTCGAGTGATAACTTTTTTGGATGTGGAGATTAGGATTGGTTCAGATAGGAACCTTGAAACAACCTTGTTTCATAAAAGCACTGCAGAAAATACAATCCTTCATGCTAAATGCTAAGTGATTGGTGGGCAATCATCCACCACCCACTACCACCTCCCATTTTTTTTATTATGGCCAATCACTTGTCAGTCTTGGGTGAGACAAGAACACCTTTTACCTGCAACTCTAGTTTATGAGCATTTTGGTGCAATGACTTGATGGATACTTACAACCCATGTTTCCCTGAAGGGCTGATCCAGCCCTTATATTCTAGTCAACTGACTGTGCTAAGTATAAGATGATGCTATCAGTCTTTTCCATAAGGAATGAGCCACCTTTTACCCACTTTTGACTTCCGGTGAGCCGCAATTGCTAGGTAAATAGTAAATTGTGTTTCCGCCAAATGGTTTTCCATAGGGTTAGCGTAGTGACCTAGGGACAGTCGCCCTGTATTGGACTGTGTGGCTAGGCATAGACTCGCCTTCTCAATAATTAGAATTTAACTTGTACAGGACTATATTAGAGTTTTTTTATTTCATGATACTTGTTAACAAAGCAAAGTCCTGCACAAATAAAATAATTCAATCTTAGCAAAGAGCCCAGCCCGGACAATGCATTCGTAATTTGGATGATACATGAACAAAGATGTAATGTATACTGTGATCTACATTCTATAAAAACCTGTAGGGCTATGTTCTCACAGATGGTCAAGAATGGTGAATTTACTGCCTCTCTGCCATGGCTGTCATATAGATTATATAGAGGAGGAAGGAAGCCATTCATGGCCACCAGCTGCCCATCAAATCCACTCCAATGATCATTTGTTTTAAGCATTGTAGCGGTCCCAGAGCAAGGGCCACATAAGTCTCCTGAAAACCACTGCTTAATGGTCAATAAGGAAATACCCTTGTTCTTATACATTGATACCCTCAACTTTACATATCTGAGGCTAGGTTCACACATGATATAGAGATGGTTGATTTTTTTTCAGAAATTTGACGATTTCGAGTTAATGGCAAAGCCCCTGGTATCATCATCATCACAGGTATGTCTCTAACACAAATAGTTTTTGCACAAATTAAGTTCAAAGTCAAGTCAAAATGTCGAAAATTCAGAAATTCTACTTTAATTTTGAGCTTAATTTATTCAAAAACTATTTGTGTTAAAGACATACTTTTTTCTTTCAAATGTTTCCCCAACCCTTCTCTACATCTCCAGCAAGTTTGGTCAACACAATAAAATTGTGTTAGTTCTTCAAGAAAACCATAGCACTCAAAATAGAGGATCCTCAAAAGTATCCTAAAACTGGCACCATTATAAATAACACTTAATTTCCCTTATCCAGTAGTGATGATCATGAATATTCGGATTCCGAATATTAATCGCGAATATCGGCAATTCGGAAATTCGCGAAGATGGTGAATATATTGCCGAATATTCGCAATTCCGGATATTCGGTATTTTTTTTCCATTACACATACCTCGTCCAATGCAAGTGGACGAATGGGAAGGCTGCAACAAGAGCTTAGCAAGACTCCCTGCGACCATCAACAGTTTTTAAATCCAATATTGGAGTGATGCGAATATTCGGAATATTGCGAAAATCGGCACTTTTGAAAATTTGCGAAAATCACTTAGATGGCGTCCAAAATTCGCATTTTTTTTTTCAACACGCCCCTCAATGCAAGTTAAACATATATTCGCGAATATATAAAATTTGCGAAAGTCGCATAAAACTGCCGATATTCGCAATAAGAAGAATATTGCCGAATGCGAATATTTTCCGAATGTTTTCCCAAAAATTTGCGGCATGCCATGAATATGAATGTTGCCTATGCCGCTCATCACTATTATCCAGATATATATAAATAATCCGATAATATTTGAAAATGTTTTTATTGATATTAATGAAGAAATCCTACATTGGTTGAATCTTGATTTGGGACAAACACACAGAAGAAACAATTTTTTATATACATATTGTGGGGTTTAGTTTCAAACAGCAGTAGTTAATGAGGTACATCCACAAAAAGAGGATTCTTTTGAGGGCGTAACTGACGGATGCGTCAAAATCGATGTAGTGGTCTACGTTGATTTTAACGCAATGGGGCACAAAGTAGCAGACCGACGCATGTGGAGACAGTATCATGGATCACAATGGTCTACGTCAACATCCTTCCATTTGACGTACGTCAAACGGAGGGATTTTGACGCAGTGGAAACCCAGCCTAACAGTTTGGGATCTTGGAAGATGTGAAATATCGCCAGGCTGTCTCTAGCCGACACAAGGTTATTCCCAGGTTTGCATTCATGTGTTAAAAACAATGAGCTGTTTTCTTTGTATGTACACACTGGACGGCTGCAAGGTCTGTGACAGAGAACTTGGCTGTAATCAAAGATTTGTCTAATTCCAAGCAGGATTCATACATGACTTGTTACATCAGTACCTTGTTCCAAACCTAACATTACCTGGAACAAAGTAATTCCTGGATCGGATCTTCCTTCATCTTCTTGGCAGAATAAACTCACAGACAAAGCTCTCCATGCTATCTGAATATACTCATTAATTAATAATATAACACTAGATACTAATATATGATTAGCTAAGACATTTCATATATTACATGTTGGTAAACTGTGTATAACAACATATCTATAGAAGAATGGGAAACCACAAGGTTGCAACTAGTGATGAGTGGCAATATTCTTATTTGTGATATTTCGCAAATAATTCTACTAATATTTGATTTGATATTCGTGAATATTCGAATGTATGGCTGTGAATTGCTAAAATATTCACGATCATAATCACATTGGGATTACCTTCAAAATAAATGGTCACATGTGGTATTTATTTTCGCATTGCGAATATACAACCGCAATGCATGGTCATAAGCTTCCCAGTGCATAATATCGTGAACATTCGACATTGAGAATATCCGCCATCATATTCGTGAAATTTGCAAATTCTCAAATAGCCGATATTCATCATATAAATTTGCAATGCAAATATTCGAGCTCAACAGAATATTCGAGCTCTACATACCCTCTTTTTTCAGGAGGTACTTACAGAGCCCCTTTATGCTCAGTCTAATAATTCTTATTGGCAAGGCGAACCAAAGGCAACTATAGAAGCACCATATGCATTGTGTTTACAAATTCTTCTCATGTCTGAGTGATTTGGACTGGCTGACATTATCTTTCCAACAGTCAAAAAAGTGCTACCACACAGTTGGGAGTTAGGCCTTGTTTACACTTGGCATCATGGAACGCATCAGACACCAATGGCCAACATATTGTTTTCTGTTTGCATGTTTTAGGTTGAGTTAAGTTCTGCATTGGCATTAACCCCCCTTATTGATAATCACTTTTTCCGCCATCACAATGACGCATGCATTGATAGCCAGAAGCCTAAACAGTCAAAAGGTAGAAAGGGTACTTTTATATCTACTCTGTAGTTACCCTAACTTCGGTTGAGTTTGTGTACTAAACTGAGCTTATTTCGGGCATACTCACCTGTTCAGTGGAAGCCCGTGGCGGTCCTCCGTATTGGCTATGACTTTTCGAGTCCGCCATAATGACCTTATTTATGACACCAGAGTGGGCGGTGGCGCCATTGACCTCCTTGTAATGGAGGAGGAGTCACTTTTCCACAGCAAATCCCTGATTTCAACCATGACACTGGAGATGTGTTGGGGGGACGATGGAGGGACGATGAAATTATGGTAGATGTAATAGTTGTAACTATCTTTTCACCATGGGCACAGGGTGGGTTTTGAAACCCCTTGAGACTTTCTTCTTCAGCGCTATTAAGCGCATTAAGCTTACAGATCTTCCCTTCTCTTTACACTGGCACCCATCAATTGTCTACCACCTCACTATCCACCTGCTTTTCAGCTTTGAAGCTCATTTTATAGTTAACTCCATCTGCTATTAGCCTAACGCTTCCTGACTGCTGTGTGGCTGAACCCTCTCTCTGTGATCATGGCATTCCCTTCCTCATCCCTAAAATCTATATGGAAGAATGGAAGCTCATGGCGACATGATAGATAATTCTGCTGACTCTTCATTTCTCATCGGAGTCAAGTAACGCACCCAGTAAACAATGTAAAGGAGTGGTTAGGGGCTGACTAAGTTGAGCCTGTCAGGGGAGGGACCTGAGGATACGTGACACAGGGAAATAGTTACCTCTACCAGCTTTTGGCGTGCTTTCTTACCTATCCTCCATGGGCAGCCATCTTGGGTCCAGTGGGGGATAAAGAGTACTGCAGCGGGAAGACAGCGGAAGGGCAGCACCTGAAACCTGACTGGCGGTCAGCAGGCTCCAACTTCACACAGATCCGTTTGTGATCAATATAACCACGACACAGTATTCAATGAAGCAATGTCCACACACTAGTTGCAGTTGAACTGGTGACTACTTGACTAATGACAGAACAGTCATGAAATGCTGCAGCCCAATCCCTGACGTTGGTTTCCAGGTCGTTGAGAGAATAAGGGTATCCGTCCAATAACTACCCTTCCACTTTGGGGAAACAGGTTTCTCACATGTTTGGATGGAAGTTCCTGCACACCCCTAGGCCTCAGGCCTGTCCCATTGGGGTTCTGGCAGCAGAGCACTGCAGGAGCTAGCAGGCTGAGTCACTTCCAGGGCAAGACTACTTAGCCCCTCCTATATCTTAGTCTATATTCCCCTTTGGGTAAGGACACCTCCCTTGGTATGGGCTGACAGACAGGAAATACATGTAAAGACATTTAACCATATAATGGCCGTTTTCATTACACTACAACAATTGTTGCGTTCTGTGATGTAAGTATACTGCACCCTATGTGTCTTTGGTGCAGTTTTCCCATGGAAAGTATAGGGCATGGTATTGCCGAATAACGGGCTCACAACATGGGCGGACACTATAGACAAGTGACACCACAGTGTCTGTTACATGGAGGTCAATGGCACCACCAACCCCCCAGTTTCATATATGACGTGATTGGGGGAAACCAAGAAGGATTGGCTTGTCTGCCGATACAGGGAATTGCTCAGGGATTTCAGCGGACAGGTAAGTTTTTCCGCGGTTAGCTCAAGGTGCACTAAGCAAAGAGACTCACTCTGAGCTAACTCGGGCTTAACACCCAGGAGGTTAAAGAACTTGCTTCAAGTAAAAAAATAGGTCTCCCTCAGAGCCGCAGTTTCAGTGGACAGCTCCAGCACAGTATTTAGCTTTTACACTCCCCCCTCTTTGAATGGTACAGTCCAAAGTTTCCCAAGTTGCCTCTCATGTGCTGTGTTTGTCTGTATTGGCTGCATCAACATGCAGATAATCCCAACTATGAGGTGGAGCATTACGGTGAGCAGTACTGGGGAATCTTTTCCCTGATTCTTCATATGCCATAGCTAGGGGAATAATCCGGATGTAGCTACACTACTGAAGTCAAGTATGTGTGAAAGAAGAGTTCTGCACCATTGCATAGTTTATTTGCAATTATGTAAATAGTTCAAAGAATGTCACACATTTCACCACACCAAACCTCTTTGCAAAAATATGGACACCCCTGCTTTACAGGATGTGTCACCAATTGCATAGGTAACAAAATATAAGTAAAAGAGTAAGGTAACGCTAGCCACACATGGTTCAATTTAGCGTTCAATCAACGTTCCATTAGATTTTGTAGTTCGATCAAAAAAATCAAAAATCTATTTTAATTGAATCGATGTACACCACATGGGGAGTACGATTATTGTTCAATTTCGACTAAAAAGTTAATCAAAGTAATCCAAAATCGTCGATTGAATTCCTCTTACAATTTTAGTTTCAATCGGAAGTTAAAGGGAAGTAGCCAAAAAAAACGAGTATCATTGACACGACCAACAAAAAGCTGCAAGGAATGTAGTTCGATGATTGTACAATCGACCAAAATTTTCAAACCTGTCCGATCACTTTTAAATCGACGATTTGACAAAAATGATCGTCGATTGTGCTATGTGGGCAAACCATCAAACCATGTGTGCCTAGCTTTAGGGTGTGAATAATGTTTCTTTCTTTCAACCACCTGACCATGCTGAAATAGCTAAGTTTGAGTTCTGATTCCATAAATTACCAACAGGGCCATTTATAGTGCTATGTGCAATATGCAAGCGCTATGTGCAGTATTAGCGCATAGGCCCATGAGTCCCGGGCACCTTCCCTCCCTCTAGTGGTGATCACTAGAAATGGTCGAAATGAATAAAATTTTATTCTACTTAAATTTCGAGTTTCCCAATCGAATTTCGATTAGACTGAGAGTCGAAATTGCTAAAGTCGAAAATTCGCATAAAACGCTCAAAAATTTGCATAAAGCCTAAAATTCGCATAAGGTCAAAAATTCATATAAGGTAGAACATTTTGATTTGCTGTATGAGCTATAATAGAAGAATCAGTGTACATAGTAGCAGAGC
>CM070039.1:87286653-87312808 GCA_036250615.1 Ptychadena robeensis
CCCCCCCCCCCCATTCCACTTTCAAATGAAAAGAACCCACTTTCCCCACAAAGTTTTTGAGTCGGCAACTCTCTCACTGCTGTCTATGGGCGAGCAGTCTGGTCCAGCACGGCATGTTGGATGTCATTTCACTTCACATAACCTGGCCCTTTTTGCGAAAAGTTTGGACACCCTTTCATCAGTAGGTGGGGTTGTAGTTGCTCCCACAACTGTGCTTTTCACAGTTCTCAAGTGGATCTTGTATATATTTTTTGTGTATTTGTATATTGGGATGTTAGCAATGATGATTTATAAGGGTAGGGGTGGCTATTTTTGGATTAGACTTTTATATATAGATATAGATATAATTCACAGAATTCAGCTTTATGATGATCATTTTAAATATATTGACTTGACAAACATACTGTCTATGTTAATGGTTACCCTTCTTATATATAAGGAAGCCGTACCTTCTGATTATGAAGACTTATGCCTGCCATACACACCCCGACGGGTGCAGACAGACCAGCTCAGATGAGTTCCGGAATGCAAACGTGATGACGTCTAGAGATGGTCGAATTTTTCGACTTGCTAAATTTGTGAGCTGATTGCAAAGCCCCTGAACATGGTATCATCACTAAAATTGCTGGAGATGTAGAGAAGGGTTAGGGGAACATTTAAATGAAAAAAGTATGTCTCTAACACAAAAAGTTTCCGCATAAATTAAGTTGAAAATTAAAGTCGAAATTCCGATTTTCAAAATTTTTAATTGATTTTGAACTTAATTTATGCAAACACTGTTTGTTTTAGAGACATACTTTTTTCTTTCAAACGTTCCCCCAACCCTTCTCTACATCTCCAGCAAGTTTGGTGATAATACCATGTTCAGGGGCTTTGTAATTAACTCGAAATCGTCGAAATGGTCGAATTTTTGAAAAACAATTCGACCATCTCTAATGACGTCATCACGTTTGCATCCTGATGCATTATGGGGGCTGCACTAGTCAGCCGGCACCCTTTGTGTGCCGGCCATTAGCTTCAATGAAGACGCCGGTTCATTCTCATGTTCATGTTCGTTCTCTGGCCGGCCGAGCTGTGTGGCGACAAATCGGCCACTTATCGATAAGTGGCCGATTTTTCCGCTGACCGACGGCACGAGCGCGCACGCCTGTCGGTCAGGTGAAAAATCGGCCACTTATCAACATGTGTATGCCAGGCATTATTTGCAGAGATACAAAGTATTTTTGCTTTATCAATCAATCCCTTTAAATAACTTTGGGACTTACGCTTGCTTACACTCAGTAAAACAGAGCAAGTTCAATACTATTGATTCATATTCTAACTTTAACAAAAAATTTAAAAAGCTTTCTGTAAATAATTTTTACTAATTTGCAATGAGTCTAAATTTGCTAGAACGTGCGACCGCTCCAAGAGACTCATTCCACTGGTGCAGCCCTCTCCTTTCCTGCATATCATAGCCCTCTCTTCTTCTTCTTGGAGTGTCTAATTACTGTGTGTACTGACCCAGAATCTAAACCCATCCCCTCCCTGCATTCCATTTAAGTAGGTGTCAGGGGAGAAGTGAAGAGGAATACTATAGATTGTCACAGATGAGTGACAGCTTTGAGTCTACTGGGGCTCCTTCCAGCACACCCTACATGGTGGCCCCAGCAGCAGTATCAGGGATTTAGGGCTCCCTATACAAAAGATACTTTTGTAGGGGGATAACTTCCATATAATATGTTAAATACATGTAAATCGTGTTTTGTGGAAACTAATAGTTTGGTGACAGGGTCAAAAAAATTGCTGAAATCTAGAGATATGACTTTGGTGCTAATTGACCAATCACGAATGATAAAAAAACATACACACTATCATTTTGCTTTTAGAACCAAAAGATCCACTCCACCATACAGGCTGTGAAGACCTGCTAACTCTGAGAGATTCCACACCCGTTGCCTTATATGTTACTGGACTAACTTACGACTCACACTAAGGACGTAAGTTACAAAATCGCAACACTTGATCCTCCCTCCTTATATGTCATTGATTCTATGCACTATTCTGTGCAGCAATGTTTGTGTTTTCTTACAATTATGTATTCTCATCTGTTATTAGGACTATAAATCTTACAATCTCACTCCTCCCTGAGGAAGCCCCTGATTACTGGGGGAGAAACGCGTCGGACTGGCGCCCAGCGCCCGGAGTGATGTATACCTCTTACCATATATGACATATCTGACTTTGACCTCTTATGTTTTTGACTGAATCAATCATGTAATTTTCACTACCACTTTTTAATCATGTTTCAAAAATTTAATAAAATGATGTCTTTTTAATGTAAACACAGTCATGCACTTTGTTCTTTACGTGCCTCTAAAAGTCCCGGTTAGCTGATCTTGTCACCAGATGTAACTCTAGGAGAACAAGTCCCAGTTAACCACTTTTGTCCTTTTTTTTCTTTAGAGATATGACTTAGTTCAGTGGACCACATTTCTTTGGCCAGCAAGCTGCTTTTAAAATGACAAAAGTCAAAGTGATCTACGAACAATACAAATGGCAAACATATACCGTATATACTCCAGTATAAGCCAACCCAAGTATAAGCCGTGGTACCTACAAAAACTGGAAAAATGTATTGACTTGAGTATAAGGCTAGGTGCACTGCATCAAATTCCACATACATCAAATGGATGGATGTTGATGTAGCCCATTATAATGAATGAGGCTGTCTCCACAGGCGTTGCTCTGCTAAGTTGTGCCCCATTGCGTTATAATCAATGTAGAGCACTACGTTGGTTTTGACGCATCCGTTACCAATGCAAGGGGGGGGGGGGTGCGCTGACACACCCATAGACAATCCATTTAATCCGTTACCAATGGATGGGTATCCGTCAGTAATGGACTGTTTTTACGCAAAAAAAAAAACCTGACGGATGCTTAACGTGTGCCCCCAACGCATCAAGGTAACGTTGATCGAGGGATCTTGACGTACTGAAAAACGCAGTGGAAACCTAGCCTAAGTTGGGGGTGGGAAAAGCAAAGTCAGATAGTGGAGTTTTCTAAATGAGAAAAATATAGAGAAAGCACCATTGCCCCTAGGTGAAACTTAGTGCTACACCCTCAATAAAGTTAAGAGAACACAGGTTATGTTGTTGACTATTGTTATTACAGGATGTGTTTTCAAGGCAATTCTTATGTTCA
Source organism: Ptychadena robeensis (assembly GCA_036250615.1). NCBI lineage: Eukaryota > Metazoa > Chordata > Amphibia > Anura > Ptychadenidae > Ptychadena > Ptychadena robeensis. Next base: position 87,289,837 of record CM070039.1, read on the forward strand.
AACATGAAAATATGATGTTTTTAAATATTATTATTATTATTATTGGGGCCAATACATGGAATGGAAACTAATTTTCATTTTTGAATCATAAGTTGTGGAGTGTTCTATTTGAATTTCTATTAAACTCCTTCTCCAGTAACAATAAATAAACAGGCCACCAGTAACAGTAACCTTCCACCAGATGGCAGTGTGGCACTGTTTGTTTACATTACATCAGCTGATGCCGGAGAACACAACAGAGCTACATAGAGGCTGCCAGTGTCTGTGACTCAGTGACCTGCGACCAGAGACAGGTAAATGGACCCTGACTCGCAGAAGGGAGCTTTTAAAGCCCATTTTTGGGGCAGAAAAAGTCGGCTTATACATGAGTATATATAGCATATATTATAGATTATAATCAGTATATAAATATTACTTACTTTGGATAATAGTATGAACATGTAAAGCCCAATACAGTACAAAAAAACTAGTATGGACATGTAAAGTCCAATACAGTACAAACTATCTCTAGTACACACCAAAACACAGTTCTAATGCACCTGGGAACATGTCTATTGAAAAGCACTGGACGTGCAAAGTTCCTTAACCTCCCTAGCGCACTGCCCGTATCGCGCCGTTGAGATCGAGGCAGTGTACACAGTACACTGCCTGTCATTTCCGGTATCTCTCCGGAGCTCTTCACGCAGCTGGTGTCATTACTGACACCAGCTGCGTGAGAGGGAAAGCCGGCGCTCCTCCATTAACATTGAGGTCTATGGCGCCGGACCGCCCCCCCCTCGCCCCCTTCCGCGTCACTTTGACGCGATCGGGGCGGTGCCGCAAACCCAGAAATGCTGCAAAAAACTATAAAAAAAGGGACCGGGGGATTTTCCAGTCCGAAAATTTTTTTTGTTATTTCTTTACAGTTGATTTTTGTTTGTTTTTTTGTGGCCTTGAAAGTCCCCTGGTCCCTACTTGTTGTATGGAAAATCTTCCTAAGTAGAATTTTCGGCTAAGGTTATATTTTATATTGCTTATGTCAGTAGAGCCCTGATATAAACAATGAAGAGAGAGATAAATTAACTGCCATTTATCTCTCTCTCCATGTGTGTGGAAGCTGCAATCACTCAGCCGTTCCTCCCATCAGTGAGGAATAGAGATGGTCGAATTGTTTTTTCAAAAAATTTTGACGATTTCGACTAAATTGCAAAGCCCCTGAACAAGGTATCAACAGATGTACAGAAGGGTTGGGGTATACTGCAAAAAAGAAAGTATGTCTCTAACACAAATAGTTTTTTCACAAATGAAGTTCAAAGTCAAGTCGTAATTTCGACTTTATTTTGTAACTTAATTTATTCAAAAACTCCATGTGCTAGAGCAAAACTTTTTTTTTTTTTCAAAAGTTCCCACAACCCTTCTCTACATCTCCAGCAATTTTGGTGATGATACCACCGTTCAGGGAGTCTGCAATCAGCTCACAAAGTTAGCAAGTCGAAAAATTTGACCATCTCTAGTGAGGAAGATCAGTGAGGAGGATGACGTAATTTGCTGTGATAAAACTGCTACTAGTGACATCTACTGGTTGAATTTGATATTGCATTAATTTAATCCATTGCATTAACCCGATTGATTTGACATATATTAATTGTTTTTTTTCTGGTTTTCTTGCTCTGAAAACTAGCTGGGTGCGATTTATGGCCCAGTGTGTCTTATAGTCATTATTATAGTCATTCCCATACCTATATGTCGCTAGTGGTAGTGCTTGGCCCTATGACTGTATATGATTGTTTAAAATATTATACATTGAAAAAGCATAAACGCACCCTGTAAGACCATGGTTCTTCATACACAGACCACCTACACTCCACTTAAGTGTACCTAGTAAAGGGATCTTGCTCTCCTAAACCATACTTAGATCTTGTCATCGAGCACATAAATCATACAAACACCATTATCTAAGAAAGCGTCAGCCTGTCTTACCGTCGCATGTTTCTAACATCATTTCTACTTTTCCTACAAAGAGGAAAGTCTCTGTGTCTACACGGCGGGCTAGTTACAGTCTACTGAGGAGCTTAGAGCTGTGCATGGTACATTATGATGGGATGATGGGATTTTATAAGTGGCGCCCAGCAAACTAACAATAATTTGAACTCGGTTTTATGGATTTTTTTCTTCTATCCAGCTCTGGGAAAAGAAAAAGGCAATGCACTGCTAACCTCTGCATCTTGAAAAGCTATTATCACAAATCTGATTGCAGACTGGTTCCTTTCCTCTGCTAATCCTTCCTAAACAAGCTTTTGAACAAGTCCGTACACCTCTGCGGGTTGTTTTTAGAAAGGAAGATACTCAATGTATTAGAGCTGCATTTTCTCTGACTTGGATTTCACCAGTAATCCCGGAGTTAACCCTCTTCTAGGCTTCACAGTTCTCACAATATAGGTAACGATCAAGGGGCTTATCTGGGGTTAATAGGCGTTAGGAAAACCCCGAGCCGCATTTGTACATGGTAACCAATTAGATAACAAACACTGAGATGATTAAAGTAACCCTGGGGGCCTATTTATAGCTTATGAATTGTGGTGGCGCATGCAACACGCTTTGCCGAATTCCAGCACCATTTATTCTGATAGGCAATGCACCGGACTGCAATACAAGAATTGTTGTAAATTGTTGCATGTCATGCCTAGTGATGATCGCGAATATTCGGATTCCGAATATTAATCGCGAATATCGGCAAATGCAAGTGGATGAATGGAAAGACTGCAGCAAGAGCTTAGCAACACCATCAACAGTTTTTTAATTGAATATTGGGGTGATGCGAATATTGCGAAAATCTTCACTTTTGAAAATTCGCATAAAAATTCGCACCATGTTAAACTGCCGATTTTCGCAATTAAAAAAAAACCCTGAATATTGCCAAATGCGAATATTTTCCGAATGTTTTCCATAAAATTCGTGGAATGCCGTGAATACGAATGTTGCCTGTTCCGCTCATCACTAGTCATGCCCAGTCTACACCGTTATTAACAATTGTTGCACAACACACATGGACAGTAGTCTGTCCGCGAACAGGCAGATCAGACTTATAAAAAAAGTCCAAAAGTTCAACATTGCGAATATCCGCCGCCATATTTGCAAAATTTGCGAATTCTCGAATATTGAAAATTCATCGAATATATTCACAATTTGAATATTTTTCAATCTACACTTGTACATGCGAAAATTGCAAACGCAATGTGTGTCACGGCAACACCTAGGGGCAGTGAAATAGTAGCTGCAATGTAATCATCATCACCAACACTCATAGAAGTAAAATGTGCATATTGCGAACGCAATGGATGGTACTTTTCTGAAGTACCATAGCCCCGTATTTCGAGGATATAGCACTATATTCGAGATCTTTGTGAATTCTCAAAGTAACGATATTCTCAATAAAAATCTGCACTCAACACTAGTGTTGAGCTTGAATATTCGAATTATAATATTCAACGAATATGGTCCATTCGAGAATCCTCAAATTTTTTATATTCACCATATTATGCATTGGGAAGCTTATGGCCATGCATTGAGAAAATAAATACCACATGTGACCATTAATTTTTAAGGTAATTGTGATGTTATTATAACTTTGAATATCAAACCAAATATTAGTAGATTTATTTGCCAAATATCGCAAATTTGAATATTGCCTATGCTGCTCAACACTATCTAGGAGTTAGAGGGGGCGTTACTATCACTCCTAACTTACCACCCCACTTGTGGCCATTAGAGCTGCTGCTTGCACCCCCCATCATTTGACCACCATTCTAAAAATCACTGAACACTCTTAAGCTAGCCATACACGTGTCGGATTCCATGTCCAATCGATTCATCATCCGATCGATTCCGGCGATTCTGCCGCGAATCGCAGGTGTGATCAATCGGCCAATTAAGAGTATCCATCGCAGCATACCACCTTGTCCGAGCGGATTCCGGCACGATTCCGTGTGTGATTCCACCTCCGATTCCACCTCACAAATGGCAATTCCCCCTGATCCGGGCAGAATCGGATGAGAAAGACCAACATGTTGGTTCTCCGTCGGATCCGATTCTGAGCCCCTGAACGATCGGACCTGATCGATCGGACAAGGTGGGCTGCATGTGATTCTGGCACGATAGTTTGGCGTGCACGCACCTGGAATCGATCGTGCTGGAATCCGGTGCGAATCCGACACGTGTATGGGGGCCTTTACATTTTTGAGAGACACTATTGTCATTCATTGTGACAGTGTTGTGGTTGTATGTCTTGTATGTGTTTTCAAAATGATTTAATGGTTGTAAACACCCCAGGGTGTCATATGTCAAACATATGCCCCCACCTTGGAAATACCAGTTAAAAAAAAAATTTGCCAACATTTTACATTTATACGAATAAAAGGAGAGAAAGAATCTCAAAGGAGAGCATAAAATATCAATTTTTATATTATATTTTTTATTAAATCATGTGAGAGTACCCTCCTATTTAAGAATAGGCAACATTCGTATTCGCAGCATGCCGCAAATTTTATGAAAAACATTTGGAAAATATTCGCATTCGGCAATATTCAGGTTTTTTTATTGCGAATATCGGCAGTTTTTATTGCGAATTTCGCGCACGCAATATATGTTTAACATGGCGCGAATTTTTATGCCAATTTTTAAAGTGACGATTTTCACAATATTTGCATCACCCCAATATTCATTTAAAAAACTGTTGATGGTGTTGCTAAGCTCTTGTGGCAGCCTTCCCATTCGTCCACTTGCATTGAGAGGGAAGTGTAATGGATAAAAAATACAGAATATCCGGAATTGCGAATATTCGGCAATATATTCACCAACTTCGCGAATTTCCAAATTGCCGATATTCGCGATTAATATTCGGAATCCGAAAATTCGTGATGATCACTATTTAAGAACCCTTTTTTTGGCATAGAGCCTGGAAGACATGGTAAGGGGCTCAAAGAATGGGGCTCCCTTCACCAGGCTAGTGTTGTTTGCAAATATGCTAATCACAATTTTTTATTGGGAATATTGGCACTTCGAAAATTCACGAAGATCTTGAATACAGTGCTTTAATATTGTAATCATGAATATTCACAATTTTTCAAGACTACCGTGCATTCGCAATATGCGCATGTACAAGTGCCAATTTGCGCAATAAAGGTAATAATGACTGGAGATCACAAATTCTTGAATTAACATCCGGCCCGTGCCTGGTATAACACTAGAGATCAGGTGTCTCTACCCGATCTCTAGTAAAAAAAATTCTTTCTCCGGCCTGACCAGGCGCGGAAAGGTCTGGCCGGAGGAAGAATTATAGACTTCTCTCTGGCGCAGGGCGCGGGTCGAACACCTCTACAATGTTTGTGCCGAACTGGCCGCCCGGCAGAATGCGAATATTGCCTATGCTGCTCATCACTACTCCAGGCCAAACCGGACCTAGCAAGACTTGGATAAGGGGACGCTGAACGAGGGGGCTCACCACTATTGATAAGTAGCATAGGCAATATTTGTATTCGCAAAATATCCCAAATTCATGATATCCAGTCATTATTACCTTCATCATCAGCATTTGTACATACGCATATTGTGAACGCAATGCACTGTAGATCCGAGTCCTGATTAAAAACAAATTTCAAATATTCATGATTACGAAGATATAGCACTATATTCAAGATCTTTGTGAATTCTCTAAGTGCCGATATCCACAATAATTTTTTTTTTTTTCACGATCAAACACTACAAAATCCCCACCACAAGGCCATGCCATACCCCAACTAAACATAGGGCCGGCCAAGACATGGAGAAAGGGGGCAAGTTACTATATTTTCATCTAGGTTACCTAAGATATCTTGCGATACAAAGAACGTTGGGAATTATTAGTGATGAGCGGCATAGGCAATATTCTAATGTCCAGTATTTCAGGAAAATTTTAACAATATTCACAATTTGAGTCTATAGCCATGTATTAAATATATTCACAATTATAATTGCATCGCGATTACCTTCAAAATGAATGGTCACATGTGCTATTTAGTTTCAGATTGCGAATATAAATTTGCACTGCATGGCCATAAGCTTCCTATTGCAGAATATCTTCAATATTTGAAATTGCAAATATCCACATGGCCATAGCCATATTCACGAAATTTGTGAATTTGTTGAATACCCAATATTTGTTTAATATATTTTCAAAACTAATATTCAAGCTCAGCACTAGGAATGATAGACTATATATTACAACATGACTTGCTCAAGTTTTCTGTTGTCATCTCAGTGGCAGGTATCTGATTAGGCGCATTATACAAGCAATCAGAATATGTCTAGCCAGCAACTGTTACAGCATTTTATAGCATAGCTGTCAACCCTCCCGTTTTGGTTGGGAAAGTTAGGTTTTTTATGTGGCTTTCTCGGCCATATCCCCATTTCAACAAACCCTGGATTTTTCCCGGATTCTTGAAATCGCACTAGTTTAGCAGGGAGAGGGCATTACTCTCCCTGCTAATGTCCTACCCTGCACATTATCAGCAAGCAGTGGGACATAAGCAGCCGAGAGGTAAGCCCTGCACCGGAAGTGACGTGACTTCTGGTACCTGGAACGCAGAAGAACCAAGATCCGCATATCGGAAGTGTATGCGCGTCCCCCCACTATAGGGATCTAAAAATCTTGTGTAGAACATTTTTTAATACTGTATCTTGTTCAATATTTTCGAAATGTAATAATGACATTGATAACATAGTAACAATAATGTATATGTTGTTGAATTATCAACACTGCCTATTAAATAAATTCTATTTCATAGATGAATATACTCTTATACTTTTGGTGCCTTAAAAGTCCCCCCAAGTCCCTAAAACCTATAGTTGAGATAGTCAGTGGCTGGTGCACTTAGCATCTGGCCCTTACTCCTTAACTTCTTTTCTTGTTCAAAATTATTATGGGATGTGGCACATTACATACTTGTAATAGTAATAGAAAATGGGAAGCTAGATATAAATGTATACGATCTAAAAAAATATCTTGACAGATGGTATTCTTCCGCCGGCCAGATTAGCCACGCAGGGATCTTAAAAAAGATTATTGTAGTCAGCTGTTATCTGCTGGTATAGGCAATACCGGTACAGGCATACGAATAGGGCAACTTTTTTGGTGTCCACTCAATGTTAATTGAATGGAACACATCAGTCTCCATTTTGCTTTCATCTGTCTATGATGTTTAAATCTCAGGAAGAAAACAATGGTTCCTGGCATTTGAGATCCTTTTCAGCTCTATGAAAGTCTTTGTCCGTCTATGTTCAGAAGTTGAAGCATATGAAGGTAGAGCTGTTGTAAGTTCTTTGATCGGTCTCTAGAGTCTCCTTTACTGCCTCGGAAATATGAAATAGCAGAATATGATTGTGTTCTATGGGTCGTATGAGGCAACATTAGACTCTGTGTGATTAGAGGGGGAAACTGTGCCATGTATTTCCTGTTTATATAATCTTTTATTGCTGAGAGATAAAAAAAGGGTTGATTGATATTTTTTATGTAATATAATCACGGTCTATTGACGTCATGGTACTCTGGTGGGGTCTTTCATAATGGTGCATTGTTCTGCTCCATAGAAGTAATGATGTCATTCTCTGAACGTATGTTCTTAATATTACAAATATTGTTTTTCCTACCTTTGATTTTTTTTGTTTTACTTCTTAAAGTCCTTTTTGTTGAATTGAACATGAATGGCCCTATGTAGATTGACATCTACTTAGGGTCATATCTTGGCTCATGTCATATAAACAGTTTTAGAATAATAGTCGGTATTGTGCCTGACTTTTATTTTAAAGCCATATTCTGCGCTTAGTTTAAAATAATAAAACGCAAATAATGTCAATTAATAACATTATGCTTGTTTTCCTGTCTATGAAACATTTGCTGGTCTTGTCTGTACAATGGCATGGATCATCCCTAGGCAAAAATATATTTTTATTTTATGTCATATACATTTTATTATATTTTCATAAGCAATTTTTTATGCTTTTATTCAATTTTTTTCATTGACAGCCCAGAGTTCTGCTTTAATAGTATATTAAGCTGGGAACACAGGGATAGCTATGGGCCAGATCGATGGCCGATTCGAGCGTCGTGCATGCACACGGCCATCTATCTGGCCCATATCTAATGCGGCCATCCTTGTTTTCGAGCAGGACCAATCAATCCTGCTGGAAAACAGGGATATCGGACATGACCGTAAACCACAGTCGATGTCCGTTGCTTTGCATGGAGACCTCAGGGTTATCTTTTTGCACTTACTGTTATTTTGGTTCTAGGTAGAGATGGTCGAATTTTTCGACTTGCTAACTTTGTGAGATGATTGTAAAGCCCCTGAAAATGGCATCATCACCGAAATTGCTGGAGATGCAGAGAAGGGTTGGGGGGACATTTTAAAAAATAAAGTGTTGCTCTGGCACATGTAGTTTTTGCATAAATGAAGTTCAAAGTTAAAGTCGAAATTCCGTTTTTCGAAATTTTTACTTGACTTTGAACTTGATTTGTGAAAAAACTATTTGTGTTAGAGACATACTTTCTTTTTTGGAGTATACCCCCAACCCTTCTCTACATATGGTGATGATACCATGTTCAGGGGCTTTGCAATTAAGTCGAATGGTCGAATTTTTAAAAAAAAAGGTCCTGACAAATGTTGAACATATCAAATTATAAATGTAAAACCCTTTGTCACTATACTCTGCTGGAATATAGTTAAAAGACCAAGTTACATAAATGCTCAACAATATAAATTGCTGGTTATGTAATGTGTAGAAAAATGGGTTTGAGGATGTATACAAAAAATGAATTAAAAAAATTAAAGAATGTTCACTTTTACATGTGCAGCTGTGTACACATCACAGAACATACTTGAGAAATGTTTGTGAAGAGTGAAGGCTAGGTGCTGCTAGTGTTCAGCACTGTGCATTGTGTGAGATGAAAGCAGAGACCGCCAGCTCCCATCATCCCTGACAGTCAGGTGTCACTGCATGAATGACATGCAGCACAATTACCGACCATCTGCCAGGACAGTAATCCATAAAAATCAGCATTATTCTTCAGCCCTTTTACTGCTCACAATGGGAGAGAAACAAAAATTCAGCTGTTATTAGTGTGTAGTTTTGGTTATTGTGTTTAGTTTTTTCATTTTTTAAACCTTATCCCCAAACACAAGGTTAAACCTCCCTAGCGGTCAGCCCTACACTATGGCACTATGGGCGGGCCATAGGGGCCAGGGCCTTCCAGTTAAGTTGGCGTGCCTGCTCATTTAGGGACCCCTACCTATGCTGTCGTCCAAGACGTAGGCGTGCCCCCCTGATTTACTGCCCGCTCCTGAAGCTCTGGCCCCAGAGCTCTGGGTCAACCCCTAGCGTACCGATTTTAAATGGCGATCGCAGCAGAGTAAAGAGATCTCTGCTTGAATTTCCTGCCCTTGTCCTCAATGTGGGCGATGTGAGCTGGGAAGCCGATGCCTCTCTTTTAATAGAGATGGTCGAATTTTTCAACTAGCTGACTTTGTGAGGTGATTGCAAAGCCTCTAATAATGATACCGAGAAGTAGAGAAGCATTGTGGGAACAATTGAAAAAAATAATTTTTGCTCTAGCCCATGTAGTTTTTGCATAAATTAAGTACAAAGTCAAAGTCGAAATTTAGATTTTTGAAATTTTGACTTGAATTTGAACTTAATTTAATGCAAAAACTATTTGTGTTAGAGCAATACTTTTTTTTGTTGTGTCCCCCCAACCCTTCTCTACATTTTTAGAAGGGGCTTTGCAATAAACTCGAATTCAACAATCTCTATCTATTAAAATGGACATCTTTGTTGTTGCTCCAGTAGAGGTTTGGACCAACCCAAACCCCAGACGAACTGGGTTTGTCTCAACCACGAGGGAGGTCAATATTATTATCTCATATTTTATATAGCACCAACACATTATGCAGCGCTATACACAGCATATATCATATAGAGATGGCTGGTGGTGAAACTGTGCAGCAGAAATGTAGAAAAGAAAACCTGGAGTGGTGTAAAGTCAGAGGAAGTAAGGGCAAGGAAAGCAACCCTGGGCCAGACCCCTCTCAGGGTCTGAGCGCCAGGTTCAGGCAGGAACGGGCAGCCAATCAGGGGGGCACGCCTATGTCTTGGATGGGCGGCTGCATAGGTAGGAGGCCCTAATCGAGCGGGCTTGCTGACCTGACTGTGCGGGCCTGGCCCATAGTGCCGGCACTGATCTCTCTGCTGGTATATGGGATAGAGGTAAGTAAATTGCTTCTAATTTTACCACTAGCTCAGAACCTATTAAGAACCATGACCTGGAAGTGAGGTCACTTACGTTTTTGAAACCAAATACTCAAAGTGACACTCCACAACATAATTTTCTGCAAGATCAGGTAAATGTTATGTCCCTCCCCTTCTCAGTGCCTAGAAGGGAGGGAAGATGACTCTTTCTCCTATTTTCCCACACATCATCATGATTTTTAGGAAATGCTGCGACCCCTGTGAAATGGTTGTAAAGGTTCAGGAATTAATTGATGACAAGAGGCGGATTATGCTTGAACCACATTTAATTTTAAATTGAAGGGGTCTTGACTGTGGCAATGTAAAATGTAACAATAACTGTCCTTAAAAAGAGTTCAATAAAAGGGTGACCCTTTGTCCATAGTTCACACCACCACACCCATGTGGGGCAAGGGGAAGTAACTTCCTGGGGGCAGAACCCTCCCTTATATCTGTTGCAGCCTAGGGGCATCATGGTCAAGGAATTTAAAGGGGATTCTGCAGGTGCGTGTCACTTCATGGTCTTTCGACCATCTTAAGCAGGCTATAGACACCTCGATCTATGGCCGGCTTTTAGCAGACTCCTGGTGATGTCACCACGCTGTGAGGAGTCAGCTAGAATATGGACAGGAATCCTGTGTGTTCCACTAAAACACACAGGACTCCTGTCAGATTGCAGCCATCTAACTCGGAGGGGGAGGAGACTTCCCCTCCGAGTTAACAGCCTGCAGCAAGATCGGAGGATCTGGCATAAGAAGAACCAGCAGGACGGATCCGTGTGCGATCTGACCTGCCGGCTCTTTTGGTCGGATCCTCAAGTTGGGCTCCCTTATAGTTGCGGCCAACCTTTATGTGCTCAGCGGGAGCGAGCTCGGCGGTCGGCCGGCCGCAACTATGGCCAGGAATCGGCCCGTCTATGGGGGGCTTTAGTGGTCGCGACCTGCAGGTTGAAAACCGCTGCGGTAGAAATACACTAGCATTTAACCATTCCAAAACATCGCTTTGTCATGCTTTTTAATAAAAACCGCTTGTCTTTTAGCTTCTTTTATAAATATATAGAGGTAGACAAGAGTACTTCCAAGGTCACGTTTTCATTTCCAACTCATCTAATGATGTTTGTATTTTGTACCCCGGCTCTTAACTCAGTGCAGTCGGCATTGTTTCCTTAAACCTTAGTTTAAAAAAAAAATAGTCCATTCATCTTCATACAGAGACGAGGAAATATAAATGAACAATATTTTTTCAAAGAGTCCTCCAGCTTCCTTTGTTTATGTACTTTAGAATAATTGTAGCTTTAATCACTGCTGCTTCTCCAAGCCCCCATGCACGTACCTTAATAAAAGCTGCTTACATACATATACTAAACAAATACATTATCAAGCACTCCAGTGAAAAAAAACAAAAAAGCCACCGCCGTCCTTTTCAGACTTTGCTTGGAACTGACCTTTCATCTCCGCCGTTCAATTCTGCCTTCCACCGCTGTGGGCTCCGATGCAAACAAACCTTTATAAATAACTCGGGCTTTTAACGTCAATCATCGCAAACACTGACAAACTTTAAACAAACTAACCTTTTTTGAGGATTTGTCCAAACTTTTTAAAGGCTTAATTATTCCACTATTTTCTAAGGGGTAACCTTCTACATGTGTCGCTTAGTGTTTATCATCTGTGATTGAACTTTATATTAGCAGAGAAAAATGTAGGTTTGATGTTTAAACTGGCTGGAGTCATGGAGGGGAGGGTTGAAAAGTAACAGATTGGCTCATTAGTTTTCATGAAACCTATTATCCTAAGAGCTATTTCCGACTACTGCGAGCGGCGCGTTTTCTGGAGACACCTCAAGAAATAATATTTGATAAAGCAACAGAGACAGGTCTTGGTCCATGTAAGGTTACCCCCGACGTTCCTGCTTTTGGAGAAAGTAGTTTGCTCTGCTTAAGTTCAGCCTTATGCTCAAAATAGATTGTTGGTTTTCTAAAAGCGAGTATATCATCATCGCAGTCAGCATTAAGGTCGGTGCGAGTCTGGTGTGATTGCCACATTTAAGAAGCACCTAGCAATTTATGGTGAGATCTAGGAGATTGGATGATATAAAGGGCTTCTTGTAGCGTGACGGTGGGGTAAGGTCACTGCAGAAGTCTGAGAGTGCCTTAAGCTTTAGCATCTAGAGGTTATCTCATATAGTGCTATCTATAGTGCCAGTCCCTGGGATATAAAATGCATGGCTTGGATAGGTCATAAGGACCTGCGTGTGCTATACCTAGCTTCGACCAGGTCTGTCTGCTAACAGGTGGATCCGAAAGTCCAATGTCCGACTGTTTGCAGTTGATTTCACTGCCATTACTTCTGGTACCTGGAACAAACAGTTCACGCTTTCTCTATCCGTATGTGACGTCACTGACGCCACTTCCGGTATAAGCCGGTTTTCTTTGACAAGAGACCGGCTTTTCACCTGGGGTCGTCAAAGAATTCTTCCACTGGCCAGATCGTTCTGCTCCTGATCCAGCCAGCAGAAAAATACACCTTCTTCCCGCAACACAGGTGAACAGGGCGGGTCCAACACCCATACTGTTCGCTGGGGGAAGAAAACATGTTGCGGACAGTTCAGCCATCACCAGCTATGCCAACCATTTACCTTTTACCATTCCCTAGTCTAAATACCCCTTGTTAGAATACACTGTACTCCAAAATTGGATTTAAACGGCCATAGGGCTTTTTTTTTAAAAAAAAACATAACATAACATTGATAATAATAACAATCAAGTTCAAGTAGCACCACCTGGTTCCGAGTCTTCGAAAGGTCCAATCACCATCCACCATCACATCACCACAGGTCACCAGTGCCTGCCGCCTTAGTGTGTGTAGGCCCTCAGTTGTGGGCAATTAACAGGCAAGCACGCTCACGCTGAAAGCATGGTGGTCGGTCGCCCGCAACTACAGGGGTGCCCACCTTGAGGTTTCGACCCAAAAAGTCGGCGATCCGTCCTGCCGGTACTTTTTGTGGTTGATCCTGTTGTAGTCAGTTAACTTGGAGGGGAAGTTAATTGGCTACAATCTGCTGTTAGTGGAGCACACATGAGTGGAGCATCAGATGTAATGAATCTGCGACAAGCCGGCTTAAGGCTGCCCACAGGCCCACTGAAATCGCTCACTATACTTGCTCACTCTAACCTTACCCATGAGATACCACCACCAATGGTTCCCACAAGCCTTTAACTCCAACTGTGGACCTTCAAAGACCCGGAAGCCGCCAACCACACTATAATATCAAAAAAAAAGAAGGTTATTTACACACAATATACATTTGGTAGAGGAATACTTATCCCCAACAAAAGAATATTTTTTATAACTGACATTGCGAATCCTTAATGCAAAACCCCAAAACCAGCATTAGGAGTCTGATACTCTTCTGTTCACCTCACAAGTGATCCTGGACCTGACCCACAACCCCACAGCTACAACCTGTAGCCTCACCTTGCTCGCCTATTAACCAATCCAGGAGTCTCCTTCTTAGATAAAACACATAATATTTAAGTTCACCCCTACATGATCCCCTGACACTACTGTCTCCTTACATCACAGTCATGTAGTCCTTCTGCATATTCCATTGCATTACGCTGCTTCAGGCCACTCTTTATTTCTACTGTTTAATATTATCTGATTCAGGAATATGACAACCTACTGCTAAAAGATGCATTTTGCTCCTTTAAAACACACAAAAAATCAACCCTTAAGCCCCCCATAGACAGGCAGACTTCTGTACAACCAACTTTTCTTCTACCAAAACCATGTAATAGGAGGACCTTTCTACATCTTCCAATCACTATGTATTCTATCAGGGAGGTCACTATACTACATAGTTGTTGGTAAGTCTCATGAAAGTTGTATGGAGGAGTCTGCCTGTCTATGGGGGGCTTTAAGAGCAAAGGGCTCCATTGAATTTCTCTACTTTTACATGCCATGTCAGTCTCCATCAGAGGTGACAAAATAGGAGCCGACTTGAAAGATAAATATCCTTCTGGACAAAAACCTTCATAACAAGATTACTAGGCGGTATTTTTATGAAAGCTACACATTTAGCCAACACTCGAGGCACCCCTGGTTTGGTTTCCTCATATAGAATGGTAATGTACGTATTTCTCTCATAATGCGCTCCATTTAATAATCTATTGTACAAATCTGTCTTTCGATAATAAGCAATAAGAGTGTCATCAATGATACATTAATCACCTAGAGAACAAAGCTTCATCTTATAACAATTGCCAGACTGTGTCCGTTTTCATGAAATAAAGTCCTCCATGAGCAAACAGGTGTTTTAGTCTGTCTATAATTTCTCGGTGCCATAGATCTGGAGAGGCACAGCAACCTGCAACTAGCCTCCACCTTGCTGACATATTTAGTAGCTTGGTGTAGCACATTTAAAGGCAGGAATATAATACAGGAAGGAACTGAACAGATTTGTCATCACTTGCTAATCACGCCATATTTTTCTCTCCATTTCCAAAAAAAAAAGTCATCAAAAGTGCTCTGTGTGTCATGGAAGTCTTGGCTCATTCATTGACAACTGCTCAATATAATAGTTATTAGGACACTCTAGACTCTTATTTGGGAACATTAAGTGAGTAATGTATCCCTTTGATCTGTGTGCTGTTCACTAACTTGATGGTGCTGATGATGTGCCAGAGAGATCTCCGCGGCTTGTGGTCCCTTTCCTGAGGATGACAATGCCAGGTACTCCTTTCCTTCTATCCTGCTCCAAAATGTATCATGTCACTTGGTAATCATGCGGCTTGTCAATACTTCTCTTCATCCTGGGTCAACTTCTCAGGATTAGGTTCATCTTGTTTCATTTCAGCTAACACAGCATTGAAAGAGATGTTTTATCTGTCAGCCACGCTGTTAGGGTCCCCATACACCTTTAGATTTCTCTGTCAGATTTCGTTTAGATCTCCTTTTGTATTAACAAAACCATGTAATATGAGCGACTTTCTAAACCATCAAGTCTACCTGTGTTCAATCACAGAGGACCCGGCACAACATAGTTGTTGGTAGATCTAATGGATATCTGACAGAGAGATTTTAAAGGTGTATGGCCAGTTTAAGGGATTAATCCCCTGGGCATTACAGACTTTTTGCACCACGAAAAGCCGCTGCCAGGGCAATGGCGGCGGAGTACACTGTACTCCCCCGGATTACCGGCTCTCTTCCTGGCCCTCTACACACCGCCGTGTCAACTAGGGATTGGTCTATGTCTATATGTAGAAATGCTGCAGGCACACGGAGAGCCGGCGGTTGTGCCTGGTGTAGCACATTTAAAGGCAGCGGGTGCAGTTTAATTCACGATCAAACTGCCCCCGTACTGGCTTCGGGCATAACGCCAAGGAGGTTAAAGCACCCGTATTCCCATAGCAAGCTATAAGCAGAAAAAAGTAGCATATGAAAAACAAGGCTAATGAGATTGTTGATTGTGAATATTTATTTAGAATATCTGCACTTTGAGAATTCCCAAAAATATCTAATATAATGCTAAATCTTCGTAATCGTGAATATTCAAGATTTTTAGATCAGTAGTGTCGATTGTGAAGTTATGCAAATATTAGCATTTTTTTATTCCCAATAAAGGTCATAATGACTAGAGATCTCGAATTTACAAATTTGTATTTGTATTTGATATTTTGCGAATACGAATATTGCCTTGCTGATCACTTATTATCATCTGATCATCACTTTTAAAAAAGTATCACTATGTTTCTTTAACATTTAGGATATATAGGGGCGGTCCTAAGGAGACCCTGGGCGAGCACTCCCTCTGTCACCCAGTGCTGCCTAGTCTCCTCTACTCCTCTCTCCCAGGGGGAGCGGGAGTGAGAAGGAGTAGACTTCAGATGCCGGCTCATGCCTGGATGTTCTTCGAGCTCTTGGAGGGGGGAAATTTTGCTAATGGAGTGTGGATGAGCTATGACCAACCTGCCCCCCCCCCCCCCCCCCCCCCCCCCCCCCCATAATGCCGCCCTGGGCAACCACCTATATGTAAAACCACCACTAAGAATATAAATAAGTGCTCTGAGTTTGTGACTAGAAGTAGATGAGAAGTTGGAGGATTATCATATAACCAAGTAGGCTATTTGTTTCTACGGTGGTAGATTGTATATTTCTTTTTGTAAAGGTTCATTGAAACGGAGCTACCACCTCTGTATCTACCTTCTGGTGCCAATATTAGGGTAGAAGGTCAAAATCCAGTGACTTTCCTGGTAGGTATGATGAGGTCAAGGAAATGCCCCCGGCAGAGAAAGTGTAAGGCTATATCTATGCATGGCCTCATGGACACATCAACATTACACATCTATGACAGACGTGATTTGTTTGTGCTTTAGGGCATCTTTTGTTATTTATATTAACCCCCCTAGTAGTTTTTACGCACCCAGTTTGCCCAGAGATTGTTTGAAAAACAAACTCCTTACGAACGTGGATCGTAAAAACGGACCATTCCCCTGGAAAGTTGCAATTCTCTATACAGCCGAAGCTATTCCGGGACCGCCCCATTCTGCTTTATCGGTGACGGCGAAGGGGGCTGTGCCATAGACCACCATTATATTGGTAGGGGCCTTGGTTTTCCAGCCCACAACTCGTCAATGACACTGGTGATGTGGACAGGGATGGGGGGAGGGTAGGAAATGCAAGCAGAGTACAACACCTGTACAGTGCCATTAAAAATGGTGTCTGAGAGGCTGACCACTAGGGAGGTTAAATTTAACAAATTTTCAGGTAAATTTTTGTACATGCCACGGTAGCGTGTCCATGATGTTACAACATGGTTAATAATTGCCCACGTCTGCACTAAAGCCTGCCATACACACGCCGATAAGCGGCTGATTTTGCCGCTGACCGACGGACGTGCGCGATTGCGCCTAATCGGCGCCTAATTGGTGTGTGCCCACATGGCTACGGCGTCTTCATTGAAGATAATGGCCGGCACACAAAGGGTCGTGATCGTGATGTCATCACACTGCATTCCAGAGCTCATCGGGACTAGTCTGTCGGCACCCACTCGGTGGGTGTATAGCAGGCTTAAGTAGTATAGTCTTGACCTTACTTTGTCCTGCATAGGCAAGGTGGATCTACCTTGGCAGTGAACTCCCACCCTATCAAATATGCATGATGCAATGGCAGCCGTAAAGAGATTATGTTGTCCGACAAGTCACTTGGTCTGAGATCATTTGAGATGCTCAGTAAACAGCTGAGCTAGAGAAGATGTCAATATGACAAATGGAGGATACACTAAACCTGTCATCAGTTTAAAGTTTAAAGTAAAAGGTTTACCTCCCGTTCTCACCTTCTTTACAGCATTGTAAATGTTTACTACTGAATTACAAGTGCACTTTACATAGCATCTGCAGTAAGTGAAGTGAAAAAAGTTTTGCTTTTATGAGAACTAAAAATGGCCGCCATGGGCCTGTAAATTCTTATTGTCTGCAGCCAGTTTCCATTAGTACCCCCTTTGCTTTAGACTGAAAAGTCTGACACTCATTTTATGGCCTGCAATTATTTTATTGCATTTTGCATACTTTTCGAACTTCTAAAGTCTAAGCATCTGAGCCTGGTGAACTCTTGAAAGACCTGTCATGCTCAATAAAAATGTATATTGATCTGTGATACCGTTGAATTAATTATAAAATTTTCTTTAAATAAAGAGACAAAACAAATACAGACATTAATATCTAATGTCTAATATATAATATCTAATGTATCTATTTTTTCATTGTATTCTTAAGTTTATATACACTTTATTATCCCTGGCAGTATGTTTTTTTTTTAGCTGCACATTACTGACGCTCATTAACCTCCCTAGCGCACTGCCCGTTACAAGCGGTGCGATACGGGCAATCGAGGTCACTTTCTCCCTCCCTCCGGGGCTCTTCACGCAGCCGGTGTCATTATTGTGAGAGGTCTATGGTGCCGCCCCCCGCCCCCTTCCGCATCACCGTGACGCGATTGGGGCGGTGCCGAAACCCTGGAAATGCTGCAGCGATGAAGACAATCGCTGCAGCTTTTCAGGGAGGCATCAGGTCTCCCCGCTGCCAGCTTCCCCTGCGGTTGAGATGACCCTGAACAGCGAATGAACAGGGTCCGCTAGGGAGGTTAAAGACGCTGGAAACATGCAGCCAGAGGACACAGGAGCATATGGTATATTCTGGTTCACGTAATTTCATGAATATATTAAGGAACATTCAAAATTCTTAAAATTTGATTCGACTGTATTCTATTGCCTTACATCGCGTATTCTATTGCCTTACATCGTAGCTGTGTGCAATTATTTGCAACTTTACAGCTTCTCTTATTCTGTAATCCTAGCCAGTTCGAGCACTGTGTGTATTGCGCGTATACATTCGCAATGCATGAAAATATGCGCGATGTATACCAATAAACAATGTTAAAGCATACTTTGACGAGTATCCGCCATTGCAAATATCTGAATTCAAATTTGCGAAATATTGCGAAATCTTGAATGTCGGGTATTCGTAGAATATATTAGAGTTATTTAACCTCCCTCGCGGTTGAGACGAACCCTGTTAGTTCGCCGTTCAGGGTCGTCTCAACCGCAGGGGAAGCCGGCATCAGGGAGATGCCCCCCTGGAAAGCTGCAGCAATTGCCTTCATCGCTGCAGCATTTCCGGGGTTCTGGCACCGCCCCGATCGCGTCGCGGAAGGGGGCGGGGGGGCGGCGCCATAGATCTCCATGTTAGTGGAGGAGCGCCGGCTTTCCCACTCATGCAGCTGGTGTCAATTATGACACCGTCTGCGTGAAGAGCCCCAGTGGGAGGGAGAGACTGACAGGCAGTGTACTTTGTACACTGCCTCGATTGCCCATATCGCGCCGTTATAAACACCGTTATTAATACTATTAACCTCCTGGGTGTTGCACACGTGGCCGGCTTTTTAAAAAGTGTGCCACGGGCGATCACGGCGGAGCAAATTAAATGCCTCTGCCATTTACTTCCCTCCTGGAGGTGATAAGCGCTTCCCCGGTAATGTCGGATGTGTGCTCTAAAAAGATGCCCCTTTTTTTTTGGAGGTCTACCCCCCGTCACTCTGGCATCATACCTGATGTCGTCAGGGCAGACACGGAAGCACCAGTGGGTATGCTGATGCTCAAAATCGCCAAGGGAATTTGACTGACCAGTGAGTTTTTTTATAGTTATATCAGGGTGAGTTTTATCAGCTGAGACGCTCACCCTGAGCATTTCTGCCACCAAATTTCTCGGCAAAGTTTTGATTAAAAGTCAAATTTTTTAATTATAAATTTCTTCTTGAAATAATCCATGGTTATATGTAAAAAATTACACAAATTATATACATATAAAAATGTAAATGGAATGAGTATAGAGGTCTCCTGAACCTTCCTAAAGGCTTAAATGAAAGTCCTAGAAATAAAACAGAATGATTTTAAAATATTTGTATTTTTTTCTTTATTCTTATGAAATGCCCTTCAGTAGACCTACCTGCACAGTTGTGACAATGTCCCGCAGTGTACCCCATTTTGGGCAGATGTCTCTCGAAGTCTCTGGTTCTGATTTTTTTTTTAGAAGACCCTTGTCCCCATTCAAAGTACTGGTGATCGACCAGAGAAAAACGTTTGTTCTCTGGCTGATCAAAGTTTTGCGTGAGTACGAACGGTTGCTCCAGGTGGGCGCGTTCATTTTGCGATTGATCACCAAGCGATCACCCCGAATGCGCATGGTGATCATTCGCAAAATCAGCCACAGAATGAAGCGCTATGGCGGCTTTACAGGTACAGAAATTTTTGTTTTTTTTATACGTTTACACTTGTTTTCTTTTCTTTTGATTTGGATTGGATAAAACATTTATAAAACATTTACCCAATCCAATCAAAATAAAAAACAAATAATCTAAGAATTATTTTTTTTTCTGTACCTTTAAATCTCAAATCTCCCGCCCGGTGCGTAACGTCATCAGGACACGAGTGCATCAGGATTCCGGAAATAGCCGGAGAGACACTCGTGTAGATAGATCCAACTCATTCAGCTCCAAGCTCAGCGGGAGCGTTTCTACTAGGGGGATCCACTTTTGAACTGGATTATAGAAAGACATTTCTATAATCCAGTCCAAAAGTTAAAAAAATATTTAAAAAAAGGGTCCCGTCTCCGTGACGTCACTCGGGGACCTGGAAGAAGCCGGCGAGGACTAAGATGGATCGATTGTTGTATCGATCAGCACATAATCAATCGATTCCAGTGGCAGACATTGTGTGCTTATGTTTTTTCTTTTATTTGATTAATCTTACTTAATAAATTACCTAATTACTATAACTATTAATTTACTCTATTGTAATACCTTTTTTATTTAATTAATGTATTTTTAACCCTTTAGGAATGGGTAAGAAGTCAGTTAGACCTCTATGCTCCTTCCATAAAGTGGAGAATTATATTCTTTTAATATTGATTTATTTTAAGCTATAATAAAATATATTTTTACGTTGAAACTTTCAGTAAAAAAAGTCCAAAACATGGTACAGAATTTTGACTTAAAAATTTAGTTTTCCCATTTTTCATCCAACTTTTTGTTAGTAAGCAATGCCAAGTATGGTTCAGGGTTACGGATTTTTGTAATAACTCTACCCCAAGACACATTACCGCTAGGATGGCTATATACGCTGTTAAACCCCCCATACATGTGTCGATTCACAAACTATTGCTGAATGAAAGTTCATCAAATCTATGTGCACCACCTTGGGGAACAGATTCCTCTGCAATTTTAGCCCCTGATCAATCTCTGGCTAAATCAAAAAATGGATTCCTCTAAATCATTCTATCAGAAATGGTGTAATGGTGAATGCCTTCTGAAGCGTTCTATATAAGCTTCTGTACCCTTCACTATTTGCTGTACCTTTCACATTGTGAGATTATTCAAATATTAGTCGATCGCACACAAGAGTCTCCACCAATGTACTTCGATCACCGGATGATCGACCCCAAAAAAACGCAATGTCGGATAACAGTTTGATCCTTTTTTGGGTTGACTTCAAGATTTTGAGGTTGATTGTAAAGGTGGACAGTATTCAATTCCCGAACAATCATCACGATTGACTGATTGATCATTCCGAATTATAATAAAAAATGTGTGCTTTTATAAGCCAATCCAACCAATCCTCAGACATTGTGTGGTTGGTGCACTCAGCTCTGCCATGTTGAACTAAAAAATACTTGTTCCTCATGTCAAAGAGATATGGAGAGGACATTGAAGTCAAGGAAGCAGCAATCATCATGGCTTCACTTCTGCACTGCTGCATTGCCGCATTTCGAAAGGGATAAAACACAACCAAACAGATGTGTATTGCTAAAGCTGTCCATAGACGCTTAGAATCCATGCTGACTGATCGTGACACACGACGGTCATGCAGAGAATTGGCCGCACGCCCTTTGTGTGCTGGCATCTACAGAAAATTAAGGACATGTCCGTTATGTGGCCACTCGATTTCTGGGCCAATTTTTGGGCACAATTTTTGATGGTGTTATATTTGTGACCGATTTCTCTGCAAATTGATTGCCACGTGTGGAGAAATCGTCCATAAATCTAACCATCTATGGCCAGATTTAGATGTACCTATTATGATACTCTACATTTATTATGTTATATTTTATTATATTATATTAGTATACTTTCCCCAAAATGATAACACAAGGGACAGACTACATTGTGATCACCTGCGCCTACTCAACAATGGCCTCTTGCTAGAATTCAATTGTACGGTCAACTTGATGTCTTGTTGGCGACAGAAGAGCAGCGCACTTGTTCTGTAGCACATACCTAGAGACTTAGCAAAGCCTCAATAGCTCTAGTTCAGCAAAGCATCTCTATTCATGTGATGACACCCATTATCTCTCCAACTGCTCCGCCGAATGCAGTTATGTTGGCATGTGGGCCAACCAGCTTGGTTTTACAGCACGGTTGGATATTTAATATGTTCCTTCGTTGTGAATTACTGCCTCATGATTAAATTCACATTTCTGGCTGTGTTTGTCATTAGAAAAGTGAATGATGTTACACTGTAATTTTCATAGGCTGTTGATTTCAAAGAATGTTAAAATGACAGAGGGCAAATGGTTTTCCGAGGGAGGAGAAGAGCACATGAGCTGAATGGCTTGTTAAGAATATCTTAATGATGAGCATGGAGGAGGAAAGAGCTGAAATGAAAAACAAGATTAAATTGTAAGAAAGCACACTGATATAACAGCGCAAGTAAAGCAATTATCAGACAGTTACATATACCAGAACCTTTATGTGGTTGTGCTTTATAATATATCTGTGATAAGCTGGGTATATTCACTTATACTTTACTAAGTACTCCCATGTAGTTTTCTTTACAGCTCATTCTGCATTGTTTCCAGATTTTAGGATTTACATTATGTTATAGGAAATATACATTCCTTTCGTTTTCTTCCTTTAGCTTGTATGATATTGTCGACCATTCCTGAGGAAGCCCATATGGGCGAAACATGTCCAATGGTCAGAATGCACCTGGGAGGCACCTAGAGAGGAGTAAAAATAAAAGTAAAGTAAAATTAAAGCAAATTAGAATGTTGCCTCAACTTCCTTACAATTACTGTATTTTTCGGACTATAAGATGCACCTGACCATAAGACGCACCCAGTTTTTAG
>CM070039.1:87378685-87400387 GCA_036250615.1 Ptychadena robeensis
ACTTCGATCGAATTGATGATCGTTTTGATGTCAATTGAACCATGTATGGCTAGCTTAAGTGAGGCAATTTTCAGATAAGGAGCTAAGGTAGAACCGGAGACTTTGGAGTAAATATAAAAAATTTGTCCCAGAATGCAAATGTTGCTTGTGTTGAAAGTTTGTGGTGAAAAAAACCCTGATTTTTGTACAATAACCAGTGTAAATATGCATTCAATTTGCATGCTAATGTCAAAGTTTCAGCATCTCATTGACCATCACTAACATATGGAACTAACACCAGCAGTGTTCGGTTTGCATGAAATTTCTAGGTCAAAGTCCAGATTTACAATCCATTTGCGAAGTAATATTGTATATACTAGTGTTTGCACAAGGGCATAAGCATCTTATAATAAAACCATATTATCTATTTACAGGGATGAAATGGCCTTTGAAGCCCAGGCCAGGGGTGGCTGGAAATCTTGTAAAATTCTGAAACCAATTTTGAAAAAAAAAAAATTATGTATGATGCTTCAGTATGTTTGGCCATTCTTAGGCTGAGTCTACACTGAGGAAAACCGTTCGGTTTTCCCTCGCGTAGACCGCGGCGAAAGCCGCGCAATGCAGCTGCCCTCTGTAATCCCCTATGGGGAATGACGTGCCAGTCTATACTGGCACGTCATGCCAGTGGGTGGGGGTGGCGCGCCAGCCGGTGCAGATTTATAACGCCCGCCTGGGCGTTGGGGATCCGTGGGCAATCCGCTGCCGCACCGAGGACACGTGGCGCGCCCATTGGTAAACAATTGGTTTGCCAATAGATAGGCATAGGATGCAGTATTGCCTGCACATCAATACCGCATCCTAAACAGCGCCAAAACCGCGGGGGGCACGCACACACCGCCGTGCCCAGAACGCCCCCCGTGGTTGCAAGGGCGCTGTAGTGTAGACTCAGCCTTATGCAAAAGTCAACAGACTTTATTTGATGTCATCTAAAAGGATTGGCTTTGCATTGCAACTAGTGTTGAGCTCGAATATAAAATTTTCGAATATTTAGCTCGAATATCACTATTTCGCCATTTCGCGAATATTAGCGAATATATCATCTGATATCCGACGCGATCAAGATTTTTCGTGATTTTATTGCGATTTTATAATCGCAATTTTATAATCGCAATCCATTGCAATGAATGGGATCGCGATTATATAATTGCAATGCGATTTTTAAAAACGGAAATGACGGATATTCTCCCAGTCGAATATCCGAGCTCCATTGACTTGCATGCATTGCACATATTTGATCGCAAGTGCGATTTGTAGATCGCAATTCATGTCGTAAGTGCGGATATTCGAGATTACGAATATGGAATCGAATATTATGGCGGATATTCGCGAAATTACGCAAATTTGAATATTGCCTATTCACTCATCACTAATTGCAATCAGTAAAATAGAAGTTTTAGTTCATTTGCCTTAACTGAACTGTATAGATCCTTACTACAGGCAAAAAAAAATCCTCTCTCCAGTGGGAACAGACACTGCAAAAGTGCAATACATATATAAGTTTACAATATTTGTGCTACAGATACATAAAATGTGTTATAGCTTAATGGAACTCTTAAATATGCTGTATTTTCCTACGTATAAGATGACTGGGCGTATATGACGACCCCCAACTTTTCCAGTTAAAATATAGAGTTTGGGATATACTTGCCATATAAGACTACCCCTCTTCCTATGCACACCAAATAAGAATTAAAAAAAACATCAGATTTTATTTCAATATGGTGTGGGGTTCAACTCCCAAAACAGCAATCCACAAGATTGTGATCTTTTTTTAAGGCTCCTGCCCATCTTTATTTATTGCTCAGTCCAAACATAACTTCACAGGGGTTGGGAAAAAAAACGTCCTGGAAAAATGCAGAGCCACCTGGCTTCGCACCGGTTAAAACAAATTTGTCCTTGGCTTCCCAGCAGCAACAGGCCTGGGCCTCACACTCTGTGGGCCCCCCTGTATCAGCTGCCCCAGTAACCACAGGCCTGGGCCCCACACTTTGCGTGCCCCCTGTCTCCACTCTGACATATGGGTCTGAGCTTCTTTTGTGGAGACACACCCAGCTCCACTCACCTGCAAACAGGTGTTGGCCCTAACAGTGTACCTGGTGGAATAGGGTTGCCCACCCATTTCCATCTTCTCTATCCTAGATCCCGGGAGCCCTGTAAGAAAAACCCAAAACAAAAACTAAAGTTGCTGGGCAATAATATCCCGGACTCCTTCCAGGAACCTCCTAACAGTTTAAATTCAAAAGGCAAAGGGAATTTTAATTCAAATGCTTATGACATGGACATACTGGCTGCAAGTCACGGGAAATCCATCGGGAATGTGCCAGCGTGCATCGTTTTTTCAGCCAGCTCAGGGAAACAGCAGTGGACACTAGTGATGAGCAGCATAGGCAATATTCAAATTCCCAATATTTCACGAATAATTCTACTAATATTCGATTCTATATTGGGAAATTCAATTTGCGGTATGTTGCCTATGCCGCTCATCACTATTTGTAACATCTATTCATGAAGATTTAAATGTATTTGCGGATCCTTTGATCCAATGACCTGATGTAATGTTTTATTGTTTTTTATCTGGGTTCATGTTATAATAAAGACCTTTTTAATCAAACTTTATCAAATTTGACTTACCTTGAGTAACATTCTGATGTGCCACTTTAAACCCTCTCACAATGTGCTCCTTGGCATGACTTAAATCTGCAGCCAATGCTGTTGAGTGACCTACAAGGTGGTAGGTCCGCTTTAAGGCGCACTAAGCAAAATGTCAACATGTGTTAACAAACCCAATGGGCCTGGTATCATGCGTTGCCAAAGGGTCCCCATACACCTCTCTCATCTCTCCATACGATTTCCATTAGATCTACCAACAACTATGTAGTATAGTGGCCTCCCTGCTATAATACATAGTGATTGGAAGGTATATATCACTGCTATGTAGTGTCGGGTCCTCCCTGATAGAATACATAGTGATTGGAAGGTTTAGAAAGGTCCTCCTATTACATGGTTTTGGTAAAAGAAAAGTTGATTGTACAGAAATTGTATGGAAAGATTGTAAGGTGTATGGGGGCCTAAACTCATGTTAAACTTCAAGGTGTGAACTAGGCCTTAGGGGTTTACACAACATGTTAAAAAACAAATACAACAAATGGTTATTTAATGAGAATGAATTATTTTTTCTATGTCTGCCC
This sequence comes from Ptychadena robeensis, assembly GCA_036250615.1. Lineage (NCBI taxonomy): Eukaryota > Metazoa > Chordata > Amphibia > Anura > Ptychadenidae > Ptychadena > Ptychadena robeensis. The sequence continues at coordinate 87,381,913 of CM070039.1, forward strand.
TGAGCTCAGTTGAAATCTTTCCTACCGTACATCCGTGTAAGACAATGCAGTAAGTGTAGCGTGTTAGTTAATATTGGTTTATTATGAGTAATGTATCATGGTCTGACTGCATTGCATTGTTATTTAACATTCCTCTTTTTACTTTTTACATAAACCTATGTAAACCGATAGCCGGAGAGTCTTTCCCATTATTTAATGCCTCTGGAATCTGTTGAAATAATGTATAATGCACAATGCGGCCACAGTTTGGAGGTTTGTGCCAGATCTAGTAGCTGCAGACGGGAAGAAATGACTGGCCATGAGAGCTCTGCGTTGTGTGTTTAAAGCGTCCACACAGCGTCTACCACAATGTATTCTGACTGGAAACAGGCCCGACGTATTGCCAAGACTAGTTTGAAATGTCACACTCCCCGACTTATGACTAAATGACCTCAGATTCGGCGTAAACTCCGTAATATACTGTGAAAGAAGTCTTCGGGCTTTTAGTGTTGAAATCACCAGATGGATATTTTTGGTGTGTAGTAAGGGAGGTAATTTCAGTTCATTTCAAACCAAGATTAAACCTAATCTGACTTTCTAGATTTGTGCTGTGCCGAGCGGGTAGGTCAATATGTACTATGGTAGGATACAAGGAGCTTAAACTATTAGGATGTCCAAACTATTTTTGTATACAGAACTTAGAAGAAGCTGATGGAAATATGATCAGAACTCAAGTGGCTTGGTCTCCTTAAAGCCGGCCATACACCATGAGTTCTCTCTGTCAGATATCCTTTAGATCTACCAACAGTTATGTAGTGCCGGGTCCCCAGCGATTGAACACAGGTAGACTTGATGGTTCAGAAAGTCCCTCATATTACACGGTTTTGGTAAAACAAAGGGAGATCTAAAGGAAATCTGACAGAGAAATCGAAAGGTGTATGGGGGCCCTAAAGCAGGACATACACAGGTCAAATTTTCAGTCAAACGTCTTAAAACGATACATTTTTAAGTCAGTATAAAATTGTATATCGGTTGTATCATGCCCCATATGTAGTACAAGATTTTTGATCGATTTTTTTTTTCAATAGACATAACCTATGTCCATCAAAAATAGTACGATTATAAAGTTCAATCGTAAGTGATGGGTGTTGATGGGAGTTGACAAAAAAATCGATCAAAAATTGGTTGACCACACTTGGTTCTCAAAGTACGGAACCAATTTTCAATCGACCGATCAAAATTTACCATCCTGTCCGATCAAAAAACGACTTAATTTTCACTCAATTTTGATCGGATTTATCGATTTAGGTCGATTGATTGAAAATCTGACCCGTGTATGGCCTGCTTTAGGCCACCATACACGTCTAGATTTTTCATCCAATCTACTTAATTCAATCATTTTTTTTGTTGATTGATTAAAAATCTATGGCAGCCCATATGGTTAGATCAACCTAAAGCTAGCCATACATTGTCGGATTCCATGGCCGATCGATCACCTATCCGATCGATTCCGGCGATGTCAGCGGGAATCGGAGGTCCGATCAATTGGCCAATTAAGTGTGTCCGATCGCTACATACCACCTTGGCCCACGGATTCCTGGACGATTCCGTGTCCGATCGCTTACTCCACAAATGGCAACTCCCCCTGATGTGTGCAGAATCGGATCAGAAAGACCAACATGTTGGTTCTCTGTCCGATCCGATTCTGGGCCCCCGAACAATCAGACGGACAAGGTGGGCTTCACGCGATTCCGGGATGATCGTTTCGCGTGCACGCGCCCGGAATCGATCGTCCCGGAATCCGCTGGGAAACAGACCCGTGTATGGGGGCCTTTAAACAATTAAAATTGGGGAATTTTTTTTTTGAAAAAGGATTGGACGTGCTGAAAATTTTTTTTCGTTGTATTGAAATTGATTACACTTTCAGTCGATCCTAAAAAAGTTGATCAAATATCTGTTACTACAGTTGGTAAACCTACAATCAATCACAGATTTCCCTGATCCAAAAAAATTGATCTTTTTTAGACGTGTATGGGGGGCTTTAGAGGACATGTACTGAGAATCTGGCTCACCCCAACTTAGTAGTAGTAACTACCGTGTTTCCCAGAAAATAAGGCAGTGTCTTGTATTCATTTTTGCTCCCAAAGATGCTCCTATGTCTGTCTCCCCATGTGGACACCCGCGACTTTTGCCACCAACCGACTTGCTGCGAAGGCGATTTCACATCGGTCGGTAGAAAAATCGGTCGTGGCTCACTACGTGTGTGGGGGCCTTTACCCCAGGCAACGCTACACTATAAATATATATTGTTGATTGGCAGGTTTTACTTCTACTTCAGCCAAGTGGCTATGATCTCCCAACATGTAACAAAAGGAGCATAAGCAATGCTAAGTTCTTCCCAATTCTCATCTCATTCTTACCCACACCTTTAGATTTCTCTGTCAGATTTCCTTTAGATCTCCTTTTGTTTTACCAAAACCATAGCTAGCCATACACGGGTAAATTCCCGTGCAATCGACCCCCGATCAATCACAGCGTGGTGATGTCACCACGCTGTGATTGATTGGGGATCAATTGAATGGAAATCAATGTGCACCACATGGGCCCATCAATTCCCGTTCAATGGGGACCTCCAGGACACATGTTTCTCCCCAGCCTCTTGCCCGTGTGAATCACAACACATTCACACGGGATAGAAGCTGGGAAGAAATCTATTCAGCCTGTTTCTCTCAAAGCAGCTTCAGTCGGCTTGTGAAAAGTGCTGACTCCGCTTCCTTCACACTGAGCCTGGGTGGAGTCAGCGCTGACAGCTGGCTATGTGAAGGCAGAGCCAGCTTTTCCTTTACTTTACATGAAGATTCTTCTTCATGTAAAGTATTGGTGATTAAACAGTGTTTTCCAACATGTTGGAAACCCGTTCAATAGAGGTTTTTCGAGCAGGCTTTATTGAACCCACTTGGAGAAAAGCACACACTGGTAGGATTGTAAAGCCCCCCATACACCTAACAATCTTTCCATACAATTTCTATACAATAAATTTTTGTTCTACCAAAACTATGTAATAGGAGGACCTTTCTAAACCTTCCAATCACTATGTATTCTATCAGGGAGGCCTATACTACATAGTTGTTGGTATATCTAATGGAAATTGCATGGAGTGATATAAAGGTGTATGAGGGGCTTAAGCAGATTAGAGTACAATCAATCACCATGACCAGGCACGTTGATTGATTGTACTTAAATCCTTTTACAAATCTACCCGTGTGTGCCTAGCGCATGTAATATGAGGGACTTTCTAAACAATCAGGTCTATCTGTGTTCAATCGCAGAGGACCCGGCGCTACATAGTTGTTGGTAGATCTAAAGGATATCTGACAGAGAGATCTAAAGGTGTATGGGCAGCTTTAGTTATTTCTTTTTATCATCTCCATAATCCTTTTGTAAGCAGCAACCAATATCAAACAATCTTTTCCTTCTCTTACATCTCTACATCCTCCAACTGCCACAAATTGGCAGCGGATGGGAGTACACGCAAACATCAAAGGCCTGCAGTCTGTTACAATCATTGAGCATCATATTCAGGGAACATGTCTGAAATGGGATTACATTCGTGAAATAATGGATAAAACGGCAGCACTTTATTCCATGTGCGGTTGTCTTTTTTTACCGAGCAACAAATTCCACCACAAAAGGTTAAAGCGCTATTTTCATATCTCCATCTGTTTTATTTTTTTTTACCGGGTGCTAGACTGCAATTAATCCAATGAGTCTGTGACCAATCTTCTGTCTCAAAACGTATCCAGCAGCAGAGGCTTTATTTAATTAAACTTATTACTATTGCTGAAGTGCATTGTGGGAGTTGTGATGGAGTGAGTTGCGGGTTGATCTGCCTCCAAATAGTAGCTGGATTTCGCTCTTTATCTTGGAAGTAAACACTTGCTATAGAAGCTCTGGCCTTTGTTTAAGACGCCCCAGTGGACGGCGCTGGACCATGTATAATTTGAACAATTCGTTGGCTGACGTTTCGCTATTTTCGTACAGAAAAAAGTTCTCAGTGAAAACAGCTGCACGTTCGGGGTCTCAGGTAGTTTGGGACAAGGATCTGTTGCAGCGTAAAACATTCCTTGGCTGGATGGAGCAGATATCTGATTATACTCCATTCCAAGTGCACTTTTCGTGAACCAACGGGGGAAGTCTCTGCCTAGTCAGAAGAGACACTAGGTAACTGTAAATGTATGTGGGCTGTTACAGACAACTTGCCAAATCTCGTTAATTCAATGCAGAGCTCTCACTTAATCAGCAAACAAAATCCCTCTTCTTTCTTTACACTATTTCTAATCTCGCAGCAAGATGTACCAGCCAGCTCAGCAGCAGCAATTAGGAGGAATATTTCTGGAGAGGCTTGTTAGGAGTGAAGAGATAGATGATTCTGGTCTCAGTATAGTAGTCCTTGTTTGTTCAAACTTTGGGGTAGTCAAGAAGATAAGAGGAGACACTGAAAGTGAAAGTTTGCAGAATAAAGATCCTCATACACACTGCGATTGCTGTGCGATTCTGCAGTCAATCAAAATCGGGAATTGGTCTGTGTATGGCTACCTTAAGCATTTTCCATTTTTCTCAAGGCTTATGCCTGGCATACACATGCCGATTAGCGGCCGATTTTTCACCTGACCGACGGGCGTGCGCGCTCGCGCCGTTGGTCAGCGGAAAAATCGGCCGCTTATCAGCATGTGCCCACGTGGGGTGACAGATCCCTGTCGCCCCACAGCTCGGCCGGCCAGAGAACTGACATGTCCGATAATCTCTGGTCGATGCAAACCGATGCCATTAGCTTCAATGAAGACCATTGTAGAATTACATCACTTCCTGGTTAAGGGTGTTGTAAGGATGTTGTCAGGGAAGTCTCTCCTTAGTTTGAGTCAAACTCAGTGTTCAGTAGAATCAATGGGACGCGTTTCGGGTGCCAGCCCTTTGTGGTTTTTGACTTAACTTGCACTAGGTTGTTTGCATCATGTCCTGCTCCTATCTGCTCCTAAAAACTTAGATTTTTCTTGGTTTTTGGATATATACTGTCATGAGTCCTACCTCCTTGACATTGTCTAAGTGAACACACTCAATCTTCATTATACCTCTGATGGTAGGGATAGACTTTGCTGAGGGGAACACCAGGTTGCTACCTCTTGAGGGAGGATAGGCACACAGGGCAGCTAGTCCAGAGGACCAGAGACACAGGCCTCATCAGCTAAGCGGTGGTACAGGTCAGGCAGCAATGGTACAGGTCAGGTAAATGGGTTAACGGGTAACAGAGTCTCAAAACACAGGCAGGAACATATAGCACAGGAACGCCAATGGAGGTCAGCACTCTAGCATACTACAGAGCCCTTAATACTGAGGCAAAGCAGCAGGACAGGAACAGGGATCACATGTTCACAACGCCCAAAATCTGCAATGGTAAGTAGGAGGGCAGCCGCCATTACATATATGTTGGGATGTGGCATTTTAGGTAAGAGGTGGTCTCTCCTTCCTATATATGTGTCTAATGTAGCTCTACCTACATTTAGGGCCACATGCAGGGCACCCCTTCCCCCACACCCCACAAGGACCACTTGGTTTTCTTTGCCCCCACTGTCCTAGTGTTCATCTGGTTGTTTTGTTTCTATTTTAGTTACAATCAGTGCTAAGTACATTTTGGTTTAAATTTATAGTGTACAGAGATTCCATTTATTAATGTATTTTGGCTCACCTGTGTTAGAAAAAAAAAACTCCCCATTACGATTTGCTTGTCTTATCTTACAAACATTTCTTCTGTCCAACCAGCTCACATGAAGGTCTGGGATTCTGGACTAGACATTCTGTCTTAATTGCAGGAGTATTCGACAGAACTTTTCAACTTTTTTGGCAGACTTACTGGTCATTTTTCTTCTTCGCCAAGACTCTTAGCCATATCAGGTTTTCTCAGCATGTTACGCCAATAAATCGTCCATCTCCTGCAGACAGTGAATAAGAGTTTATCAGTCTCCTGTGTTGTGTTTAAAGGGCAGCTTTATTCAGCATATGCTAATTTGGGGGGGATATAATAAAGACAATTACCAATAAAGCCTTTTCTTCCTAAATTTTAATCAGCTAGTAATGTGCCTTCACTGGTTCCTCCTTTTTCTCCTTATTAACACGTTAATTAAATTTCTAAAACATTTCCATTTTCATTAGATACCCTATTTTGGACCGAGTTACCTCATCGCTTTGTGTCTGTGTTCCAAGAATATTCCTGCTGGTGAGAGCGGAAACCAGAAATTGTATTAATACCTACAGTGGATATAAAAAGTCTACACACCCCTGTTAAAAATTTTTTTTCGTCTTTTCATCAATTTCGGAGGGACGTCCAGTTGTTGGTGATGTCACTGTTGTGCCATATTTACTCCTCTTGATGATGATGTCGTCACTGTGTTCCATGGTACATATAATGCCTTGGAAATCCCTTTCTACCTTCTCCTGATATCTTTTAACAATGAGATCCCTCTGATGCTTTGGAAGCACTCTGTGAACCGTGACTTTTGCTGTGGGATGCGACTAAAGAAATGTCAGGAAAGACCAACTAGAGCAGCTGAACTTTATCTGGGGTTAATCGGAGGCGCTGTAAATGATGGCCGGTGTATGCTGACTCCTATTTAACATGATTTTGAATGTGATTTCTTAATTCTGAACACAGCTACCCTTTACAGGTATGAAACTATATAAGATAGATCAAAACATTTTGTAATATTGCCACAACCCTTCTCTACATCTCCAACAATTTTGGTAATGATAACATGTTCGGGGGCTTTCCAATTAACTAGTTGAAAAGTAACAACCATCTCTCCTGTCTATTCACATCCAGGCAGGGGTGGCCCTAGGCAGATCGGTGCCCTGGGCGAGCACTCCCTCTGCCCCCCGAGAGAGAGCACTCCACTTGTGGGGGGTGGTGCTGGCGAGTCTCCTCTACTAATAGAAAATACCCAGATGCCACCCCATGCTTGGATGTTCTTTGGGCTCTTAGAGGCAGCAGCATTCATACACAACCTCCCATCAACCTGCCTTCCCTCGGCTAACTGAGCTGCAGTCCGAGACGCGGCACAGCGAAGGAGATGGGCATTATGGACGGATGCCGCCTCCTGGGTAGTGATGGTCGAATTATTTTTCAAATAATCTACTATTTTGATGATTTTTAGTTAATTGCAAAGCCTCTGAGCATGGTATCATCACCAAACTTGCTGGGGTTGGGGGTATACTACCTAAAAAATAAGTATGGCTCTAACACAAACAGTTTTTGCATAAATGAAGCTCAAAGTTAAGTAGAAATTTCTAAAAATCTCTATTTTGACTTTGATTTTTAACTTTATTCATGCAACTACATGTGCTAGAGCTAAAATTTTTCTTTCAAAAGTTCCCACAACCCTTTTCTGCATCTCCGGTTATTTTGCCAATGAAACCATTTTCAGAGGCTTTGCAGTCAGCTCACAAAGTCAGCTAGTCAAAAAATGCAACTATCTCTGGGCGGCCACCATACTGCCCATATGTAAAATTGCCACTGCATCTAGGTATAAAGAAACACTCAGACTATTTGCTAAGTTTTTATTTTTCCTATATCCTGGAGGTAAGCATTACATTGAAAAAAGAGCCTTAATACCATATACAAAGATCATAAACTCCAAGCAACAAATCAGAAAACATCTTCCTTTTCTATGATTAATCTGAACAGAGAAAAAGTTGGAATCAAGTCTAGATTTCCGCTTGTCTGGTACTTGCACAGCCTTTATAAAGGCTCCCAGGGAATCATCAGCTCAATATAAAAACAGCCCTGAGACAAGGGACATAAACTTTACAGAGGCCGTGTTATCTCCAGAAACAGAGCAGCAGAGAGGAATATGGGGATGGCAGTTGTCTGTCTTGTCTCTAATTATAGCAATGTGTTATTCCAGTTCGCGCCTCTGCTTAGGGATCATTACAATTCCCAGAATATATTAGCCTAACAGCAGCCCATTTGTAACACATATTTGGCGCATGGTAATAAACTGGATGGATTTTAAAACTTTCCATCAGAATTGTCCTGCTACCTATACACAGATGGTGATTTTAGTGAAAACGAAACACCATGTACATATTAAAAAAGTAATGATGAAATATATCTAAAAAAAAATTGTGTCAGGTGTACTGCGTGCAGGATCTCATGGTTCTTCCATTATAGTCATTGGCTCATTGGAATGGGCATCATAATGTACATAACTATGGGATATGTAAATCCTTTTGCAATTGTGCAGGCCTGCCAGCATGGTTCCTGCCAGAAAGTGGTATTTCCCATATATTCAGGCTGTTATCCCATAAAGGGATGTATTTACTGAAGGAGTCCGGGATATTATCGCACAGCAACTGTTGGTTGCAGAGCTTTATTTTGTTTCGTTTTTCTTACAGGGTCCTGGACTCTGGAATGGGAAGAAAGCAACTCGGTGGGCTTTTCTATTCTGCCCAGGTACACTCCAGGGCTAATGCCAGCTTGCAGGTGAGTGTGGAGTTGGGTGTGTCTCCACAAAAGGAGCTAAGAGCAGAATGTCAGGGCTCCAGACCAGATAGGAGACAGAGGGCTGCTTGAGCAGTTGTTACAGGGGACTCACAAGGAATTTAGGGCCTGTTGCTACCAGGAATCCAGTCCTGGGATCATCGGGGAGTCACCGAGCATTTCTGATTGCAGGTACATGCTTAACTCCAGACCAATCTTGTATTTTACATTCCACTAGCATGGATTCTTTAAGGTGCATGTCCCTTGCTCGAAGATTCTGTCACACGCAATTCTGTCCACTTAAGTTGGTTTAGGGCAGTGGTGGGCAACTGAGGTGATATGGAGGGCCACAAGTGTGGCCCTCCACATCACTAAAGGGCCACACATAGCATGTAGGACCGCCAAAGTTGATTAGGAAAGCCGGGTCAGCATATGACCACTACACATGGCGATATATGGAATGTCCCATATACATCAACAAAGGTTCTGTGCGTCATAGATATTATCAAAGTAGTCTAGTGGAAGCATAGGCGCTCAGGCGCTGTCTGGGTCCCCCGTATGCCAATTAGTGTGCTCAGATGGAGGCTCAGCGAGCCCCTCTCCTCCTCGTACTACTCTAAGAAGTTGGAAGAACAGGTGAGTCCCTATGCCATATGCATTAACAGGTTTTGGGGCCACAAGTGGCCAAACAATACCCAAAGGGCCGCAGGTTGGGCACCTGGGGTTTAGGGGATTCACTTTTACTAGTGGGAATATATATACAGTCTTTTACCAGGGATGGGGCACAAGCTCAGGGACAAAGTTACAAACAGTCTCTATACCAGATGCTGGAAGGCTGATGCTCTAACCCAGTATCAGGAGTGGTTCAGGCAGGCAGAGCAGTGAGGGAATAAAGACAATCTTTAGGTGCAGCCCAGCTATGCTTTAGGCGGAGATCCTCCTTCTCCCGCTAGCCCTTCCAGAGCAGAACACTCTCATGTCGATGACTGCTGGATCCTGTAGTTCTCCAGGTCTATACCAGGCCTACACCCAGGGATAGAGATGGGCGAACATCGCCGTTTACTGTCCGCGAACGGGCGGGTCGGACTTTTAAATAAGTCCGCCGTCCGCCCTGTTCGCGGACACATTCAAATTCCCCGCCTCTAGGTCGGGGAATTTGAATCGGAAAAACCGGATGTGACATCAGTGACGTCACATCCGGTCCTTGGACCGCAACCTGGAACGCATAGTTCCTGGTTACGGGCGCAGGATGTGACGTCACTGACGTCACTTCCTGCTCCAAGCCGGATTTTTCACTACAAGACCGGCTGCATGCCCGGTCTTGTAGTGAAAAGATTCTTCCTCCGGCACGAACTCGCAGGTTCTGATCCTGCCGGAGGAAGAATTTAGATCTTCTTCTCGTCGGCGAACGGGGCGGGTCGAACACCCGTACTGTCCGCCGGCGAGAGGATGGGCGAACATGCTCGTTCGCCGCCGAACTGTTCTCCGGCAAACAGTTCGGTCCATCCCTACCCAGGGAACGGAACGACTTTAAGGGACGGATGGGCAGCAAGGTGCAGGACAGGATACCTATTCTCCCTAAAGTATTATATTTTAACCACTGCCTGTCTGCAGCTGGCCTGCTTGCTAGGGCATGATATCTCTAATATTTGAAATTGTGAACATCCGCGAAATTCCAGATTAGCCGATATTCCTCAATTTGCAATTTGAATATTCGAGCTCAACACTAAAAGTGGTGAGGTTTTTTTTATATTTCTGTTTAAATTGATGGCAATTTTTATTTCTGTCTAAATTGATTTGTTGTCTTTAAATATCTAAAATTTGAGAAACGCGTCAGATGTATTTGGGCTTTAGTGACATGTGCCTATGGGAAATGTATGTCAAGTGGCTAAAACTGCTTTTTCAACAAATCGATCTATTAAAATAATAACGTAATTCTAAAATGAATTGCTTTAGTCAATACTTAATTATTCAAAACTTTAAAATCAACTCCAAGTCTAAAGTCAGTGTTTTAGAGCTGAGGTTGGAGTTTGAGACTTTTTTATCCTCCAAGTCCAAATAACTTTGCTAAATGTCTTACTAATTCACCCAAAGTTACTGTGAGCTTGTAAATAATCAGCATAGTTACAACATTCCCCTTGAAACCAGACAAGGAAAGCATTGAGTGATGCCCCCCCCCCCCCCCTTCAGTGAAAAGCCCTGTTAAGTCATTCCTAAATTTAAGAGTTCTACATCATCTAGGATTGAAAGAAAGGTCCTTGGAATTATAAGCTTTTAGGTTTTCCTTCACTGGTGAATGTACTTTTCAGCAGTTGTTAGGACGGAACAAAGAGAAACCTCCACTCCAATTGCTCTTAGGAATTTCTCCCATCTCCAACAAGGTTTGCGAATGGAGAGAGGGAAGGTGGATTCTTTTAAAACATGCTTACAAGATTTCCAGGGGCTTTTGTTTTTTTTTTAATGACACCAAAAACATGCTTTCAACAAGAGGATAGTTCTTCCTTGCTGATTCTATTGTGTCCTGTTTCCCACTTTATTTCCCAGGTTCCAGATACCGGAGTATCAAGTGTGGGGTTTGGAGAACATTCCAAAGTTACACCAATCTCCCTTCTCAAGTAGTTTATTTGATTGGCTGAATGTAGAGATGATCGAATTTTTCGAGTTTTCTAACTTTGTGAGCTGATTGCAAAGCCCCTGAACATGGTATCATCACCAAAAACGCAGGAGATGTAGAGAAGGGGTGTGGAAACATTTGTAAAAAAAACAGTTTTGCTCTAGCACATGTAGTTTTTGCATAAATTAAGTTCAAAATACTTGATTTTGAACTTAATTTGTGAAAAAACTATTTGTGTTAGAGACATGCTTTCTTTTTTGGAGTATACCCCCAACCCTTCTCTACATCTCCAGCAAGTTTGGTGATGATATCATGTTCAGGGGCTTTGCAATTACCTCGAAACCATCGAAATTGTCAATTTTTAAAAAAAAATTCGACCATCTCCCCTGCATGCCTACTCCGAGAGGGCGATCCTGCCTAGTGATGAGCAGCATAGGCAATATTCAGATTTGTGATATTTCGCAAATAATTCTACTAATATTTGAAAGAACTAAATTTGAGAGTATGGCCATGCATTGTGAAAATATATTACCTTCAAAATGAATGGTTACATGTGGTAATTATTTTCGCATTACGATTATATGGCCATCAGCTTCCCAGTGCATAGTATCACGAATATTCGAAATTGTGAATATCCGCCGCCATATTCACGAAATTTGCGAATTCTCGGATAGCCGATATTCGGCGAATATATTCTCAATATGAATATTCAATGATAAGTGCTGAGACCCTAAATAGTGGTGGAACTGGAAACTCAAGCAATTGCTTAAGGAACACCATACATATGCCTATTATACAAGAATCAAACCATAGGCGCGCTTGTCTTTTTACAATCAAAATGATTAGTATTGAGAATTTACTCAACTTGTCTTATAAAGGACATACATGTTATATGTTTAACAATAAAAACAATAAAGAATTTTACAAAACAGTAGTGTTTAAATGATAGTGAAGTTGGCCCCTTCTGATCACTCTCTGAAAATTATTGTCCCCTTCTGATCACTCTGTGCCAATCATTGTCCCCTTCTGATCACTCTGTGCCAATCATTGTCCCCTTCCCCTTCACTGACTCACTTTTTTTAAGTTCTACCAGCTGGGTAACAGACTCTGTTAAGGCAGGGATCAGCAGCTTGCTTGTCCTTCCTGGCGTGGAGGCTCGTGGGCCGTTGTAGTCACATCCTGCTCTGTTCTGCACTGCAGCCAGCCCTGATGGAGGCACACAGTTACCCATTGTACCACCCAAATTGGGGGGAATTTTGCAGTGGGTGTCTTATTTGTGGGGTTGTGGCCTATTTGTGGGGAGTGACTTAGTTGCGGGGGGTGGCTTATTTTAAAGTTTTGTGCAATAATTGGGGGGTGGCTTATTTGATTGGGATGGCTCATTATCGGGGAAACACGGTAGGAAGGATAATAAAGGTTTTAAACCATTTTGCGTACCAGTGTACTGCTTATGTACACCCCTGACAATTTAATAAAGGATACTTAGATCTGATATATTCCTAAAAACACACTATTCCCTGATATAAACATTAAAAAGACTTTGCCATAACTCAATATTACACATATATATATTAAGAGAGCTTTCAATGGCGTATGCACCAACCATACAAAGAAAGGTACACGCCATAATTTCCCTTATACCATCGCATACTTTATTAGTGTAATCTCCTTGTGTTTTATTGGCCTACAGCAAAACATGAGTCAGTAGGAGGTGTGCGTTGTAATGAAAGCAAGAAATTTGATGTATAGATTTATGACTTGAACAGGTGGCATCTCCCAGAAATATTTCAGCTTTATTGACCCCCTACCAGTGGGAATGGGAGGTTTACAGTACTTCACCTAAATCCCGGGATTTTTAGTTTGATCTTCAAAGCATTGGGAAATATAGAGAAAGCTTCAATAATACGATTTTGGGAATCTAAAAGCTAATTCGGTAGAAACTTAGGCATATAAATTGTGCGGAGGCAATGTGGACCATATGGTGACAACTGGCAAGCACATGGTTTGTAAGGCGTATACAATTAAAATAATATTTTTTTTTTTACTTTTTAGTATTAGAGTTTCAGTCCCTGTTTGTGCTTTCCAAAATAAGGTGTTTCCAGTGCAGGGTAACATTAAGTTAACCAAGTTATTCTAAAAATTGGCCCCATTGTGTAACAATTTTTTTGAACGTGGGGCCTAATGTTCTAAACATAGTGACACCATGGGGCCCATTGTATCAGATAAGCTGGGCATAGATTTAACAGCTGATCGGCGTGCATGTCTCCGCAATCGGTGGTCGGCAGAAAATCGGGTGCGCCCCCTGGTCATATTGACCAGGAATCTGCTGCATGTCGGTTCGCACGGTGATCCGCCATGCCGGTAAATTCCCGGCCAATCCCATTAGTAATGGCAGGCACACAATGGTCGGCACATAAAGGGCACTAGCAGCCGTGTATGATGACGTCATCACGCCCGGACGGTCGGCTGAGCAGTCAATGGGAAAAGGACCTGTCTATTCCCAGGTTTACTGACCATTTGCTAAAGTATGTCTGCAGAAACTGACCATCTCCTGTACTATGTTTGCAGTCTCTGACCATCTCCTGTATTATATCTGCTGTAATTGACCATTCCCTGTAGTATGTCTGCAGTAACTGACCATTCCCTGTACTATGTCTGCAGTGACTCTTCCCTGTACTATGTCTGCAGTAACTGACCCTCTCCTGTACTATGTCTGTAGTAACTGACCATCTCCTGTACTATGACTGCAGTAACTGACCATCTCCTGTACTATGTCTGCCGTAACTGACCATCTCCTGTAGTATGTCTGCAGTAACTGACCCTCTCCTGTACTATGTCTGCTGTAACTGACCATTATATATGTCTGCAGTGACGCTTCCGCTGCACCTCATGTCTGCAGTAACTGACCCTCCCCTGCCCCCATGTCCAGGACTGAGTCCTGCGTAACTGACCTCCCCTGGAGTATGTCCTGGCACGGCGCTCCCCTGTAGCTATGTCTGCAGTAACTCCTCCACACCCATCGCCCTGTATTATGTCTGCAGTCACCTGACCTCCCCTGGCGTAGCCGCAGCGCGGCACCCTGAGTACTGCAGTAACTGACCATCCTCATGACTAGTCCAGTAACTGACCATCCCCTGGAGTATGTCTGCAGTAACTGACCATCCCTGTAGCTATGTCTGCAGTAACTGACCATAGCCCTGTGTATGTCTGCAGTACTCGACCATCTCCTGTCGTAGTATGTCTGCAGTAACGACCATCCCCTGTACTATGTCTGCAGAACGACCACTCCCCTGTACTATGTCTGCAGTATCTGCCATCCTCCGGTAACGATGCTGCAGTCTCTGACCATCTCCTGTACTATGTCTGCGCAACTGACCATCGCCCTGTACTATGTTCTGCAGTATCTGACCATCCCCTGTAATCTTGAAGTGTCTTTAGAAATAAGTGCCAGTTTAATCATTTGTGAGGTCGGGTAGTGGTGTTGGCTGAAAAGACCTGACCACTGACAATTGGAGATCTTGTAGAAATTACAAGTTAAACTGATTATTATAGACAGGTAGGTCTGAATACATTGCTGCATATGTACATTGACCTCCTGGGTGGGTCTATGATATCGGTATTTTCCCATTATGATTGTCAGATTACGGCAAACGTGTTACAGTGTTGTTATGTAACTGAGATTCCTAAAATGTCTGCTAATGTCGTCACACCTGAAAAAATGGTCCATCACCCCCTGCCTCCACTCCTCATTCTTACTCCAGGGAATCAAAGCAGCTGTATATACAGGAATCTGGCAATCAGTCATTTCAGGGTAAGAGATACCGCAAAGTGTAACCAGAATTAATGTCATTTACCTAGCACTTACATGTAATGTGACACTAACAGTGTCTACAAGGCCTTGTATAAATGCTTCAGAGCGGCAATAACCAATAACAGTAAAAGGAAACGTTCAGGGATACTTCTATTTGTCAGCATAAGGTGCAAGTCTACTTCAACTGTGTCTAAATCCAAACCCAAAAAATGTAATATTTCATACCTTACCTCTCATTTTACGTAATGGCTTCCATTGTTTAATTAAATCCAACTTTATTTCTTTTATTTAATTGGTGATTTTTCAAATAACACAGTTTGGTCATGGAATGCCCAGAACCAAGGAAAAGGGCACTTGACTGGGGCAGTCTGGGCGGAAGAGGCTCACCGATGTCGCGCCTCCATGATGCGTGCATGGATGGAGCCTCCTTCGAAATTTAAAGGGGCAGCAGAAGGGGAAGTTCCCTTTTCTGCCGGACTCTCCCTCCCTGGATCCAGTTTTACTCCCCTCCCCCTCACTTTTTCGCTTATTCAGTGGTTAATTCCTACCCTACCCCTGGTGTCCTTGGGATAGACGTATATGAAGGTCGGTGTGGTGACGTCCTCATGGTGGGGCACTTTTGGTCGAACCCTGAGCGTGTGTAATGGTCAATGACCCAATTGAGGCTCGTGGCACAGGTTGGTTTGAAGCTCGGTCATTGTTAAGGGCACTGTCAGGGACCTTCGCAGTAGTTTAATGGTTACGTTTTTATGCTACGTTAATGTAACGTTCATTTATTTAATTATCTTTATAAAGTGTGTTTTGGTATGTTTTTGTAAGCTGTGGTCTTTAATACATTCCACTTAAACTCGAACATTGCGTCCTGTCTTTATTTGTAGTTTAAGGTGTAAGTTAAGGCCCCCATACACGGGTCAGATTCCTGTCTGATTCCGGGCCGATCGATTCCGGGCGCGTGCACGCCAAACGATCGTGCCGGAATCGCGTGCAGCCCACCTTGTCCGATCGATCAGGTCCGTCCGTTCCGGGGCTCAGAATCGGATCCGACAGAGAACCAACATGTTGGTTCCATCAGATTGATTCTGCACAGATCAGGGGGAGTTGCCATTTGTGAGGTGGACAATCGGACACGGATCCGTCCCGGAATCAGCTGGACAAGGTGGTATGCAGCGATCGGATCACTTAATTGGCCGCTCGATCGGAGCTCCGATTCCCGCTGAGATCGCCGGAATCGATCGGATGGGTGATCGAGCGGACATGGAATCCGACATGTGTATGGCTAGCTTTAGAGGGGTTAGATCGGTTAACTGAGGCCACTTCCTCCGTCGGCCTTGCTATCCAACGCACTATCCAACGCACTATTCCACCTGATAACCTTAGTGTGGATGGGAATGGTACTGTAGTTCTCAGAGATGGCTGGAAACTAGCCAATAAATACCAGTCAACATAGGCAACCTGTTAGGTCTCAAACCTGTGGCCAACAGCATTCTGGACATTAGCCTTGCCCACTAGGTTGTCTGCCCTCTTGGACTTTCCTTGTAGCTCTTTCATCTGCCTTGCTCCAGTCTTGCCTAGCTATCCTCTATTTATATCCAGCCTCCTGCACCGGGTCTTTGCTGATTATTGAACCTTTGGACTCTGATCTAGCTGCATCTCCTGAATCCTCTCTGCTGTTTCTACTGAACTCCTGCTGCCAACCCTGAACCGCCTACCGACCATTCTTTTGCCTTCTCCTTTCATCTGAACGTCTACCGCTGCCGACCTGGACTGTCCGACTACTCTGCTTGCCGCCCGCCTCGACTCCCTGCTTGCTATATCATGACTACACCTCCTCCGGCCCCTGCCACTGGACTCCACTCCTCCAGCCTGGTGTCCGCCTACTCAGGTGAGCCTACACTTACACAAACACTACCGATTTTAACCTAATAAACAAGTATTTAAAAATTAAAGAACAAAAATTGTACCAGTATACCAGTGAGGTATGACTACAGAAGTCATAGCTGTGGAGGGTGCTGGGTGCCGGAGGCTGAAATGCCCATTAAGTAACTGCCCAGGGCTATGAATATCTCTGTACTCCTACAGAGATGGCAGTAAAGCTTGTTAGCTTGGTTTGATATTGCAGTTCGATCAACTTTAAAGAAAAACTTTTGAAGTCAATCGTACGTAAATCGATTTCTGCTCAGCTGGTATGATCAACGAAAAGTGATGGAAATTGATCAAAAAAATTATCTGATGGGTTTTCTAGGTATTTTGACCAATTTGCAATAGATTCATGATGTTTTATGGAGTGCATGTGTAAAACATAGTGATGGCCGAATATCAGCTGCTTACATCGGCGTCTGCCTGTTCGCGGTGAACTGATAATTGAATTCAATAAAAGTACCGCACAGTTCCCTATTCCTAATACGGTAATACGGTATTTGTAATGTAGATTGGCAAGAAAAAAATAGAACATGCAGTGTTCACTGCGGACTGTTTTTGTATTTTCTGTTAAAATTTTGCTCCCATTTTGTCCCCCCTCCTGCATGACTTGCCATCCTATAATACAATCATAGATGTGGGACCCAACCCCTGTCACCAATGTCAGTTATGAGGTTATAGGGCAGGGGTGGGCAAACTTTTTGACTTGTGGGCCCCAATGGCTGCCCAGCATAGGCATGGCAAATTCATGCATCCCTGATGATCACACATCATTGATTATTATTATCTTTTATTAATATAGCGCCAACATATTACACAGTGCTGTACAATAAATTAGAGCTGAGATATTACACAAGATAACACACAGGTTATGATTCAGGAGGAGTAGGGGACCCTGCTTACAATCTAATAGGGTTCTAATGGGGATGTGCAGAATTATATACGCTTATTGCAGTGAACTAACGATTACTCTAGTGTTTGCCCTTACTTGCCCGTACTTGCTCCGTAAGGGTTCCCTGGAGGGTTGAATTGGTCTCAGCTCTCAGCTGACATACCTGTGTGCCAAAGTCCTGGGGGCAATCGAAGTTGGCTAGGCGTATCGTGCCTCCCATTCTAGTGCAATGCGAAAATAAATACCATATGTGACCATACATTTTGAAGGTAATCGTGATGTGATTATAATTCGGTATATACACTCAAATTGCAAATTTCGAATGGAATATTAGTAGTAGTGATGGCCGACAGGGTGGACAGTTCGGCGCGGCCCGTCCCCTTCTCGCTGGCGAGAATAATTATAGACTTCTTCCTCTGGCCAGACCTTTTCGCGCCTGGTCCAGCCGGAGGAAGAATTATTTTTTATCTAGTGTTATACCGTTCACCGTATAACACTAGAGACACCTGATTTCTAGTGTTATACTGGGCACTGGCCGGACTTGATGTCGGACCAACGTCACTTCCGGTTTTGGAACCAGGAACTGTGGGTTCCATATACCAGAAGTGAGGTCATGGGGCCATTTCCGGTATAGTTCACATTCAAATTCCCTGCCAACAGGCGGGAAATTTGAAGTTCTCCGCGAACAGGCGGATGGCGGACTTTTTTATGGACTCGGTCGATGTTCGGCCA
>CM070039.1:87400487-87411764 GCA_036250615.1 Ptychadena robeensis
GCTGTGTAATCACTGCTGAAGGTTGTGCGCAACTACCCATCATCTTTCTTAGCTTAGTTTTACAGTCCCCACCCTACTATAGTTCCTACCTCAGTGTATGTAACTGTGTGTTAAAAGAAATAGTGTAAAAGCCATTCACACAGTTGATTGTATTGACTGGAAAGTCAATGATGGGGATCGCCAACATGATCATGGAGAGGCAGGCAAGAGCAGAACAGATTTATGGAAGTCACGGCTACACTCAGCTGAAAACCACAATGATGAAAGTGTGTTTTAATTGCCAGCAGCTCTGTGATAAGTAAAGCAATACTTCAAACGGAAAAATGGAAAGTAAAATAAACAACTTTTATGGATGAGAACAAAGATGAATTGGGCCAACACCAAAAAAGAAAAAAATAGAAATCCAAGACCATGGGAAGTGCGGTCCCTGTGGAAATTAGGCGGGACTGTTGATTTAAGACACGAAAGAGCCCATAGATTATACCCGCAGACAATATGCTTCCTCTTTCCTGTAGGTTTAATAAGAGGGTGACAGAAGGATTGAGATTCTGTCTCTGAAGAAAGATATGAAGCTGTCGTCTATGAAAAATGCCACCTCATGGGTCTTTCCTCTCGACCTACATGCGTGCCCCATCTTGTTCATCCATCAGTCAACCCTCTGCAGCGCTCATCTGCCAACAAAGAGCCCACTGTGTCCGAAGGTGATATTTTCCTGTTTGGCTGAAGGCCAGTGTTTACTACTGAGCTGCAATACGTAGATAATAGATATGCAACAAATGTTTTATTAATCACAAAGATATTCACTATAATTTCTGGAAATGAGATTATTCTGGATGTAAAATTAAAAACTGAACTAAAAAAAAAAGTTTGACGGAAAAGCATTTACTATATGTCTGTGAAGGTTCTCATTCATCCAGGTTATTGTATATCTGTAGTGTTTAATTCAAATCAACTGGAATTGCTGTGTTTATTTATTGAATAAAAAAATAAACACAGCAAGTGTAGTTGATTTGAATTAAACACTACAGATAGACTAGCAGTTTCCATTTATTTTTTTAAGTAATACCAGTATAACCTGTACTTTGAAGTTGTTAGTTGAAGTTTAGTCCTAGCCAAAACTTTTGTCTTTAGCTTGGAATAAGAACCTGTCTTACTGCTACTACTACTAGTTACTGCTTTTCCTTATACCCGCACTAGTAAGATGTATCTAAAGGCCCCCATACACCTTGCAATCTTACCATACAAATTCTGTACAATCAACTTTTGTTCTACCAAACCCATGTAGTATGAGTATGAAGTGATGTGATGACGCAAAGTGACTTCCTGTATTCGATACACGGAAGTGCCGGAGCATAATGTCACTTACACGTTCCAAACACTGACACTCCACTACATAATTTCGGCACATTCAGGCAAGTGTAATGTCCCCTTCCTTATATTTGCTTGTGCAAATGATGTGCGGGGTGATAAGTTAGAAGGGAGAGTAACGCCCCATCCCTTCTGAGTAGAAGGAGGGGATGTTACTCTCTCTTCTAACTTCCCATCCCCCTTGTGAGCAACAGTGCTGCTGCTTGTTAGCAGCAGCTCTAAGGGCCCTTTCACACTATATGCGTTTTTTAAAGGTATGCATTTTTATAGGCATGCGTTTCTGCATATATACAAAAACACATGTGCTTTTAACATTTCATCTGGGTTTTGTATTTGCGTTTGGGTTTTTGAACAAATAAATAAAAAATGCAGGAAAAATCCAATTGCATACAGCAGTGAGTTTTTAAAAACACAAAGCATACAGTGGGAACGGTAACATTGGTTGTCTATGTAAAAATGCGCACAGTAAAAAACATGCGCATTTTTAAAACGCAACGCATATAGTGGGAAATGGCCCTAACTCTTTCAGTGAACAAGATGACCCAAGGGAGTCCTTACCCACAGGTTAAGAACCACTGGTCTAGTTGAAGGGACAGGAACATTAGGACTGGGAAAAAAAGGTTCCAAGATGCTGGATGTTGACCATCTATTGTGTGATTGGAACAAAATGGTTTACCATAAACCCTCTAGTGCAAACAGGGAGCCCACATCCCAAATGCAATACAAGAAAAAGGATAATGGGTGGAGAGACCAGTGGTCCTGGTCTATCCACCCATCAGGTTTTTTCCCTGCCAAGGCAGGGACAAGGGGACTTTTCTTGGGCACCCTCACTGTAAACACATTACCCCATGCGAGGATTTCAAAACATATATACGTTTGGTGGTGGTCAAATTATAACAGTCAACAGTAATGGTCAGAGGTAAAAGGTCACAAAAGTAGTTCTCACATAGGAGATAATTTAAACGTTTTGGAGTCCAAAATGAAATTCATAAATCCGCTTGGAGCAGTTTTTCATTTATTCTTCAAGTTTTTGATAAAAGTAGTCAATAATGATGCTGTTCACAATAGGCAATGTCCCAAGTGTCCAATCCATTAGTATAAATTCAAGAATTTATTTTCCAAAGCACCTCAACGCGCGTTTCTACATCACAATTTTCCTCAGGGGGTGTGGGTTAGGGTCTGGTATTTAAATGTATATAAATAGTTAGTAGGATCCTAGTCATGATTGAGGTTAAAAAGTGAGTATAAATATAACCACTCACCCTGCAA
Source organism: Ptychadena robeensis (assembly GCA_036250615.1). Lineage (NCBI taxonomy): Eukaryota > Metazoa > Chordata > Amphibia > Anura > Ptychadenidae > Ptychadena > Ptychadena robeensis. Next base: position 87,403,125 of record CM070039.1, read on the forward strand.
TGGTATCAGTAGTATGTGCTCATCCGATTAGGGAGCTGCCTGGGGAGAACGAGGGGCCGTTGCAAGGAGCCACCAGAGAGGCGATGAATGAGGGAGCATTTGTCCTGAATGGTGGTAGTGGGTAATATTCAGGTATGCGGTTGGTTGAAGGTTGTTTGGTATGCAGGTAATCTCAGTGTAGCAAGAGTAGCGTCCCTCAGCCAGGGTCTCCTGGCAGATGCTGGGAGACCCTGGCTGAGGGACGCTATTGTTGACAGCATCATTATTGACTACTTTTATCAAAAACTTGAAGAATAAATGAAAAACTTCTCCAAGCGGATTCATGAATTTCATTTTGGACGTTTAAATTATCTTCTATGTGAGAACTACTTTTGTGACCTTTTACCTCTGACCATTACCTTTGACTGTTATAATTTGACTACCACCAAACGTATATATGTTTTGAAATCCTCGCATGGGGTAATGTGTTTTCAGTGAGGGTGCCCAAGAAAAGTCCCCTTGTCCCTGCCTTGGCAGGGAAAAAACCTGATGGGTGGATAGACCGGGACCACTGGTCTCTCCACCCATTATCCTTTTTCTTGCTTTTTTTTCTATTGTGTGATGAGGACTCTATTGATCTTGTTGTGATGAACTTGTACTTTTAAAAACCTACAGTGTGCAGTAATATGAATCTTTAGATTAAAGTAAGGGATAGAAGCATGTCCGAGACGGGAGGTAAGGTAGGATTTCAGCATTTTCCGACCATTCCGCCAATTAAACAATTTAAAATCAATGACAATTAAGGGCATTTTCTATAATCTGAATATCACTATTTGTAAAATGGTGCTGTTTGAATTGTTTGCTAAAGGAACACCAGAAAAGAAATGACACACAAACAGAATTACAACCAGAAATGAGGTTCAAACTCTTCTTCATTTTAATAAACAAAGTAAAAGAATGTTGGAGAATGCTGCATACACAACTAGAGATGGTCGAATTCTTTTTCAGAAATTTGACAATTTCGAGTTATTTGCAAAGCCCCTGAACATGGTATGATCACCAAAATTGCTGGAGATGTAGAGAAGGGTTGGGGGAACATTTGAAAAAAAAATGTATGTCTCTAACACAAATAGTTTTTGCACAAATTAAGTTCAAAGTCAAGTCAAAATGTCGGAAATTCAACTTTAATTTTTTCTACATCTCCAGCGATGGAGATGGTGATGATACCATGTTCAGGGGCTTTGCAATCAGCTCTGAAAGTTAGCAAGTCGAAAAATTTGACCATCTCTATACACAACATGGACTATATAAAAGTTGATTTTCATTATACGTCGGACCCCCTCCACTAAGCCGGGATCCCGACATAGCACATAGACTTACCTGCTCGGCAGAAACAAGCCCTTATATTTAAATGTGCTTTGTTGTATCTTACTGTACAATTCCTAAACCTTATTTATTGAACATGTAGGATTTGCGTATGATTTATTGCCGTTAAAAGTCCCTTGTGTTTCAGACCAAGTTGGAAGAATGACCCCCCCCACAGGGCCCTTTTTCTATATTTAAAACAATAGCTACCTCCATCCACAACTTCTTCATCCCAACATTTCTGGTAATGTCCTTGTCTAAGTTACTGTATTTTTGGACCATAAGACCCACTTTTTCACCCACTGGGGGCAAAAAGTGCCTGCGTCCTCTGGTCCGAATGCACGACCCCCACAGTCGCACCTTGCTACCCGCCCTGAACAGGCATAGGCAATGAAGAGAGAGCTATAGATGAACTTTCATCTATAGCTCTCCTGTCCGTGGGAACAGCAATCAATCTGCTGCCCCACGAACACAGAATTAGTAACATTGGGAGAGGAGAGAGAGAGCAAGCCCAGGCCCCCTTCCCCTTTTCTCCTGTAGATCAGTGTAAAGTATGGCGTTCTGCTGAGAGTGTACTGCTGCTAGTGACCCCTACTGGCTGAATTGAATATTGCATCCATTAAATTTATTGCATTAACCCAACTGATGTGAAAACTTATGTGAAAACTTGGTTTTTCTGCCCTAAAAACTGGGTGTGTCTTATGGTCAGTTGCGTCTTATAGTCCTAAAAATACGGTAGATCCCAATGATGTGCCTAGGTCTTCTGAATCTGGTCCTGTGTTTATAGCCGCCTTGCCAAAATCTATTCTGACAATGACCACACCTGCAGCAGTAACTCCTTTTAGACTTCAATTACGATATGCTACTAAATGATATGTCTTATGCATGAGTCTATTAACTCATATGCAGAATGAATGTGTTTAAAGCTGTCTCTAGAAGCTTTTAGGTATTAGATTTGATCCTGATTTTGCCGTAAGCGACCACCGTGTGTGAAAATCAGCAGCAAATCTAATACCTAAAAGCTTAATTTGGTCATATATGGGCCGGGCAACTGCCAGGCGTTTGGCGGGGATGCGCACGGCATGAATTCCTGTGCCTGTGTATGGCTACCTTTAGCCATAGACGACTTGATTTGTCTGCGATCGTTTCCCAATTTGATCATTGCCAGCGATCGAGGAATCAGCGATTGACCGTTTTGCAATCAATGGCACACCACCTTGGGAATCCAAATTTGGGGTCGATTTTGACAGGAGCCGATCTCCAGATCTATCAGAAAGACTGCAGCATAGGGAGCTATGAGTCAATCGCACAGGAAGTGGTCGATTTTCTCCACCAACGTACTTTGATAGACAAATGATGGGCCAAAAAAAGATGACGATCAATGTTGGATCCGATTTTTGGTCAATTTCAATTTTGTTTGGTCGATCTTTCAGGGTGGGCAGCACTTGATTGATCACTGATCGATCGCCGTGAACGCGCACGCTGACTGATCGGGCAAAGATCAAGTGAAAAACTGAGGTAGATATTAAAAGTTTGCATTGTCTCTTAGCATAGCTAATTGAATGAGAACGGAATGCTCACCCTGTTTCTTTTTTTTTTTTTCTGCAAATGACCTCCACTGCCTCTGATCTTCTGCGGTTTTCATTTGTTTGGATTGTGGTTCGCATTGTCAAATTAAATCACTGTGGGATTTCCCTTTTCCTTTCAAATAACCATCTGAAGTCTAAAGAGATCTCAACCACAGCCACCCATATCCCAACTTCCTTCACCCACAAGAATGCACCAAAAAAGACTCCAAACAAAACAAAATAAAGTACATTGACATGGTACTGGGTACAGGGCCATATACACAAACATGTTCCCTGGTTCAGCTATGGGTATGTACTGAAGACAGACTACAAAATAAAATGTAGCAGATCTTGTAGATCTTGGGAATTGACTTAAGCAGCAACGGGTAAAGAATTTTCAGTTTAATGTGTCTGCAAGCACGTGTATATCTCTAGAACCACAGGTTGTCTCAACGTACATGGTGTATTAATGCTTCTGGAGTGATGCTAACCTCCATGGTATGCCTGTAACACAACAGGGTGTACAAGGTTCAAGGATCAATCAACGACAGAAGGCGGACATACTGCAAAACTGTTTATTAAATGCAATGACATGGGGAATAAACCGTAGCCCAAACCCTGGGGAATAGTCCAGGAAAGGGAATTGAATTTTATTATATACTGGAACAGTTCAGCCTGTCCCTTTTATGGGACCGGTCCTCTTTAGAAACAGGGGGAACCGATACTTGCATGCATGAGGCATGCAGTAACTTCACCAGTCTGTATCTGGAGTCCGCGGGTCGCGCCACTTAACTTGCCCAGTATGTACGTCATAGGACCGTGTACTATTGTCTACCGGCTGCCCGCACCCCGGTATATACAGTGGAGGAAGGCAAGCTTGAAGACAGCTGGCTAGCCCAGTTGCTGCTGTCTCATCAGCACTTGCTCCTCTGGACTACGCCTCCCCTTCCTGGGACTCAGCTTTATCCCCTTCTGGCCCCAGAGCCTCATGGGACATATAATTAAAGGGGACAGCACCTGACCTAGTTTGTGTGACTACACTACAGCGGAACGGGCAATAAAAGCAGAATACATAGTGCTTCGTTGGGTTTCCCTGCCCTCCCTCCAGCCCTCTACACGCATGATCGACGGGAAGATGTGGGTCGGTAAACCAAGGCTGCCTCCTTAACACGTAGGTCAATGGTGCCTCCTCCTCTTTGGTGTAATCGATGACAGTAACAGAAGCGACCAGATAGGTCAGTATGCCTCAGTGTAGCTCAAGGTGAGTTTGTTTTGTAAACAAACTTACCCTGAGCTGTACTCAAGGCAACCACCAGGGAGGTTAATAAAAAGGAAACTATGTAACCAATGAATAAGTTGGGTATGAGGGAAAATATAAATATACATAGATTGTTAAGATGGTCAAAACAAAGCATGTGCATATGTGTCACTGCAGAGGGAAGAATAGCCTGAAGAGCAACGGAGGTCTGACAATTGAACATCATCTATCTTTTACCCTTCTACCTAATGTGAATAAAGACCTGCATGGCCAACACTCCAAATGTACAACAAACAAAAGCCTTGGTCAATCCATAGGGCTATGTTACTTAGACTCTGCCAGATGTTCACTTAACAAGAAAAAAGGTAATCTGCTATATAAAAATGGTGGGCCAGCAATAATAAAAACACAATATAACGTTTTAGGATTTTGTATCATCTACTACTTCCTGTATAGTGTAACAGTATAGGCCAATCAGAGCCGTTCTAACTTAATGAGGCCATATTTGGTTTGATGGACTTAAAATTATAGATAGAGTTGATCACACTGAACTCATTTCTCGCACACCTGGTACGATAGACCAAAAGTGCTTGGAATCGAACATACAATCGATCACAAAGTGATCGGACATGTTGGTAAATTTCAGTTGATTGTACAAGTAACTGGCGGGTTTTCTAGGTATTTCGATCAATGCCAGTATGATCATGGCATCAATAATGTTTTAATCTGTCATACTGTATTAACTTAAGTTAATAAGTTTCTTCTATATACTAATTGGCTGACTGACTTTTCATCATTGTACAGCCGTTTAAACTTCATGGATATGCTAGAGTCATTAGACTGACAATCGATATTTATATTGTTAAGATTAATCGTGCAAAAGGCGACCTGTGTATGGCCAGCTAATGAGCTGATCATATTGATAGTGTGCTTTGCCATGAATTCTCTTGCAGAAAACTTTTCCCTACGTGAACTTACAATTAGAGTTTGCAACATTTCAACTAGTTATTTGGGAGTTAATTGCAAAGTCCCTGAACATAGTACCATCACCTGAATTGTTGTTAAATTTTGATTGAAAAATTATTAATACAAGGACCCCCTGGGGGTGGAACGACCATTTCACAGGGGTTGCAAGAGAAAGGAGGAAAAGTAATGCCCCCTCCATCCTAACCCATGGTTTTACTCTCCCTCCTAACTTCCCACCGTGTACATTATTTGCGCAAGCCGGGTGGGACAGTAAGAGGGAGGTGACATTACACTTACCTGTTCATGTTGGAAGTGACATCACAGAGTGCCAGTTCTGGTATTCGGAACGCAGAAATGACACTACACCCTGGCATTTCCCCCATCCAAACACAGGTGACACTCTAAAATGGTTGAGAGCCACTGTGCTAGAGAAATATATTTTGTAATGTTCCCACAACGGATATGTGATGATTAGTGATGAGCGGCATAGGTAATATTCGAATTTGCTATATTTTTCGAATAATTCTTCTAATATTTGAATCAATATTCGCGAATATTCGCAATGGTGATGCATACATACAAAATGTATGTTGCAATTATGGAAATTAATGTACGCAATTACCTTCAAAATGAATGGCCACATTTGGTATTTATTTTCACCAACATACTCGCGAAATTTGAGAATTCTTGAATAGCCAATATTCACAATTCGAATATTCAAGCTCAACACTAGTGATGGTATCATGTTCTGGGGCTTTGGATTTATTCACAAAGTCAGCTAGTCAAAACAAAAAAAATTACGGTAAGCAGAGCCATTTTTTGCATTATGCACAATTAGAAAAGAAAAAAATGTCCCCTTGGGGTTGGGACTTTAATTGGGGTGTGAGAACCAAATCTAATCAGCAAGGAACATCTTTTTATATAGTACCATTTTTTGTGATACAAAAAGTTATTTTATTTGGACCCGTAGTGTCCGTGAAAATAAAAATATATATATGTACACTTGTCGCATTTAAAGTACAAATATAGTACAAATGAGTACAATTTATACAATACATAAGATCATGCACATATCCTTAAGTTTTGAACATTATGTGTGTTCCACGTTTTTGCAGCATGTTTCACCACAACAGTGGCTTCATCAGGCTGCACACGTCTTTGTGAGAAAATCTGGGAATTAAAAAGATTTGCACCATGAGGAGGGAATATCAAAAACTAAGAAGTAGCGTTAAGGAAATTGCTTAGCCTGAATAGAGATAACGTGCAGAAACGTAAATGGAGCCCCCTTTGGACAACTTGACAGGTAAGATCTCCCTATGGACACTGAACCATGTCGTTTCAATAGGGAAACGGATGGTTAAAGATGTGAAGTAGTATAGACTCAAGATTATACCAGGGTCTGTAATAAACAAAAAGCCAGCAATAAGTCCTGCATGTGCTTAACAATTTGGTCCGCAGCCCGCAATCAGCAGAGTGGAGGCATGGCCAGTCAGTCCATATCCCATTCATAATCAAAAGAAGTTCCTACCTGAGAGAGTGTAGGAGAATAGTGTGGTGCACAGCCAACTATATGGGTGAATGGAACTGCAGGGCAGTCTGAGAAGAGTCCAGGCGTGCGTGATGGAAGGCTCTCCGTCCTCTTCTCCGTCCTGAATCCTGTCCGACGGTGTCGGCTCAGTTGTTAAAGCGGTTTTACACTTAAAATAAAAAAACATACATTACACAGAAACAATACTCACCTGTCAGCAGTTCAGATGATGAGAAACTGCTACACAAAAAAAACCTCTCACTAAACTGTCTTCACGTGTTCGGATTTCTCATGCTGGCATCTTATCTCCTGGCTTCTGCACACTTCCGCCCACACTGACCCCCCCTCTCCTCCCCTCTCCCCCCCCTCTCCACTCGGATCGTAGCTACAGACAGAGGAGGGAAGGGGGGGCTGTGTGAAGAGGGGGATTCAGCTGCTGAAGATTTCCTGCCTGGAGAGAGATCTCCCACACACCACTTTGGCTGCCCAGGCGAGACGTAATGCAGTGGGAGGGGAGAAATCCTAACAAGCTTCCCTACAGCTGTTAGAAGATTTGTTTTCTACAATCAAGGATCTCAGCATTACTTGCTTAGCTGCACATGATAATGCTGAGTGACCTCCCAGGTGGTAGGTCCGCTTTAAATGTACCTGGAGCCGGAAGTGGAACGCGTCCCCAATTAGGAACAGGCGAACCACCCGTCGGACCGGTCACCCAGCAGGGGAGGAGAAGAAGGGCCGATAGTCATCACCCTTCAAATTTAATAAAAAATGTTATCAGTGAGGAAGGAGGAGCAGTGTGCTGGTACAGAACTGTGCGGGCACGCAGGGGGCCCCATCAAAAAAACTTGCATAAAGCTCTCAAAAGTCTAGAAACGGCACTGATGGTAAGTATGTTTGGGTTTTTTTAAGTAGGGAACAAGATAACCAATCATGACTGCACTCTTGAAAGAATGGAGTTACATTTATTAAATCATTGCCATTCAAACATGAACACACATTAGTCAGATTATCTGCATCAAGATGATTTATGCAAGACAAGGGGTCTAGTTATCTCATCATTGTCAACAAGTCAAATTATCTGGTGTCTTACATTATAACTTTCCTTTTAAGTTTTAGGGAGTTCTAGTTGAGATATTTTGTAGCTGTCACCATTGTTAAATGTTCAGCTGAAGTCTGCCAAGGGTGGTCTCTGTATTAAGAATATTCTGCCTCCAGTGGAAATGTTATGTTCGAACCCAAGTTTTCGTGTCCCCCATGGCCTTGGCCGACAAGTATCCACTTATCCAGATATTCCACAATGCCGGTAAGGAGATGATATAAACAGTTCTCAGAGAAAGGCAAAATACTGTAATAACATCTGGTGTCATAACATTAAGACAGAACAGAGTATTAGCAGCAGTGAAATATGCAAGCGGAGAACAACAGAACTAATGTTTGAAGATGATTCCTCAACTGTAGTAACAGCAAAAAGCTAAACCCAAGGCGTACCATGGAGAGGTGGGTAAAAGTACGACAGTTGCATCCCTGTTCCCACACTACAGTCTACAGTGTCTGGTTCTGAATTGTATGGAGTGATTTAACTGAGCCATGACCAGCCATGCAGTGAAGCACAGAAGGTTTGGGGGACTGGTTCCACAAATAGGAAGAGACTATAGGAGAAAGGGTCAAGTGATCTGGCCTCCAGGACAGGTAGGTTTCACACCAGTTCTATTGTATTGCTGTAATTCATCTGGGCACACAGTCACAACCGACCAACCATGTGCAAGACAGGACCTCATCAAATGAGCAATCTGTCATAATCACATTGTGCCGCCTAGCGTTATCAGATCAGTATACAATGGACTGGTTTATCTACTGCAGGCTATTCAAACTATACATGTCCTGCTCTGAGGGGCGGTAGCAGGACCTGGGGACTGTACTCAGTGGCGTAGCGTGGGCTTTCGTCGCCTGGGGCCGACCGGAAATTTGCCGCCCCT
>CM070039.1:87421454-87435202 GCA_036250615.1 Ptychadena robeensis
CTACAGGGCCCCAGGAGGGGGGACACCCTGGGTCACACTGAGACTGACCTGAGAGAGCTGGACCCTTTTATACCTTTTGACAACACCCAACATTCCAGAGGGATGCCTCATGTTCCCTCCAAAATGTTGCAAAGTAGATGAGCAGGTGCTGTTGTTTGTCACTAGCTGAAAGGTCATCTCCAGGCAGAACAGACTTGATACATTTCCCGCCTAAATTCTGGAGGGAAAACTGTACAAGCTGCACCTGCCAAAAGAAAACCAAGTTAACCCTCAACTCACCAAGTTAACCCCTTACCTCACTTAACTCTAGCACCCATAGCTTTGTGCCCTGATTTCTGTGTTTTCACATTAAATTAATTTAAAAAAAAAATGTTTTATTTGACATAATTGAGTGTTTCAAACATTATTATACTCAGGATGTCTATTAGACTGTTGTACGGACATATTTTGGGAAGTTACAGGCCTACAACAAGTCTATGGTGCACTTTTGGTACAAAAATCTGGACCTCAGCAGTGCACTAGGGAGGTTAATTATAACAATCAATAAGGAGATTGGATAATCTAAGAAACCCCTAAAAGAGTAGGTCCATTGAGACAGACTCTGTGGTGTGCTTTACTTGGAACTCTCGCATGTTGTTAGTTTGCAAAAACATAACTCCAAAGGGGGCCAAGACCTTTCCCGATCAAAATCAACCTCCATCATATGATTATATTTCAGTCAATTGAAATCTGATTTGCTGAATGCTTCCGAAGGGTTAGAGAACAGGATTCACCTTAGTTCTACATTATGAAATAAGCCATAACATAATATATAATATATAATAATACAAATGTATTCTTTCTAGCATCAACTATAGCAGTGATGGTGAACCCACTCGCAGCCCTCTCTGTTGGCTGTCAGCCAACACAGAGGCTGATGGAGGAAAGAACTACAGCTCATTGGCTACCAATCAGAAGCCTCTGCAGGGACAAGCAGTAAGCCGAGAAAAAGGTGTGTGTGTGTATGTAATGTGTAAGAGAGAGTGTGTGTGTAATGTGTGTGAGTGAGTAGAAGACAGAATGATAAAAAGAAATCTCACAGGTTAGAAGTTGTAGTTCCACAACAGCTAGAAAAGGCAGCAGGGCATGCTGGGTAGTGTAATTCTTTAGCAACTGGCAGAATGTAATGCTTGTAGTTTCTCCACACAGCAAAATGGGTTTTTGCCTTTTATGCTATGTCATCAGAATGCCATGGGGCACTGACAGAAGACTGTATGCATGGTGGGGTCTGTAGTCCATCAGAAGCCCAGGATTAGTGATGGCCGAACTGCCCGCAAGGCGGACAGTTCAGCCGCGAACAAGCATGTTTGCCCTCCTTCTCGCCGGCGGACAGTACGGGTGTTCGACCCGCCCTGTCCGCCAGCGTGAAGGAGCCCTCTATTCTTCCTCCGGTGGGATCATAAGCAGCGAGATCCCGCCGCAGGAAGAATGTTTTCACTGAAGATCGGGTAGAGAACCCAGTCTTTCAGTGAAAAACCGGCTCGCAAACCCGGATGTGACCTCACTGACAACCAGGAACTATGCGTTCCAGGTGCCGGATGTGACGTCACTGACGTCACATCCGGGTCTTCAGATTCAAATTCCCCGCCTAGAGGCGGGGAATTTGAATCTGTCCGCCAACGGGCAGACAGCGGACTTTTTTAAAAGTCGCGAACGGGCGGACTTTTTTTTTTAAAAGGCCGAAGTTCGGCCATCACTACCTAGGATACAGGAAGCTTGTAACTGCACTGATCCTCTATGAATGACAACTGAACCCCCGAGTTATAACCTCACAGATTTGTGTGTGCGTAATTTAGGTTAAATTGCCAAGTTGGCACTTTGAGATAGATTAGTGGAGTTTTTGGCTAAAGTTTGGGCACTCGGTCTCGAAAAGGTTCGCCATCACTGAACTATAGTATGATTTTGTTTTGTGAACTGAAATTACTGAATCGACGTAAAATGGCCATAGTGAGTGACAAATCAGGGGGCAACTATTGAGGGCAAAGATCCAGTTAAATATATTTGCTAAGTTTTGGCAAAAAAAGAATATGTTTTTTCTCTCTGTGTGACACTTTAGAAGATATACCTCTTCATGGTAATGCATTACCATGCATTGTGGTTGACTGTGTTAGGTAGGACTATCTATACATACATTTCTTGTGTGTATTGCAGTCAGTCTAAAGCTAGCCATACACAGTCGGATTCCATGGCCGATCGATCACTTATTCGATCGATTCCGGCGATCTCAGTGGGAATCGGAGGTCCGATCGATCGGCCAATTAAGTCCGTCCGATCGCTACATACCACCTTGTCCCATGGATTCCTGGACGATTCCGTGTCCGATCGCTTACTTCCCAAATGGCAACTCCCCCTGATGTGTGCAGAATCGGATCAGAAAGACCAACATGTTGGTTCTCTGTCCGATCCGATTCTGGGCCCCCGAACGATCGGACGTGATCGGACGGACAAGGTAGGCTTCACGCGATTCTGGGGCGATCGTTTCGCGTGCACGCGCCCGGAATCGATCGTCCCGGAATCCGATGGGAAACGGACCAGTGTATGAAGGGCTTAACATTGTTGTAGCATACTACCACATCCCTAAACGCAAAAAATTTGAAAGACTTATATGTAATAAATAAATAATAATATAATAATAGTATAATAATAATAATTAATACATATAAAAATGGAATGCATATACATGTTGTATTGACCCCTAAGCCAATAGCTTACTAAAAATAAGATAAACTAAAATACCCCCAAACCTTTTCTGTATAATAAAAAGATAAATAATTACATATTAAAGTCTTGGGTGAGTTTTTAAAAGTGCAAATTTGATTGCTGTTGTGTATTGTCAATAATGCACTTCTATATGTAATGATTTATTTAACCTCCTGGGTGTTTAGACCGAGTTTACTAACAAAACTCACCCTAAGCATACTCACCTGTCTTATGGAAGCCTGTGGCACTCCTACGTATCAGCGGACTGGCCAATCATTCTGGGTCTGCTTCTATGATGTCAATTATGATGCCGGAGAGGCGGGGGCGTCACAATTAAACTCCATGTAATGGAAGTGGCATCACTTTTTTACAGGACAATTCTGGCGTCAACGATGGCACCAGGGATGTGTGTGGGGGCCAAAGAAGGGCACAAAATCCGACACAAGTAATGCGCTTTTTTAAAAAGGCGAACCACCCAGGAGGTTTATTATTACTTATATAAGATATGAAAATCAGAGACAAATCCATTATGTCCTAGACCAGGGGTGGGTAAACTTTTTGACTTGTGGGCCACATTCTGTTTTTAGATGTGACATAGATGTGCCCAGTGTAAGGGTCCTTAGTCCTCGTAGCTAGGACAGGATATTCAAAAAAAAGAAAATATGTAAAAAAAAATTATAAATAGAAGCTTTGAACATTCTATTGCAATCCACTTAATACAAACAATTACGTCTAGGAGTTATCTTCACTTATTGCAGGGAATGAGGGGAGCCAGAGCGTCTTGACACAAAGCTGACAAAGGGCCAAATAAAAAGACTAAAGGGCCGGTTGTGGCCCCCAGGCCTTAGTTTGCCCACATCTGACCTAGATCACCCATCAGATACATGTATGAAAATGTATTGACATATTCAATCATGGCTTTCAAACAGTGTTCCATCTCTGTCAGTTCGATGTGAGCAATTGTTATGTTGATCTAGTGGAAAAATGAAACCGTATAAGGCCATCTTAAAGAAGACCTGTCCACCTTTTCATGTCCTCAACCTGAAAACCAGCCTACTAAAAAAAGAGATGCAGTTATCAAAAGGATAGTCAGGGACATTAACCCTTGCTCTTCTTTCCCCCTTAGGCCCCCCATACATGTTTTTTATTTCCCTACGATCTACTGTATGTAATTGAACGGCGATCCCATAAATCCCCACATGGAGAAACTGATATTTGATTGATCAAAAGAATAATCAAAGGAAGTGGATGGTAAGCACACCAAAATCGAGCACCTAAACTGGAGTGCCTCGTTTCCCATCCAATTGACGGGCGTCTCACCACTTGAACAGGTTATCGATTGGGCCCTCATCTATACCTGAATGGGCACCAGAACCACCATGAACACCCCCCTAAAACAAAATAATTGGGCACATTCCACCCAAAAGCTGTGACCATTGTGTCTTCTTACAAATACCTAAAACAATAAGTATTTGCACATCTTGGATAACTAAGACAAACAAATGAACTTCTTGACAGTTTTTCTCCCACTAACCTCACATGACTCCCATACAGATGATGAAGTGTGTTTGCGGAATAGCAAAATAATATACATGCTTACCACTAGACCACAACTTTTAAAACCTCTTATTATACATTGATAAAGGTGTTAGGAGGTTTAAGAAAATTGCCTGCACAATGGACACTTTCTATATCAACATGTGACCACATGAGCAGGAGGCTGTAACTTATGGACTTTACAGAGAAGATCTTGATATACTTTCCACATTAAATACACACAAGCTAAAGAATATGCAAGCCTAACAGAAACAAGAAAGGAATATTTATATTTCTTTTGAAATTGATAATAAAAAAGAAAGAAAAGAGGAATTTAAGGGAAGGGGGGTCAACATAGAAAACACAATCATGTGTGCAGAAAGTCTTCCTCTACAAAACACAGAACACCATTTGTTATAGGCCTGAAAAATTGCCATGAGCAATAACCAGCTTAATAGAACAATTCAATATTTATTTCAGAAAATAAGGCCACATGGCTGTAGAAGCTGTATTTGGCTACCCAATTTGGGCACTGTCCCCTTTTATTCACCTTCCCAACAGGCCCCAGGTCTCTTGGCGTACATAGTTGCATCCCGGAGGAGGCGGGGCAGTGCACAGGCACGATTCCTGATGAGACCGCAGAAATTGCAAACACTACCTGTCTCTAGGAACACAGCCCACCACCGTTTGTACCGGCTACCCTCGCAAGACCCAATTGCAGTCTGAGTGTCCCTTGCTGGGGTCACCCGGAGTACGCCACTCAAGTGGGGAAGGGAGCTCCCTGGTACCCAGGCCCGACTGGTGGCATGATCATTGTTTCTGCTCCATACCGGTAGGGCTCTACAGCGGTCACAGCCTGCCCTGGCCAGGAGGAGCCGTTTTCCCCTTGTGTAAAAGAGAACAAGTCCGGAAGGAAGGACGACATATCCCATTGGATTCGGACTAGGTGGGCTTGGTCGCCCCCTTGGGTCTCTGAGTTGTTTCCACTTGTTTGGGAGTTACTCTGAAGTTTAATAAACAAGTTTAGCAGCACGTCCGCCTCTTATCATGGTTGATCCTGAACCTGTACATGGCTAGTGCGGGTATACATTGGGTAAATGGGATTGGGGGGTGGTACATGGGAGAGCACCAAAAGGGGGGGCTACAGCCAGTAACCCTAACTTCAGAGAAAGAACTTAATGTATTAAGCAAAAGGGCTACATGGAAAGGGCTACATGGCAGGGATGCAGAGCCACCATCAGGGGGGGACAGAGGGCACTGGTGTCCTGGGCCCAAACAGCTAGGGGGCCCGGCAGAGAGCATCTCTGGGCCCCGGAGGCCGCAGGTCGGGCTGCACGATCGGCATTGCAACCCATCATGCACAAAGGGAGAGGGAGGTGGTGTTGCTAGAAGAGGCTCCGCAGGTAACGCATGTCACAAATGCACAACGCCGGAGAGCCTTATCCGCCCGGACTGCCCTAGTCAAGTGCCCTTCACCTATGGGCACTCGGCTCCAGGCATCCATTATGCTGTATAATCTCAGCGGGCCTGTGGGCAGCCTTAAGGTAGCCATAGACAGGAAGATTCTTTTGCGATCGTCTCTTTTAAGCAGAACATGCAATTAATGGCAAAGCTATGGAAGTGAACACCACCTTGGTTAATATATTTGTTGTCAATCTCTGCCCAGAAATGATTGCAGGCTCCCAAAAAAAGTGGATCCCTCAAATGAATTTGATCAGAATGTCAGGTTGGGTGTATCGGAAGTGCATGTATATACTTCACTAGTCATTTGACCAAAAACAATATGTCCAATCTCCAAATTGTTTTTATTTGGTCAATCGTACCAGATGGGCAGAAATTGATTGCAGGTTAATCGGAGAGGTCGATCAAACTTAAAAACCGACCGGTCTAAGGCTAGCTTTAGTTGTCTTTGAGTCAATGAGTGGCAGCTAGATTAGCTAATGCGGCAGGCGCTGGGGATCTATATGTTATGTGAAGAGACCTTCAAAGGCCTGGAACCGGTAATCCTGAATGTTTTGAGTTATGTGTTAATAAAAAGGCACTATGGTCCCATAAATCTACTCTAACAAGTGTGTGTTGCCTTATTTAGGGTTATGGTGGGTAATAGGGCCTGGATTTGGCGCTGACATAAGTATGAAGGTTACATCTGAGCTATTCAGGTCATGGAGATCCTTGAGTTCAGCAGTAAGCTTCTCCACGCTGTACCATGTATTCAAGTTCGGATTGTCATTCCTCAACAGATGGAGGCTTAGTGAAAGGTACCTTCATAGGTGATCAGCAATCTGACACTCCTGGAAGTATGTTGGATGAGTTGGATTCTTTATCCAAAGTAGCTCTTCATGACAGAAACATTAACACTGACAGTAAAAGGGGACCTACCACCATAAATTCCGCATTTCATGAATGATGCTAGAAGTGCCCATAATAGGGAAGAAAGCATAAGAAAACAATAAAATGTAACTGTAAGGAGCGATTTAACAAGATCCCTAGCAGCCCCTCCTCTCTACCTGGCTCTGATGGCACTCTGCCGTGGCGCTCTCCCCAGAACTCACAACAAAGATTGACGGGTAAATCGCTAATCTCTGGTCTACATTAAACCGAATTACACACATTTTCCCATAGAAAACCATTATAGACGCCCCCAGTAGCCACTCGTGATATTAGAACCTGTGTTAACTTCCGGAAGCCTGGAAAATAAATATGGAATCTCTTATATAATTCCAGGTAACAGCAAAAAAGAATATTTTTTTAGGATTGTGGAGTGCTAAGCCACCATTATACCAGCTCAGAGGTAAGTCAGACTTTCATTTTACTATACATACATTTTTTTAGATTTAGTATATCGGCTTTAAGTATATTATCTCATATGTGCAGTAGGTAGGAGGAGGTATAGAGGGAGAAATGACCGGGCCAAGGACTGAGCCTTGTGGGACGCCAACAGGGAGGGGGGTGTAGAAGAAGAGGAGCCATTGAAGGAGGTTTGGAAAGAGCGGTCGGTCATGTAGGAGGAGAACCAGGAAAGAGCAGAGTCACGAATACCGATAGAGCTCAAGGTCTGTAGAAGAAGAGGGGGGTCAACAGTGTCAAAGGCAGATGAGAGATCTAAGAGAAGAAGTAGGGAATAGTTGCCTTGGGCCCTGGCAGTGAGCAAGTCGTTGGCAACTTTAGTGATGGCTGTCTTAGTGGAATGAGAAGGTCGGAATCCAGATTGGAGGGGGTCAAAGAGGGAACTCGCAGTCAGATAGTTGGTGAAGTAGATTCAGGGTCGACACCAGAGCGGCAGGAGTGGGCAGGAGGGGGCAGGCATGGACGGGCGTGGACGGCTGATCGAGGGGGCACACCTACATCTCACAGGTCAGGCTGCAAAGGTAGGGGGCCTTAATCGAGCAGGCACACAGACCTGACTGAGCGGGCCTGGCCCCCATAGCATCATAGTGCCGGCGCTGAGTTGTAGATATACTATGACTTGAATGGATGAGAACCACAGATAATCCATATTTTCTCTATTTAACTTTTTAGTAAGAAACTAAGTCGTATCAGCTGGTTCAAGATCCACAGCAGACCTTTACACCGCTCACATTTACATGTTTTCTGTCCATTTGAACCCAGACTGGAGCTTTGAAAATATATTGCCGACACTTAATGACTTGGGGATGATAAATGACATTTGTTGTGACTGTAATGCTGAGCTGATCAGTTACAGAACGGAGACAGAAGCTGAACTGCTGGGGCTACATCTAATCAGCAGATTAAACCTGTAAAATCTGCTCTTTTGTAGCCTGGCTGGTAATTATCCGAAGTCTGCCTGTGATTTACCGCTGAAGACTAATCAGGGCTCCAGAGAAGTGCCATGGTTGTAACTCATGAGCTGTCAGCACTGTGTGTTTTCCAGGCCCCTGACGGCCACCCATCCCAGTATATCACTGTCAGCAGCCCACTGAGGTTTCACCTTAGTGTCAATAACATGGCATAGATCATCATCATGACTCTTTCATCTGTGCCACAGTGACTCATTGTATACACTTTACACCTCCCAAATGGAAGGGTGCTACAAATTTTTCTTTTAATCGCAGATTTGAATTAGCATTGTGCTAAACACGTGTATCTCTACTGCCTTGGCTTAGTTCTCAACTAAGCCAACCCCGGAATTGATTTAGCAAAGTCCCCAATATCACTTCCGGCAGGATCACTTGTGCAAATGATTTGCAGGGTGGCCAGTAGTGATGGCCAAACTGCAAGGCGGACAGTTTGAACGTGAACACTGATATTTGCCCTCCTTCTCTCCCTAGGCATGATCATGCCTAGGGAGAGTAGCAACAGTGCTAAACTTTCTCCATTTGTAGACAGTCTGTATTACCGTGGACACATGAACATCAAGACTTTTGCAGATACTTGTGTAACCCTTTCCAGCTTCATACAAGTCAACAATTCGTGATCATAGGTCTTCTGAGAGCTCTTCTCTGCGAGGCATGGTTCACATCAGACAGTGCTTCTTAAGGCCCCCATACACGTGTCGGATTCGCACCGGATTCCGGCACGATCGATTCCGGGCGCGTGCACGCGAAACGATCGTGCCGGAATCGCATGCAGCCCACCTGGTCCGATCGTTCGCGTCCGATTGATCAGGGGCCCAGAATCAGATCCGACGGAGAACCAACATGTTGGTCTTTCTCATGCGATTCTGTCCGGATCAGGGGGAGTTGCCATTTGTGAGGTGGACAATCGGACACGGATCCGTCCCGGAATCCGTTGGACAAGGTGGTATGCTGCGATGGATACTCTTAATTGGCCGATTGATCACACCTGCGATTCCCGGCAGAATCACCGGAATCGATCGGATGATGAATCGATTGGACATGGAATCCGACACGTGTATGGCTAGCTTTAAAACCAGTAACAATAAAACTGGTGTGTGTTTTTAAAGGACAGGACAGCTTTCAGCAACACATCCAATATCATCACACTGATTGGACTCAAGGTTGGCTCACTCCTGGCTCCAATTAGCCCTTGGATAAGTCATTAGGCTAGGGGTTCACATAATTTTTCCACCCTGCAGTGTGGAAGTTTACATGTTATGTTAAATAAAACCATAAAAACATATAATGTTTGTGTAGTATTAGTTTGGGCAGACTGTGTTTTTCTATTGGTGTGACTTGGATGAAGATCAGAGTACATTTTATGACCAATTCATGCAAAACTCCACATAATCCCAAAGGGTTCACATACTTTTTCTTGCAACTGTATATATATATACCGTTATTCTTTGGGGGATCTTACAAAGGTTAGTAGAGGTGTATACAGTCATGTGGTGAAATCCATAGTGTTTACATTTTTTTTTCCAGAATCAGGTCACTGACGCTCTGAACTATAATAATAATCCTGTTGGTTACGTATCCTCAGTCTGATTCCTTTGGAGTTGTTGATGACTTGCTCATTGAACCCGTCAGATCAAATTCGTTTGGCTTAATGCAGTTGGAAGGTGCTGTCACTTAATACGTTTTTAACACCTGTCTTCCCCACCACGTAATCCACAGCAAACATAGGAAGTGAAGCTGCGCGATGTTCCAGGGCCTCTGAATGGTGTGTTCCTCGTTTACTAATACTGAATGTCGAGGATGAGATATGGACGAGCCATAGATGGTATGGAGAGGAGGAATTTGTTTCCTTAAATTGCTCCTCCTAATTGCTCCATGGAAAAGGAGTAATAGGATACAATAAAGATAAACATACACGCGTAGATAGCCACTCGAGTGATGTCAATCCATGCAAGTTTGTGTCCATCGAACTGGGCCACCCTTGTCTTTGAGCGGGATATGCAGGGCCTTTCTCCTGCTATGCAAAGTATATGGGGGCATATATGGGGGGCATAGAGCCCCAGCACCCCTCACACATAATCACGTACACCACACACGCATTTGTGCGCACACGACTAGCACTCCACCCCGATTAACAACTTTTCTGCCAGTAACCCTCCCGCCCCCACCTTACTCAACAACTTTTCTGCTAGCAACTATTTAATTGTCGAATATTTGTAGCGAATATCGGCAATTCAAGAATTTGTGAATATGCCTAATAGTGATGGCCGAACTGCACGCAAGGCGGACAGTTCAGCCGCGAACAAGCATGTTCGCCCTCCTTCTCGCCAGTGCACAGTACGGGTGTTCGACCCGCCCTGTTCGCCAGCGAGAAGGAGCCCTCTATTCTTCCTCCGGTGGGATCATTAGCAGCGAGATCCCGCCGCAGGAAGAATGTTTTCACTGAAGACCGGGTAGAGAACCCGGTCTTTCAGTGAAAAAACGGCTCGCAAACCCGGATGTGACGTCACATCCGATTAGCACACCCAGGAATCCGGGTTTTCAGATTCAAATCAGGCGGGGATTTGAATCTGGGCGGGGAATTTGAATCTGTCCGCGATCGAGCGGAAAGCGGACTTTTTAAAAAGTCAGCTCCGCCCATTGGCGGACGGACATGGCCGAAGTTCGGCCATCACTAATCCCTAATATGTCGGCGGATAGTCAAGATTTCGAATATTAGCGGTATTTTTTTTAAAACTTCTAAACCTGCAACTTCCCAAAATATGTCCGTACAAGGGTCTAGTAGACATCCTGAATATAAAAATGTTTAAAAACAAACAATTATGCAAAAACAACATTATGTTAAAAAAAAATATAATAATCATTTGAATGATAAAATCTCCAAAATACTTCTTTTGTGTGAAAGATTTCAGAACAGTACGTATTTATATATATATTTTTTTTATAATAAAACATTTTATTCAATTAGAAATTTGTTTGGGTTTTTTTTTTACTTTGAATTGTATTGGATGAGGTTATCACTGTATCCAGTACAATTGCCTATGGCATCCTTTCTCCCCTAGTGTGGTGGACCTGGTGACATCAAACCAGAGGAGAGAGGGTTACCTTCGAAGAGGCACATCTAGGGACTCACAGAGAACAGTTTTCTCAATAGAAAACTGTTTTCATGCAATTTATAAAAAATCTCCCGCCACCGCCCCAATTCACTCCACGGGGGGATCCGCTAAATCGGAGCCACTGGAGCCACGTGGACCAGTGAGTTTGCGGTGTCACCAAAGATCTCCACCAAATGAACACAGCTTGTCCCAGTACACTTCAAACAGGTCAGCGCTGGAAGGCCTAGGTTCTACACACTAAACAACTCGCCTGCTAGCGCCCACAGTATGGACACAGTATAGGGGTCTCTTCAAATTTTTTATGGACATAGTATTCACATCTCTACTTAATTATTATAGACACAGTAAAGGGGTCTCTCCATATTTATTATGGACACAATACAGGGATCTGTCTATATTTATTATGGACACAGTAAAGAGATCACACCATATTTATTATGAGAAAGCACAGGGATCTCTCAATATTTATTATGAACACAGTATAGAGATCTCTCCATAATAATTTTGGACACATTACAGGGATCTCTCCATATTTATCATGGACACAGGACATTGATCTCTCCATATTTATTATGGACACAGAACAGTGATCTCTTTGTATTTATTATGAGAAAGTATAGGGATCTCTTAATATTTATTCAAAGAATGTATAGGGATCTCTCCTTATTTATTATGGACACAGTTCAGGGCTCTCTCCATATTTATTATGGACACATTGCAGGGATCACTTTATATTTATTATGGACACAGAACAATGATCTCTTTGTATTTATTATGAGAAAGTATAGGGATCTCTCAATATTTATTCAAAAAAGTCTAGGGATCTCTCCATATTTATTATGAACACAGTTCAGGGCTCTCTCCATATTTATTATGGACACAGTTTAGGGATCTCTCCTTATTTATTATGGACACACTATAGGGATTTCTCCATATTTATTATGGAAACAGTGCAGGTATCTCTCCATATTTATTATTAGGAAAAAATAGGGATCTCTTCATATTTATTATGAGAAAGTATATGGATCTCTCCACATATATTATGAGAAACAATAGGTATCTCTCCATATTTATTGTAGACATTTTAAAGGGATCGCTCCATATATATTATAGACACAGTACATGGATCTCTCCATATTTATTATGGACACAGTACAGCGATATTTTTGTATTTATTATGAGAAAGTATAGGGATCTCTCCATATTTATTCAAAGAAAGTATAGGGATCTCTCCATATTTATCATGGACACAGGACATTGATCTCTCCATATTTATTATGGACACAGGACAATGATCTCTTCATATTTATTATAGACACAGTACATGGATCTCTCCATATTTATTATGGACACAGAACAGTGATCTCTTTGTATTTATTATGAGAAAGTATAGGGATCTCTTCATATTTATTCAAAGAATATATAGGGATCTCTCCTTATTTATTATGGACACAGTTCAGGGCTCTCTCCATATTTATTATGGACACATTGCAGGGATCACTCCATATTTATTATGGACACAGAACAGTGATCTCTTTGTATTTATTATGAGAAAGTATAGGAATCTCTCAATATTTATTCAAAAAAGTCTAGGGATCTCTCCATATTTATTTTGAACACAGTTCAGGGCTCTCTGCATATTTATTATGGACACAGTTTAGGGATCTCTCCATATTTATTATGGAAACAGTGCAGGTATCTCTCCATATTTATTATAGGAAAAAATAGGGATCTCTTCATATTTATTATGAGAAAGTATAGGGATCTCTCCGCATATATTAGGAGAAACAATAGGTATCTCTCCATATTTATTGTAGACATTTTAAAGGGACATATATATTATAGACACAGTACATGGATCTCCATATTTCTTATGGACACAGTACAGCGATATTTTTGTATTTATTATGAGAAAGTATAGGGATCTCTCCATATTTATTCAAAGAAAGTATAGGGATCTCTCCATATTTATTCAAAGAAAGTATAGGTATCCCTCCATATTTATTATGGGCACAGTACATTGATCTCTTCATATTTATTATGGACACAGTATAGAGATCTCTTCATATTTATTATGGAAACAGTGCAGGTATCTCTCCATATTTATTATGAGAAAGAATAGGGATCTCTCCACATATATTAGGAGAAAGTACAGGCATCTCTCCATATTTATTGTGGACACAGAAAATAGATCTCTCCATATTTATAAATAATAGGCACAGTGTAGGAATCACTTCATATTTATTATAGAAACAAAATAGGGATCTCTCCATATTTATTATGGGCACAGTACAGTGATCTCTCCATATTTATTATGGACACAGTATAGAGATCTCTCCATATTTATTATGGACACAGTTCAGGGCTCTCTCCATATTTATTATGGACACATTGCAGGGATCGCTCCATATTTATTATGGACATACTATAGGGATCTCTCCATATTTATTATGGACATATTATAGTGATCACTCCATATTTATTATGGACACATTACAGGGATCTCTCCATATTTATTATGGACACAGTTCAGGGATCTCTC
>CM070039.1:87436733-87458632 GCA_036250615.1 Ptychadena robeensis
GATCTCTCCATATTTATTATGGACACAGTACATGGATCTCTCCATATTTATTATGGACAAAGTACATGGATCTCTCCATATTTATTATGGACAAAGTACATGGATCTCTCCATGTTTATTATGGACAGAATATAGGGATCTCTCCATATTTGTAATGGACACAGTTTAGGCCAAGTTTTTTGGCAGCAAAACTGTAATCTCTAAACATAATATACTGGTATTTTTTACATTTCAAAGTAAGTTTAAAGAAGGCTATGAAGAGAAAGCCACAGAGTCAGACTTCAAAAACACCATACATACAGTTTTTCAAATGTCACTTATAAAATGCCTAATCTTTTCCACTTAACCACTCTTAAAATCATTCACACTTACTCAATGCCTCGCTAAAGACTGTATTATTCAATTAAAACACCATTAGCCGGACCACAGCACCCAGATCTCACACAACGGAGGCCATGACTTTGACAGCTGTGATTGATTTGTGTATCCCATTCATCAACGAGTGTAGAAAATATAGCAGAGTAGAAATTATTTCTTAAAATAAAGCGGCTCACCATTTATTATTTCTCAAATTTGAGATACAAGAGATTTGTTCATTTATTTCCATGTTATTATTCCATTCTTGGTAAAATTTATGGAAATGCTTAAGGATATAGTATCATGGTATTCTACATGACCAACAGCACTCAGAAAATGTATGGCGTATAAAAATTAAAAAGAAAAAAAAAGGAACAGCACTCAGACCTTCTACCTAATCATCTCTTTCAATTCACCTTATTTGATCTTACTTTTTAAAGGAAACTTAGTTAGTTATAGTATATTAATATAGGAATACATACTCCCTAGCAATCACAACAGGAGTCGTGGGGTGGCCTCTCCCCCACAAAAGGGGATTTTTCGTGACCTAGAGTCTAAAATATAAAGACCAAAGGATGAACAAACAAAATTGAATATATAAAAGGAATTAACATTTCTTTTTTCTCATGTGTCTATGGGGGATATTGGTGAGGTGAGGGGGGTTCGATGTGGATGGCACTGGGTGGAAGGACTGGCTGGATGAGGTTGGGTCAGACTGTGCTGATATGGGTATAGTTGTGGCAGGAGGTGGGTTGTGGCTGTGGGATTTGCGTATGACTGAAGTATAAGAGGGGTGGATGTGAAGACAGACTAGGGTGTGACTTGGATGGATGCATGATCTGAATAGGCGTCGCCGGCAGGGGGCTATACTACTCGCAATCAAAACAACCCAGGGGAAGGGAGACTAGGAATGATAGACGGCATGTTATATATATATATATATATATATATATATATATATATATATATATACTGTATATATATATATTAATATTCATATAGATGCTCAATGCATCTAGGATAGCCTAATTTGGAACAATTCTTCCTATTTTGGAACAATATTGGTATATCTTGCCAGTAAACCTGCAGAACCTAAAGAACTCATGATTTCCCATTCAGAATCAATATGAAGGTGGTTTTTCCCTTTTGCATCCATAACGTCTGTCATATTTCTGAGAAGGGTTTTTAAGAACAGTTGGCCATTCATGAAGTAAAGCATTTTACTAGGCCAGTAACTAATACTGAATATGAAGGCCTGACTTTGCAATCTCTACTGTAGTTCATATGGAAGGTAAAGTTAAGGAATGTGTCCAAATCACGTTCCTCCACACCATACTCACCCAACCATGTCTTTTGTGTGCTAAGCCACTGTCATGTTGAAAAAGACATAGCATAGGCATAGAATTGTCCAAATGTCATGGACTTAAGACTTTCCCCTATCCAATGGCATAATACCACTCCCTTTGACACTTGGTGAGATATATGTTGTATTTGTATGCAGCACCTCAGCCATGGAGACCCATTCCTTAAGTACCTCAGCAAATAACGTATTTTTTACTCTATAATATGCACACCCCCAAAATCAGAAGGTGCAACCATGCAATTTGTCTGCAGATGGGTCCAGAACTGAACACGGCTTGTGAAGGCAGGGATGGAGGTGGGAAAGCTGTCAGAGGGAAGATTCCTCTGCCTCTCCAACTCCTGTAACTCAAGCTTGGCTGGTGGCTTGCGGTACATAGCTACCTGCCACAGGCCCAGCTTGAGATAGGGGTGTGTATAGGGGTTCATCTTATATTGAGCTGTGTCTTATAGCTTCAGTATGGGCAGCACAGTAGCTTGGGGGGGGGGGGGGGTTAGCACTCTGGCCATGCAGCGCTAGTCTCCTAGCTTCCAATCTTGGTATGGCCACTATCTGCAAGGAGGTTGCATGTTCTCTTCATGTCTCCATGTGTTTCCTCACAGTATTCCGATTTCCTCCTATACTTCAAAGATATTCTGGTTGATTGGCTTCCCAAAAAAGTATCTATGTTAGTTACACATGACTTAGACCGTGACATATGACTGTGTTAGTTACATATACATGATTATAGTAGGAACATTTGATTGTGAGCTCCTCTGAGAGACAGTTAAGCTGGCCATACACCTTTAGATCACTCTGTCAGATATCCTTTAGATATACCAACAACTATCTAGTATAGGGTCCTCTACAATTGAACACAGGTAGCCTGGATTGTTTAGAAAGTCCCTCATATTACATGGTTTTGGTAAAGCAAAAGGAGATCTAAAGGAAATCTGACAGAGAAATCTAAAGGTGTATGGGAACCCTTGGTGATAGGACTGTATATACTCTGTAAAGTGCTGAGTAATATGTTGGTACTATATGTATAAATACAAGATAATAATATTGCCCACAAAATACAGAAGAGTTTGTGTTGATGCCAAAGGCAAGTTTAGAAGGACAACAGAGCACTGGTGACTTCTATGTGCTACATATGTCCGCCCTCAGTGGCCTTCTTGCTGCTTTACATGGTCTGCTCTTTGTGGCTTACACTCTGCAAAATTAACACTTATTTACTTATTAGCAAATATGGTATCCAATGACCTTTGTGATTAAACAACCCATTCTTCTATAGGTCTCAATGCAGACTGGAAGACCTGGTGCTGTACCAGTGGATCTGACTGGAAGACCCAGTGTGAAACACCTAAATTCAAAGATTCTGAGGTGTCCACCAAAACCTTGGTCCCCAATGTAGTTTCTTTTCTACAGCAATCTGGGAGGGGAAAACTTTTCTGTTCCAAATAAGATTGCTGTCCGAAGAACTGCAAGGCCTTTTTCCCACTAGCATGCTGCTAAAAAAGGAATGCCTAAACCCTAACCTGTAGTAACCCGCACCTTGGGGCGTAGGGATGTAAACCGGCCCTAAGAGTTTGTACACTCTTTGTTCACACTTTGTTTGATGCAGCTGGAAAGTATTACTTTTTCTTCAAACTGAATATTTCTGTTGGACTTCTTACATGTAAAGTCATTGGGGTGTCACAGTATTCTCCCTCCAAGAATTGAATATTTATTTCACTATTAATGGGTTTTGTTATGAGGTCATTGTAGGTATTAATAGCACCTAGGGGACTTCTTCATTAAAGGCTATAATGAAATGTGTGCCAGCTGAGTGATTGAAATACATCTGTACTGTTCCCATGAGCATATTTTAAAGACATGCTCTATTTTTCTGTCTTCTCATCTTCATACTCGGGAAGAACCACACCAGTAGGATAATGAATGTTTGTAGCCTAGTGAGAGGAATGGGGATGTGTAGATGTGGGAAAAGTGGGAGAAACAATAGTATCATTGCCCATAGTGTGTCTTTGTGACTTGTACAAAATTGATACATAAAAATTGGTACATAAAAATGATTGTAAGGGGGAAGAAATTATTCCAAATTGTTATTATAAGCTCGGCAATCAGATTTTTTTAAATCCTTGGAGAGACAAACTTTAAAGCGGACCTACCACCAGGAATCTATGTTTTCATGAATGGCACTAGAAGTGCCAATAATAGGAGCAATGACAGTGAAACAAAACCCAAAACGTACCTGTAATGAGCAAGTTTAGGAATATAAAACAGCCATGCCGCTTCACTTCCGGGTAATGGGCTCACGCAAGAACTCGTCACCACGTCACCAAGCAGCACCATGAATTTTTCAGTGAGAGCTGCTTTGAAAATTCCCATAGAGACTACACTGAACTGAACGCCCACCGTGGCCACCCGCATATTGGCACCACCAGATGTGTTGCATGTACAACTGAAAAAATCCACGTCTCTGCTGTCAGGGTGCCGGTGTTTTGCTGAGCGCCATTAACCCAGGAAGTGAAGAGAATGGCTAATTATATTCCCTACCAATTGACTCATTACACGGAACTAATTTTTTTGTGTTTTTTCACTGCATTCCTCCCTATTATTGGCACTTCTAGTGCCAATTCATGAAAAAATTGGTGGTAGGTCCGCTTTAAACATTTTAAAACCCTACACTAGGTTGCTGTTAAATAAACTCACATCTTGTCAAACCCCACATGTACAGTCTGTGGGTTAAAAGCTCAATTTGCCTTGGGTTCTTCTTGCTCATTGACACCATTGTGGTTGGCCTCTATATGACTCTGTAGTAACTTAGCCCAGTCTACAAAGTTAGCTTTTGAGTCACAGACCAAAGAGAAGTACCCGTGAAGGTTATGGTGAGAAGAGATGAAAGGAATCAAAAAGCCCTCAACTCGAGCAGTGCATAGCACAATCAAGCCTTCTTAAAACAGAAGGTATTTACACGGCCCAATCCAGCACAAATCCCAAAACATTAGGTGGAAGCCCTCGTTTTGGAACAGTGGGCTGAGCCATGCAAATTATTCCTTTTCGCCCCATCAGCCAGATGCACATCCAGAAACCGCTGGTGTACAGTGCAAATATAGCCTTTTTGGGAGTCACAGACCAGTAACATATTTTTTGGGTCTTGGGTTAAAAAGTTTATGAACCACTCGTCAACAGGAGTTTTAGCTCACCCCCCTACAAGGCATTGCTTAGCTTTGCTCTTTGACACTAAAATGTATGAGAGGAGCAGTTCTTGTTGACATACATTGGCTTGTAAAATATTCGCCTTGAACTGTTTTTCACATTTTGTCACATTACAGCCACAAACATTAATCAATTTTATTGGAATTTCGCATGAAAGACCAATACAAAGTGGTGTACACATGAGAAGTGGAAGGAAAATCGTACATGATTCCAAATTTTTTTTACAAATAAATAACTGCAAAGTGGGGTGTGCGTAGTTATTCAGCCCCCTTTGGTCTGAGTGCAGTAGTTGCCCATAGACATTGCCTGATGAGTGCTAATGACTAAATAGAGTGCACCTGTGTGTAATCTAATGACAGTACAAATCCAGCTGCTCTGTGACGGCCTCAGTGGTTGTCTGAGAGAATATTGGGAGCAACAACACCATGAAGTCCAAAGAACACACCAGACAGGTCAGGGATAAAGTTATTGAGAAATGTAAAGCATGCTTAGGCTACAAAATGATTTCCAAAGCCTTGAACATCCCACGGAGCACTGTTCAAGTGATCATTCAGTAATGGAAGGAGTATGGCACAATTATAACCCTACCAAGACAAGACCCCACTTTGCAGTTTGTAAAAAATTTTTGGAATCATGTATGATTTTCGTTCCCCTCAACGGTGGCGGGTCCCTGGCAATGCCCAAGAAGAAATACTTAAATTAAAATGGGGTGACGTGCTGGTGGAGAAGACAGTCACCTGAAGAACTACATTGCGCTCTAGTTAAGGGTCAATGACCCAAGGTGGTGAGGTCAAATGTGGTGGGAGGAGGCAACGTGGACGGAGTACCCATTGAGCTGGTGGAGGTGTGGCTGGTGACGAGTACAGGAGGTTTTGGGGTTTTTTTGGTGTGTTTCATGTTGACGTGCATTTAAATCTTTTGGGCGGCACTGTCATGGACCCAAAGCCGGCTGAACAGGGACACCGGTCCACCATTTAAACTAATGTCATCGGCCAGAGATTAACAGACATGTCCGTTCTCTGGCCAACTCAGCTTTGGGGCCACATATGGGCACCCACAGTCTGCAGCCGATTTTGCTGCGAGTGTGCACGCACACATTTTCCGAAAAACTTTGTTCTGTTTTTATTTATTTAGCATTAAGTGGGATTTGGGGTTAAAGGGGTAGACGGGTCTAGTCAATACTCCCCCAGTCATGCGTTAATGCACTATGATGTGCGGATGACACATAACGCGGCATGTGCAAATGTGTTATGCTTTGTGGCTCTAGACAATTTTTCCTAAGTGACAGAGGGGGCAAAATGGCTCTTCTGATGGTAAAGGTTGCTGACCCCTGCCTTAGATGACACAATGAGCATTTGATCCATACCAAATAATTTTAGGTCCGGTTCACTTTAAGATCATCCATTTGTGACATCATTGCTATTGGTATTGCCTTCTAAAATACAGTTGTTTGTTTGTCCAAGTATAGCCTGTGATTTGTTTGTATAGTGTATACAGCAATGCCAGTAAAATGTTCATCCAGCAGGAATATCCCTCAGCACGTGGCTAAGTTGTGTAACATCTGCAGAGGGGCATGTTACTGAGGATCTCTGGCTGGCATAAACATTAGCACCTCACTCTGGGAGATGTAATTGGGTTTCCTGGCAATGACATGATTAGTGGCAATAAAGCAAGGAAAGGACATTGCTTGTTTGAGTGGTGTCCAGGAAACCTGCAGAGGACGCCAAGGGGCTCTGATCTGTTGATCAATATACAACCGGGTTTATTTTAGGTCAAGTGTGAGAAATTGATGGCAACATTCTATTTCGGGTGACTTGACCTTCGTAGAAGTGTTTGCAAGCAGAATAAAGAGCATTGCAAGGTTATTTTACACCGACTTATGAGATAGATGTAAGATAAAGATGTAAGAGGGCTTATCTAATATTCATACACAATTTACTAATACACAACTCTATTTACAAAAAAAATCAATAGATTTATTTGAAACTTCCTACGCTACCTGGCCAAAAAAAAGTTTTCCACCTAAGCAAATAGGTACGAACCTCCTATTGGATAAATCTGGGGATGCTGCAGTTGGTCAGGTCTAGGTTCAGCAACAGTATGTGCTCCAAGAATGAGGTCAGCTGACTACCTGACTATACTGAATGACCAGGTTATTCCATCAATGGATTTTTTCTTCCCTGATGACACGGGCATATTCCAAGATGACAATGCCAGGATTCATCTGGCTCATTTGTTCAAGAGGGGTTCAGGGAGCATGAGACATCACTGTCACACATGGATTGGCCACCACAGAGTCCAGACCTTAACCCCATTGAGAATCTGTGGGATGTGCTAGAGAAGGCTTCAGGCAGGGGTCAGACTCTACTCTCATCAATGCAAGATCTTGGAGAAAAATTTATGCAACACTGGATGCAAATAAATCTTGTGACATTGCAGAAGCTTATAGAAACAATTCCACTGCTAGTGCGTGCTGTAATCAAAGCTAAAGGTGGTCCAATTAAATATTATCATGTGTCACCTTTTTTTTTGGTGGCAACTTTTTTTTGGCCAGGCACTGTATTATTAAATGTAGTTTCTGGTGAGTTGAGAGTCGTTATTCCCGGTTCTGAGAAAAAACACAATAAAAGTACAAAATATCAAACTTTATATATACAAAACAAGGCTGCATTCTGTCACTTGGGTCAAAGCACACTTTCTCCGGCAGAAAATGGCAAGTTGTAAAAGTTCAAAGTATATAAATTTTATTCATGTGTTGTCTATGTAGAAAACATGACATCATCCGGTAACACATGAGCTTGATCATCTTGTATATATTCTCTCTACGTGTTTCCCGACAGACTGTCACTTCCTCAGGAGACAAACAGCTGTTCCTGTTCCCCACACGCCCCCCTCCCCTCCTCCTGATCAGTGAGGCAGATCAGTGAGGAGGATGACGTGCTGTGATAGTACTGTTGCTAGTGGCATCTACTGGTTGAATTTGATATTGCATTAATTCAATCCATGTATTAATCCAATTGATTTGAAAACTTACCGTATTTTTCGAACTACAAGACGCACTGGACCATAAGACGAACCAAGTTTTTAGAGCAGAAAACCAGAAAAAAAATATTTAATGAGTTTTCACATCAATTGGGTTAATGCAATGGATTAAATGAATGCAATATTCAATTCAGCCAGCAGATGTCCCTAGCAGCAGTACACTCACAGCACAACGTCATCTTCTTCATTGACTGGGAGAATGGGGGCCAACAGCTGCAGAGTCTCTCCTTTGCTCTGTTCTCCCGATCTTGCTGTGCCTCTGTGCGTGGGAGCTGCAGAGTGATTGCAGGTCCCACAGACACGGAGAGAGGTATAGATGTCAGTTCATTTATCTCTCTCTTCATTGCTTATACCAGCAGGGCTCTGTTGGCATAAGCAATTATACAGTTCATATGAGAAATCTGGACACATCTCTCATTTTGACAGCTCCCCTGCGTATCTCCTAGCCGGGAGAGCTAGCGGAAAGCCTCGTGGGTCGCCCATTTGGACCATAAGACACAGGCACTACTGCCCCCCCATTTTGGCGGTGAAAAGCTTCTTATAGTCCAAAACATACAGTATATATTAAATATTTTTTTCCTGCTCTAAAGACTGGGTGCGTCTTATGGTCCAGTGCGTCTTATAGTCTGAAAAATACAGTATACATTGAAAAGATATATACATAGAATACCACTAGTACCTTACGGGAATGTGGCCAACATCGGAAATTCTAATCAACGACAAGAGTTAGGTGAGCAGCGAGTCCGAAGGTGATTCGGACCAGCCGTCCATCTGGTTTTTTCCTTTGCTTAGAGGCCTGATAACCTGGGAAGCCCATACCACGATTCTACTCCCTCATTGCCTGACACCTTCTGGCCACTCTGCCTTCCTCCTTGGGCGAGCTGATCCAATATCCAATATCTAAAACCTGATAAACTGGACCCAACCACACCTCCTGATTAAAATTCTCTAGAAACGTGCTTCGAGGTTGTGGGGACGTTTCCATTTTCATTGACTGGGTATCTGATAGAACTCAGCCAATCCAGTGGATCAACTGATATCTGGATCACCTAACATACCTCTTAGAACGAAAATTAAAGACTGTTTTACTGAACACATGGACTACTTTGGACTATTCATTGATGCAGTGTTCTGGCATCTGATGATACTGACATTGTTGTTCTGATACTTGATTTATTATATTTTTTTTGATTCCAATATATTTTTTTTTATTAAAATCCCCAATAGTGATGAGCAGCATAGGCAATATTCGAATTCGTGATATTTCGCGAATAATTCTACTAATATTCGATTCAATATTCGTAAATTCGAATATTCGCGGTAATACCATGGATTGCGAAAATCATATTCGCATTTGCGAAAATCATATTCGCATCGCGAAACTCTTTAAAATGAATGGTCACATGCTATGTTTATTTTCGCAATGCGAATATTCGGAATTGCGAATATCCGTCGAGATAGTCGAGATATTGGCGAATTCTCGAATTGCCGATATTCGCGAAAAATATTCGGCATTCGAATATTCAAGCTCAACACTAATCCCCAACTGGGGTAATGTTGATGAGCCGGGGTGGCCTCTCTGAAAGTCCCCTTGCCTTTGCCCTCTAAGCAAAGGAAAAAACCAGATGGACGGCTGGTCCGAATCACCTTCGGACTCGCTGCTCACCTAACTCTTGTCGTTGATACATTGAAAAGAAACACCTCTCTGAACTTAATTGTCTCTTTTTGTATGGAGTTTGTTTTTAACTATTTAAGCTTGATATCAACCACAGCTACATGAGGCTTTCAGCATACCTCTTGGTAGGGTTCACAATCTACGCGATAAAGACTTCATTTTTAGTCATCTTACATCTGCCCCTGCCATTCCTTCCAAGTCTTTTGTGGGAGATTCCTAATAATGCTGGAAATGTGATTCATTAACCACTGAAGGTCACGCATGATACTAATGACACCATATTTCTGTCAGCATCACTTACTAATAGAGATGGACAGTTTACTCACACTGTGCTAATGACTCTTCTCAGACCACCAGGTATTTTTATGGTAGCCAGATTTCTGCTGCCATAAACACAAAGGGATGATGGGACATTAGTATATCATTATTAACCTTCTGAGCGTTCTCCCCGAATTAACTCGGGCTGAGTTTCATGCATCATGAAACTCAGCCCCAGTTAGCCGGAGGAGCGCCCGAGGTCTCGCCGTCTTCTGACGGCGGTCGGGAGCATCGGCATGTATGCCGATGCTTCCGGGTCCGCCCCCGATCGCGTCACCGGTGACGCAAAGGGGGCGGGGGTAGGCGGCGCCATAGACCTCCATGTAAATGGTGGGGCGTCGCCTTTCGTCAGCATAAGTCCGACGTCTCCAGTGACGCCGTCTTATGTTTACTACCCTGAGCTGAGCTGAGCTGGCAATCACGGCGGAGCACACCGTGCTCCGCCGCGATTGCCCGTGGCACGGTTATAAAAAAAACCGTGCCACGTGGGAAACGCTCAGAGGGTTAAGACAAACAATACTTTTCATGCTTTATTAATAGGATACGATTTACTATCTCAGATAGGGAGCTATCTTTCCTCTTTGCCTCCAGATTAGTATGGCGGTTGTCTCAGAGGGAAAAAAAAAGAAAAACTTTTTCTGATTAGAAATAATAGTACCGACCGTTCTGCAGACGCAATGTAATATTACATTTGCAGTAACCCAAGAAAGGCCACAAACTGTATATATTGTTGTAAACTGCTTATTATAGTTGGTGCATGTTCCTCTATAACACTTGTTGTTTATCAGTTGCTGGAATCTTTTTGCAAGGACAGGGTTAATAGTTTTGGCTCTCTGCTCTAAATGTAACTATTCTGTTCTGCCCTTAAGCCAGCCCCTTTTTTAAGTTCCTCAAAACATTCTTGGCTTTTCTGTTGATGCTCCCCTGAAGATCTGCAGCTTGCTGCAGATGTGTCCCCAGACGGGAATCCCTGGGTGAGGAAACTTTCGCTGACCTATAGCGTGACACCCTGACCCTGCCTATTGTTCTTCATCCCGGAGAGAGTCTACAGCACCCCTGTCTACATACTCCAGCAGGTGGTAGCAACCCATGGCAATGTTCTGATCCCAAGTCTGGACCCCATCTCTACCCCCGAGATTTGGTGCCCGTATGTAAAAATTCCTTAATAAACTGTAAATAGCCCTTTATTGGGGTGTGAGCGGTGTTTGGTGACCAGACAGAGAACATCCGTCCAAAAGGACCTGGACGTGTAAGCACACTAGACTACACACTACACACATCAGATGAATCCGGTGTGTAGGGAGTTTGAATTGTCCCTACTGGTGATATTTATCATTCTTCATAGCAGGTTGGTCCTTGTCAAATTAATATAACAGTTTCTGATTAGTCCCTTGTGGTAAACCTTTTTTCCCCCATGTGCTATGCTGCATTGCTGATTAGAGATTCCTATTTATATCACGAGTGGCAGCGATTGCATGCAATTGACCAGACGACACAATTTAAAATTGCTTTATGCAAGATCACACCTGATCGTTGCTGATCGTGCCATAGAGAATGAATGAATTTGATTGCATCCATTCATGTCTATAAGGCGCGACCTGGGGCACTCGGCCACGACCCGCGATCAAAAAAGTGGGGAGCTGCGGGTCACGGGCAGGCGTTTCCCTATGTGAGGACAAGCCCAAGCAAATGAATGGGCGCGACCACCTGCGATTGTCATGCACAATTTAAAAAACGCATTGTGCCGCAACAGTTATTTCGTTTTGCTTTTACGTTTTAGCATAGCCACTGGCTGTTGGTCTTTCAAGGTGGAGAGTGGCGGTTA
Source organism: Ptychadena robeensis (assembly GCA_036250615.1). NCBI lineage: Eukaryota > Metazoa > Chordata > Amphibia > Anura > Ptychadenidae > Ptychadena > Ptychadena robeensis. The sequence goes on from CM070039.1 coordinate 87,448,509, forward strand.
TGTAAAATGGAAGTGGGAACCCATCTTTGGTTTGATGTCCCCTATTCAGTTTTTGGTCAATGGGAATGGGTCTCTCTCTCTATCTCTCTCTCTTGATATAGTTTTATAATGTTTTGTTATTTATGTTAATAAAAGGCAGCTATAGCCATTAAAACTCCATTCCTGGTTTCTGGGCCTTATAATAAAGTTAAGTTATTTTGGGGAGGGGGGACTTTCGGGACTCATTGTCTTGATGGAGGTTCTGTAGCACTGCCCAGGTCAAGAACTTACAGTAAAGCTACTGCTGTTAGGTCTGCTCTTCTGGAGCGATCCCTGCTGTCTGTAAACTAGTAAAAGGATTCCTATGTCTCCATGTGTCTGGCATTTCTGAGCTTCTTTGTGCTGTATATAACTCCAGTATACCCTCATATATCACTCCTAGGTCTGTGAATGTGGGATCTGAAATGTCATACTCACATGAAGTATTTTTAGAATTAAAGAAACTTTTTTTTTTGTTTGTCTTAACAGGTTTTATCTTGCTCTATATTTTTTTCGTGACACACCTAGTGTGGGTTTGTGTCCTCAGATAATCTTTACAGTGTGCGCGATCCTCATGCTAAGGGCACAGCTTCCCTACGCACACTATGCATATATCTAACCACAGTTAAATCATGAAAAGGGCAGTTCAAAGGGCAATGACTGTGTGCCAAGTGCTAAACCCACACCAACCACCCCTCCCATGGACATTTCTATAAAATTTCTGTATTCTGGCTACTTCAACTGGAATCTTTTATTCTGTGCGCGTAGGAAAAGTTAAGTTTACTTTATCACTTACACACTTTATCCAATAAGGATATAACAATCCTAAGTGCCCATTCACTCTTCATGTACAGTAAAATATACAAAGCTAGTATATGGTTGAAATGCATATCGTGCGTAAGGATTTGTATTCAGCATATTCTATTGATCAGCTAACATTTCCACATTGCATGGCCAGACAGGTTACACACAAAGTTCATCATTCATCATCATGACAAAATTACAAATCCATTTGGCAGGTGAGACAATAAACAAATGTGCTTCCTTCCCACAGATTACTTTCTTTGCCCTGAGTTTCCCTTTGTGCTCCTTGGATTACAACCTTATGGACTATTGATATTATTAGACTGGGCTAACTAGTAAGATTTTTTTTCTATTTTAATGATTGATCCCACTTTTTACCCCCAAAATCGGTGAGAGGGGAGGAGTGCCTGCGTCTTGTAGTCCAAATGCGAGACCATCGTGGCGACTCGGCCCCGGGTGCTCGCACTTTGGCTACCCACCAGTTCTCCCAGTGTTCCAGCAAGGAGATTAGCCGGGGAGCTGTCGGATGTGAGATCCACCCACGGCTGGATCTCCCATCTGAACTGTATTATTGCTAATGCCAACAGAGCCCTGTTGGTATAAGCAATGAAGAGAGAGATAGATGAACTGCCATCTATCTCACTCTCTCCGTGTCCGAGTAAACTGCAATCACTGTGCAGCTTCCACCGACACAGGCAGCCAGAAAGGAGAGGGAGAGCAGAGAAGACTGGGCAGCCTTCCCCTCCTCTTCCTGATCAGTAAAGATGTCATGTGATGTGTGTGTACTGGCGGAATTTGATAGTGCATTCATTTAATATTGCATTAACCCAATTGACGTGAACACTTTTATATATCAAATATTTTTTTCCTGGTTTTCCTGCTTTAAAAACTGGGTGCGTCTTATAGTCCTAAATATACAGTATACTGTTTTAGGATTGTGGAGCCTACGTTTTTTACTATCCAATTACTTTAAAGTGGACCTACCACCAGAAGTACATCATTAAATGAATGGAGAAGTGCCGATTGTAGGGAGGAATGCATAAAAAAAACTTACCTGCAATGAGTAATTTAAGAAGATCCATCGTAGCATTCCCTACCTTGCTGGTCGGGCCACGGCCGCCGAGATCTCTGCCGAGTGTTTGCTGGTTAATTCTATGATCTCAGCTCTCCATTCAAAGTATATCCTCTCTCAACAATAGGGAGATAACACCTTTTTATTCGTCTTAGGCTAGCTGCACCCCTAAACTAACGCATACATAAAGCTCCTTGTATAATTGCCGTGACATAATGTATATATTTTGAAGATCGTGTTCTCTTGTTTGTACAATTTTTGATGTCATGAAACTCCATGTATGGGGTGTTCCATGATTGACCTCTATTAAAGTTTTTTATATCTCTTACTTCAATTCTATGTTGCTGAATTAAAGCGCCAGTTAAGCGAAGAATAGAAGGGAGAGTTAACCAGATACTACGATGTCTGGACTCTAACCCTTTAGAGCTTTATGTCTCCATACAAAGTATATTGAGGAATATTCCCATAGAAAACCATTGAACACCCCCAGTGGCCACCCACGATATTGCACCTGAAGTTTACCCTCGGAAGCCTGGCGAACAAATATGGAATCGCTCATACAATTCGACTGAACAGCAGGTAAGTATATTATTTTAGGATCCTGGAGCCCTAAGCCACCATCATACCAGCTCAGAGGTAAGTCAAACTATAACTTGACATATTGTAATTTTTACATATTGAGATTACATCCGCTTTAATGTTTGTGACTTGCTATTGTATCTGTTCCCATTGAGCAGGGGAAAGAACATGAGAAAAATCCCCCAGAATACAAACAAATACAACAATAAATCTAGGTTGCAATGGCATCATTATTCTCATTTTTTTATAAAGAGTACCTAGCTTCACCAATCGTTCTCAGCGATTTTATAGGCCTTTAGATGAACACTTACCGGTTGGAACAATTGTTCATTATCCTCCTGTTATCTTTTCATAAAAATGCTGGGGAAGTGCCACGGGCTGTTATCAGACGTACAGATCCCTCAGATTAGTGTAGAATAATACACATCTCTTCTATGTTGCTGTATTAAAGCGCCAGTTAGGGAAGAATAGAAGGGAGAGTTAACCAGATACTACGATGTCTGGACTCTAACCCTTTAGAGCTTTATGTCTCCATACAAAGTATATTGAGGAAAATTCCCATAGAAAACCATTGAACACCCCCAGTGGCCACCCACGATATTGCACCTGGAGTTTACCCTCGGAAGCCTGGCGAACAAATATGGAATCGCTCATGCAATTCGACTGAACAGCAGGTAAGTATATTATTTTAGGATCCTGGAGCCCTAAGCCACCATCATACCAGCTCAGAGGTAAGTCAAACTTTAATTTTACATATGTAATTTTTACATATTAACTGCCCTAGCGGTGAGGACGGCAGCATCTCGTCCAGCACTGCTAGTGCTACTATAGCACTGGACGAGATGCTGCCGTCCAGTACACATCGGGGCACCGAATTTTGTGACTTGCTATTGTATCTGTTCCCATTGAGCAGGGGAAAGAACATGAGAAAAATCCCCCAGAATACAAACAAATACAACAATAAATCTAGGTTGCAATGGCATCATTATTCTCATTTTTTTATAAAGAGTACCTAGCTTCACCAATCGTTCTCAGCGATTTTATAGGCCTTTAGATGAACACTTACCGGTTGGAACAATTGTTTATTATCCTTCTGTTATCTTTTCAAAGATGGGAAGTGCCACGGGCTGTTATCAGATCCCTCAGATTAGTGTAGAATAATATACATCTCCAGAGAAACAGGTAGAGAAACATGACAAAACAAAGAGGCAAACTACGACCCGGGCCTTTTCTCCTGCCTCAGCCTGAACAGCGGCGGATAATGATGATGCTGCAGCTTGACACCGATCAATCAATGCGGCGCTCACTTCTGCGTTTCTGCAAACAACGCAAATAATGACAGAATGAAAGACTCTGTGTATATAATTATACCGAATGTCCTCCAACAGAAAAGGAAGGTTTCAATCTCTTCAGAAAATATGACAAGAGAAAATCGTTGTAGATTAATATAGGAAGGAAACGTTGAAATAATAACATCAAAGGAAACCAGAGCGAACGCCCTAAGTGTTTTGTGCGTGCGGAATGTAGAGTTGACTCAATCATTGACTTCTATAAAATAAGGATTTCCTTAATCAAAACATGGCAGGCGGGATTGTTTATTTAGAGGAAAGCTAACACCTAAAATTATAAAATGATAAAGGAAGATAAATATACACTTGAAGAACATGAGGACTTCCTCGCAACATAGGGAGTATTGTTTTATTGTACAGGGAGATCAAATCTTCACCAATACGTAGAGACGCCAAAATTTAAGGTGCTTCTCGGTCTAAAGGTAAGCCATACATGGGTCGATTTGTCACCGATCGATTCTCGACCCGAACATTCCCGGCAATACTGGAATCGGCGATTGACCGGATCGGGAATCGATGGAACACCACCTTCGGAATCCAACTTGTGGTCGATTTGGACATGAGCCGATCTCCTAAATGGCCGTTTCCACAAAATTAGTGATGGCCGAAAAGTTTGCCCGGCAGACAGTTCATGGTGAACATAGCATATTCGCAGTTCGCATTGCTGGCGAACATTATGGGTGTCTGACCCGCCCCCTATACCTTAACATGGAGACAAAGTGCGATCCCACACCCTATAGTCAGGTGATACAGTACAGCCAATAACACATTTTTCCCTCCTGGAGGACCCCCCCCCCAGCTATTTTACATATATCCTGTGTCTCCAGTACTAGATAGATAGGGAGAGCTGCTGCTGATTGAGGGATGGCTTAGCTACTTTGCTACTACACTCCATCCAGTGATCTGTACCTATAGCTAAGGTGTTGTGTTACATGAAGTTCACCATTACTGAGACACAAAAGTCCTTCTCCGGGGGTGGGGTATGCTGTATTATGCATAGCAGAGAGATCTGACTGAATGTGATGCGCTGCAGAAGGTACGGTCAGGTAATTTTTGTCAAAATCTGTAATCTAGATGTGATTTCTGGCCATTAGACCTGAAGAAACAGCATTTAAAATAATCTGTATTTTGGAGAAGTTTAGCCATTGATCCCCCTCTGGCATGACACTGGTCCAGGTGATTGCACCCTTTTGACTTTTTTATTAATATTTTTGCTACAAATATGGCCTAAAGGTTTGAGAAGTTCACCCTCCATTAAAGTCAATGGAGGTTCGCCGTTCGCATGTTCGCAGTGGGTATTCGCGGTGGGTATTTTCAGGCTGTTCGCGAACAGCCACAGCTGATATTCATCCATCAATACACAAAATCTATCGTTCTAGGCTGCTGCATAGGGCTATGGGTCCACCATTGTACTCCGATTGCCAAACGATCGACCAAAATAAACCAGCATGTCAGTTTATCGTTCAGGGTGGGCAGAACTCCATTGATCGCCGACTGATCGCCAAAAATCTAGTGAAAAATCTACCCATGTATGGGAGCCTTACGGTAGAGGATATTTTAGAGATTTTACTTTTTAACCTCTCTAACGGTTGAGACAAACCCAATCCGTCCGGGGATTGGGTTCATCCCAGCCGCTAATGGAACTGGGATTGAAACCCGATATATAACCCTGTAAAGCTGCGGTGATTCTGTATATTGCCGCAGAATTTCTGGGGTTCTGGAAACACCCCTTAATTACACTTAATTACACTTTTTTTTCACTTGTTCAGGGCCTCCATCAGAAATTTCTGGGCCCCATTTCTGGGAAATTGTAACTGAGATCCAAGGAGCAGCGATAGTTGGCCAGGATGAGTAGTAAACCCACCAATGTTATCATAACTTGCTCACAAATAGAGCTGCTGTAGACATTGACCAGTCGGGAGGTGTAGTGGGAAATACCAAGAAAGCCTGCTGTCCCCTGAAAATACGTCTTCTCTGCTTCAGTGAAAGTGACCAACGGATAGGGTCACCGTCAGGCCTGTACAGGGGAACAAAGCTGGTCACACACGCATAGATCTGTGGGCGATTTTGGGGCCTATCGATTGGCGTGCACATCTGTGGCTATTGATCAGCAGCCAAATCGTTGTGAAAGGCAGCTGCCCACATGGAGCAACCAATCCATGTGGCCCAAAATCAGGATCTGCCGAAGAACAGACAAGTCTGACCTGGGACCCCATTCAAAGTTCAAGCACACAAAGGGTGCATTCTGATTCTCTAACCGACCGGCCGCATCACTTTCTGAAAGCAGCATCGAGGCCCAACCGGGAAGCTGGTTGCCCTGCCGACGCTGCAACAAAAGTGGTGGGCAGGACACTGACCAGGAAGCGGACCGCCAGGCCGCCTTAGATGGCTGGGCCCAGGGCCTGAGGACCCCCTGTACTGGTTCTGCTTGTTTTCTTGGTAATTAGGATAACTCCTGTCCATTAACAAACATAGCAAAGCCCTACCCTAATTGTGGGACTTTAAATGGCACCCCATGTAGAAACATTGCACAAGAGATATCCAAAAATATTTAACATATTTTAGTTAGCTTTTTTTTACAAAAGTTTAACGATCAATAAAAGCATAAAGTGCATTACAGTTCTCATATCAAGCTTGTGTTGACACGTTTCGCCCATGTCGGGCTTCCTTAGGACAATTTTACAGTTAAGGCTGCGGCTACGGATTCGTGCCGGATTCTGGCGCGATGGATTCCGGGCGCGTGCACGCGGATCCATTGTGCCGGAATCCCCTGCAGCCCACCTTGCCCGTCCGATCGCATCCGCTGGATCAGGGGCACAGAATCGGATCCGAGGAAGAACCAACCTGTTGGTCTTTTCGGTCCGATTCTGCTCTGATCAGGGGGCGTTGCGGTCCGGGAGGCGAGCCATCGGACACGGATCCCTCCCGGATCCGGCCGTACAAGGTGGGCTGCCACGATCGGATTCCCTAATTGGCTAATCGTTCTCACCTGTGGATGCCGGCGGAATCGCCGGAATCCATTGGGTGCTGAATCGATCAGCCAGGGAATCCGTGCCGTGTATGACTAGCTTTACAATAAGACACTGTTAAACATAATGATAACAATCCTAATACAAATTACAAAACTAGAGAGAATTGATATAATCCATTAATGATAGTCAAGATAGCGATGTAATGATACCTAATTGGCAGGATCAGATCCTCCAAAGGAACATAATACCATGGCGAGATCATGATGCCTGGATACGGAGAGCATTTCAGGGGAGCACCAGACAAGCACTGGTCCTCAGAATTCTCTAAAGCAGTGGTTCCCAAACTGGGGGGCGCTAAGGTTTTTTAGGGGGGCATTGGCCCTAATTCTTAACCTGTGTTTGAATGGGTAGGGGGGGGGGCCCGATAATGTTCCTAAATAGAAAAGGGGGGCCCTGCAAAGAAAGTTTGGGAACCTCTAAAGACAGATCCTGTCATTTAACAATGTGATATATTGATTAGTGATGGGTGGCATAGGCAATATTCAAATTTGCGATATTTTACAAATAATTACACTAATATTCGATATCCGTACGATACGAAAGTCGAGCAATTATCTTCAAAATGAATGGTCACATGTGGTATTTATTATAGCATTGTGAATATATTATTACAATGCATGGCAATAAGCTTGCCAGTGCATAATATCTCGAATGTTCGAAAATTGTGAATATCTGCCGCCATATTCGTGAAATTCTCAAATTTTCGAATAGCTGTTATTCTTTGAAAATATTCGCATTCAAATATTCAACACTATTATTGGTGGTGGCTACTCCAGTTAACATGTATTACACAAAGCCAAGTAAGGTCTTTAGGGCTTGTCGCAGGGGCACCCTCTCCCCTATTTCTTTCAAATACATAGAATTGTACATGCAATCCCTGCTGCCTGCATTCAATGACATTTGGCCAATCCAAGTGACACCAGGTGCTGACCCACCAACATGCTCACAGTCTCAATACATTCCGATTAAAAAAATTGATGGCTGCCACAGGAATGCCATATAAATATTATTTTATTAAATCAAACCAATATATAAACCCATAGCAGCAGAGCAAGACACCAGTGATGTGGGCACCACCACTTTCATTAATATAGGTCTATGCCCCCCACCCAAAGACGTGGCGCCATAGACGATCGGCAGACCTGCAGCAATGCAGAATTGCTGCGGGCTAGCATAGCACAAGCGTTCGGACATAATGCCAAGGAGGTTAAGAGCTACCTCTGAGTTAATTTAGAGTTATAGACAAAAGTAAAACATTTTAGCTGGTAGCGGTATGTTGGGTTTTGATGATATGATGGGTAGAGCTACTACTATTTTTTGGTCCTCTCTTTATACATGCTGATACCCCATATGAGGACCTTAATATGAGCTAACCCAATAAGGACAATAATGTTTTGGATTTGGTTGTTGGGAAGTGGTGTAACCTCTTAGGGGTTGTAATGTCATGTGACCCTCCTTGCTCTCCTTTTATTAAGGTATTTTTTGTTGTTATCTGTGTCTCTATTGAAGAGATATTTCTCTTACTTTAGTAGGTCCCATTGCGCACCACATTAGGCAGGGCCGCCGGCAGAAATCCCAATGAGGTTGTGGAGCGTGGTGGTGTGGGGGGGTCTTATGCTACCAAAAAACAATCCACTCCTCCTTGCACTACTTGCAGGTGCTAGCAGACTTCTCATAAGTGATGTTGTCTGCAGTCCAGGGAACACAGTTGCCGGGTCGATCAGGCATCACAGAATGCAGCCGCCAGGGCCCCAAATAATGCCTACCAGGCTCCCCTTGCTGCTCGGGCCCGGAATGGAATTGCCGCCTTTCCCCCCCCCCTGATGGCGGCCCTGACTTTAGGTGTCTGATTCCCGGTCCATCCTTTGCATAGGGACCCTGGTCCCCATCGAAAGGAATGACTTTCGAGCAGGATTTACGGACATGTCAATTACCTGTTTAACAGACCTGTCTTTGAGCGGGATTGGTTGTTCCAGCTCGAAGGCATCCAGATTAGTTTATAGATTAGCGCGTTGAACATTGTTTGATTGAGCTCAAAACCATAAAAAATTAGGCTGTAGATGGACACCTTAATCATTTAAGAGATAAAATACTCACTATAGCTAAGCGTGTACTGTACCTCATTCAATGTCAGTATTTTATCTTTTAATTTTTTCATTTACAGTACTTTACTTTGTTGCTCTAGATCCCAGGTGCCAACCCTTTGGGTGTTCTTCGGTGGCCCCCCTCAGTCCTCCACTTGCAGCCCCAGAAACCTAACTGTTAATGCATAAGGCATAGGAACTCCACTGTCTGCCGACACCCCCTCCCTGATGAGTTTTTCCCTGGGATCTCCTTAGTATAATTTAATATAATGTCTTCTAGCTCTACCTGCTGTCTTCATTTCTTTAGAAAATGCTTCTACAAGTCAGTATAGTAAAAAAAGTAAAAAGTTATGTGCGGCCCTTTAGTCATGGCGAGGGCCGCACTTGTGGCCCTCCATATCAACTCAGTTACCCACCACTGCTCTAGGTTGTGCACCTTGTGTCTTTGTTCCTAGAAATCTCTCCAATGGCCACTAGCAAAACGATCAAAAGTTAAATACTGATGTTACTCACACTGTCCAAAATAAAAAAGTTAATTTGACTGGCTTGTGTCCTTCTAGTCAGACCTTGAAAAAATGTCAGTTCTGCTTATCGTTTATCAATATAGTATGACTCTCTGTATGTCTAGCATACTCAAGCCAGAACAATGTCCACGTCCTAGATGTAGAAATCCGTATAGATTAAAATGTCAGTCTTTGTTTCACGGTTGCCGGTAGACATTCCCTTTAAAGTCTCCAGATCCTAGAAACACTTGTGCTTTTTCTGTACATCAAATATTTATCTTGAGTCATGTGTTTAAACTGTGGATACCGAAGTGAAGTAAGCTATGAAAAGGCTAATTATCTGCTGGAGACGTGGTATACGGACAGTGGCGGTGAATGCCGGGGTGAAATCCCTGGGATAGATAAGATGTCTGTTTTATTTCTGTAAATGTGTAAAGCTGTATTAGCAAAGTGAGTAACATGATCTCTTCCTTTCGTGTTTATTATGGAAAGAAATGTGAGATCACCCAAAATGAAGTATTTACTGAGGTTTTAGGGGAAAAAAGGGGGAGAGCATAGATTAAAGAGCCAAAAGAGGACATTTTAACAAAATATTAAAGTCTAAAACTAAAAGAAAGTATAGACTTCAATCACCCTCCCAGGGGAACCTCCAGGTGAAGACGTGTTTCCAGGGCTGCCGTCAG
>CM070039.1:87464867-87475092 GCA_036250615.1 Ptychadena robeensis
TGACAGAGGGTGGATGACCACAGCAGCATCCATACACCACCTCCGACCAAACTGCCCCCCTCCAAGTGAGCTGGTTGGCAGACCAAATTTGGGTCCCCGGCCAGAGATTGACAGCTATGCTTTAGGGTGTTCAGGACTTGGGGCAAAAAATATGGTGTATCTACCCCATCTACCGTGCAATTTTCCAAAACCCCTGCACTGCCACCTCAGGAGCACAGACACCACACACTTACTCTATCCAGTTCTTGGCCAGTGACAAGAGCAGAACCACTCATACCAGTAGGCATTGGTTATTTCTTTGCCACCGTTTTGGTTGAATTTGGAGCGTGAGCTATTGAGCTTTTGAACAAAAGTAGAAATAAGGGGAGGGGATGCACGTGTTGCGATTAAGGGCCATCACACATACTTTGCATCACATGCAAAACGACCCCGCTCAGTGCCTTAGCTGTGCCCCCTCTGGAATACCTCCCTATGCACCTGCATATTTTGCATAGCTGGAGAAATGGCCCTGCTTAGTACTCCCTAGAATTCCTCATCTCCCTAGGTGCCAGCATCTTCACGGAGAAATGGCCCTACGCGTACCCTAGCTGCCCCCTGGAATACCTCTCCTAGGGGCCTGCATACCTTCATGTGGAGAATGGCCAATGAATCAGTACCATAAGCTGCCCCCCTGGAAATACCTCCATATGGCCTGCATAATTCAGTGAGAAGTGGCCCTACGCAGTTACCCTCGCTGCCCCCTGGAATTCCCCCCTATGTGCTGCATATTCACATGAGAAATGGTCTAATCAGTCCTGAATGCGCACCACCTGGGATATCTCCCGATGTGCCCACAATATTCATGTGAGAAGGGCCCTGCGTTAGTACCCTAGGTGACCCCCCTGGAATACCTCCGTATGTGCCTGCATACTACGGAGACATGGCCCTACTCAGTACCTTAGCTGCCCCCCTGGGGATACCTCCCTAGGTGCATGGCATACTTACAGCCGAAATGGCCTACTCAGTACCCTTAGCTGCCCCCTAGAATACTGTCCCTAGGTGCCCGCATACTATACATGAGGAAGGGCCCCACTCAAGTACGCCTAGCTGCCCCCCTGAACACCTCCCTAGGTGCACGCATTACTCACATGAGAAAAGGTGGCCCCACTCACGTCCCTAGGCGTGCAACCCTGCGGGAATATCTCCCTAGGTGCCCGCAACTACAGGCGAAATGGCCCCACTCCGTACCCTGAGCTGCCCCCCAACATGGGATACCTATGTGTCCCCATACTTCACAACGCGCTGAGAAATTACCATGACTCAGTACCCTTAGCTGCTCCCCCTCACGAATAACTTCGTACAGTTTGGGGACCATTTGCTTATACGTTTCTTAGAGACGGTACCAATTAATAACCCACTGTACTGTTGTCAGAACCCTCTCTGATTGGTTGCTCTGAGGTTGTTATTCTTGTAACATGAGTCTGGTATTTGTGGATGCCGGTTTAGCTTTATCGGACACTGGAAATCTGGAGCGTTTGTGGTAGAAGGGAAGCTTGCTGTGATTACACTGTGGTTCTAAATTTGCCAGAAGGCAGAAGGCTTTAGCTGGTGCACAACATGCCCAGCCGGAGGAATAAATTCGATGCTGGGAATTTATAATCTAGAGAGCTACATTAAATGTGTTGCCATGGAAATCAATTCCCCATCATAAAATAAATAAAGGTAAGGGGTGATGCTTACAAGGTCTCCAAGAGAGCTGGGAAACATGGTCAGCGGGGTTACAAAATGTCAGGAGGGATGCACGTTTATAGGAAAAAAAGAACCGTTTATTCTGAGCTAATAACAAAAAACAAGAACGCAGGCCTTTTCCTAGGGTGTTTCACAGCTCACTTCAATAAATACGTGTATTTGTACTTAGAGAGTCTTGAGGGTTAAATTCATAATAAGGCCTAGTCTCCCCTGCACTATACAGTGCAAAGAAAAGTATGTGAACCATTTGGGATTGCTGTGGTGTTAGTTGGCATGAATGGTCATAATTGTGCTCTGAGCGCTGGTCATTCCATGGCCGAGATTCGGTGTCGGACCCCCCCCAAAGACGCCCCACCCCGCAGTGCCGTGATCTAAAATGTGGGGGGGAAAGCTTGAGTGTTCAGATCTGGGGGCCACACCGCGTCTGATTGCAGGCCAAATCGTGGCTGTTTGGCTAATTTACCCTGGTTTTAAATTAAGGTGCCAAGAACTCTAGTGCAGGGGTGGGCAGGGTCCATCCCATTAAGCATATTTTCGTCCCCTTCACTCCCCCTCCACTTGGTCCCTGCAATAAGTGCCACCTAATGCTAGAGGTGTTCATTCAAAGCATTGGCAATGGGAGCAGTACAGTGGCTTGTGTGATCAGGCAACAGGCATTCTCTTGGAATTTGTTTCAGTGCAGGAAGGAAATTGTTATGAAAATGATGAACGTTTCTGTCAAACGCCCGGGCCTTTCACATACCACCATCATAGTGGTCGGCAGGTTTGGCCATGGACAGGCTCTTGAGTCCAAGCCCCTTTATAAAATTAAGAGAGCCAATGTGCAGCCATGGAGGTAAAACATTTGCCCACCCTGCACTAAGTGGATGGAAACAAGGCACTATCTGATGCTCTCTCAGCAAAATCTCTACACTAGGCAATTTAGCCAGGAGAATCAAATTTTCAAAAGTTACCCTTAGTATACCCATATCTGCTACTCTAGTGACATAGTTATGGACTCATTCATATTCAATTACGATAGGATGTTGCCCCCCCAATGTGAATAGATGTTGTCGGTAGTGATGGCCTAGTCATCTCCTTGGTTAAGGTTGTCACTGTTTTGAGCCCCCATACACCTTTAGATCACTCCATACAATTCTCCTATAGATTAACAACAAACTATGTAGGTGGCCTGGGGGTCTTCCGATAGAATAAAAGTGATTAGGAGGGATTATATAAATTGCTATGTAGTTGCTGGGTCCCTACCTGGATTAGGGAATAACATAGTGATTGGAAGGTAATATCACTGCTATGTAGTGCCGCGGTTCCTCTATGATAGATATGACATAGTGATTGGAAGATATATCCAGGCTATGGTAGTGCTGGGTCTCCCTGATAGAATACATAGTGATTGGAAGGTATATATCACTGCATGTATTGCCGGGCTCCTGCCTGATAGAATACCATAGTGATTGGAGGTGATATATCACTGCTATGTAGTGCCGGGTATGCCCTGATAGAATTACATAGTGATTGGAAGGTAATATCACTGCTATGTAGTGCCACAGGTCCTCCCTGATAGAAAAACATAGTGCTTTGGAAGGTATATATCACTGCCTATGTAGGATGGGTCCTCCCTGATGATATAGTGATGGAAGGTATATATCCACTTCTATGTAAGTGCCGGGTTCTCCTCCCTGATGAGAATACATTAGGGATTGGTTATGGTATAATCACTGCTATGTAGTGCCGGGGGTCCTCCCTGAGAGAATACATAGTGATTGGAAGGTTATATATCACTGCTATGTGAGTGCCGGGTCCTCCCTGATAGATACATAGTGATTGGAAGGTGATATATCATGCTATGTAGTGCAGGGTCACTCCCTGATAGAATACATAGTGATTGGAAGGTAGTATATATACTGCTAGTGTAGTGCGGGGCCTACTGATAGATACTGAGTGATTGGAAAGATTAGAAAGCTCCTCATATGAAATGGTTTTTTTTGGCAGAGAAAAGTGATGTGTACAAGAAATTGTTTATGGTAAGATTGTGAGGTTTATGGGGGGACGTGGGACAGTTATATAGAGACTGTCTAGACCTAAACATGACTTGCGACCACCTTGGAAGCTCATAAGGGACACTCTCCTGCCCAATGTCATGGTGCTAATGACCCAAATTCCATCTGTCAAGATAATAATTGTGGCATGGCATTGTAAAGTCACATGATTTCCTCCATACTAAAAGATAGTGAATATTTTCTTAGCAGTGCTAAAAACAGCACCCAGGAATGCCAGGCAATGGAGTTATCCTGTAGATTCTCAGTTTAAAGTGAACCACCATTGTGGTGGAGTCCATGGCGAGTACACATGGTTTCTTTAAAGTAGGACTGCCAAACGAAAAGTGCACAATGTACCACATCATGCTAATAGCTAAACCGTGCTTGGAGATGTCGTAGAGAGCATTTGCTTTATGCTCTTTCAAATGTTAATAAAAATTCCTGGAAAAAATGAGCGCAATTTTCTCCAGATCACCCACAGGTAATTAAATCTTGGTATCTGAAATGCTCTTGCCAGACTACTTGATCTTTATAGCGGCACGGCAATGCACCAATAGTGAGCGTAGAGTGAATTCGCTGGGTACGTCATCATGCTAATGAGAGCATAGCATAGGCAGGGTCAAAAGTTCCAATGTCAGGTAATTGAAAGGATGGACGTGCGTTTTTTCCTGGTCTCCTTTCCTAAAATGTAAGAAGAAAAGATCACCGCTCAAAGAAAACCTTCAGTGCTATGGTTACTAGATGATAGATCTGTGGGTGAAGTGCCTGCCCAAAGATGAAAAGTGACTACTTACAAATTATATATGACAGGGACCACACCTGAGTTCACTAATAGAATGATTGGCAATAGGTGGTTTGATATTATTATACCTGTGGCGTGGTATTAGATGGGGACTAAATCAGCAGTTGCCCAGGACGGCATCATTGCTTGGAGGGGGCATCAAACAGCGCATCAAATTTTTCCGATGCGCTAGAGATGCCTCTCTCCCCAGAGTGCAGCACCTGCCTACAAGTGCAACCCGGGGAGAGAGAGATCGCGTCTGAAGTATGTCAATTACCAGCACCCCATTATATGGATGGGGGGCTGCACACAGGGTGTGTTGACCAGCTTGGGCACCGATCTCCCTTAAAGCTATAGCCAGACCAGCTCGGATGTCCATGGAAGACGAGAGAACATATGAAGATAGAGGGGAGGCGATCTCAAGCAGGGGAATAGGAAGGTCACCGGTTTTCGATCGGCAATAATAACGTGTGTGTCCGATCGCTACATACACCTTGTCCCACGTGATTCCTGGACGATTCCGTGTCCGTGCGCTTACTTCCCAAATGGCAACTCCCCCTGGATGTATGCTGAAATGCGATCAGAAAGACCAACATTTTGGTTCTCTGTCCGATCCGATTCTGGGCCACACGAAACGATCGGGTATCGTGACGGATGGACAAGGTGGGCTGACACACGATTCGGGACGCATCGTTTCGCGTGCCCACGCGCGCCCGGAAGGATGTCCCGGATCCGCTGGGAAACGGACCCGTGTATGGGGACTGTAAGACCGCCCTGCCCCCTGGGAAATAGGTCAATACATTTGTCCAAATACAGTGAGAACAAACATTCCCCCCAAAAAAATTTGGAAGTGGAAGCGGGGTTGAGTGGTTACCATTTTCCAGCCACGCATATTGTAGCCATGCAACAAGAAGGCACACTTTACCTATAGACAATCCCACCGCCTCGGCCCATTCCAGCACCCCCGAGGGTCTACACGTGCAAAGGAATGACCTCTGAGACATGGATTGGCAAAGGACAGGAGCCACAAACAAAACACGAGGGTAGATAGGGTGCTAAGAGAAACTTTCACGCACAAATACAGTACTGGATAATTGAGGCAGGGTAGGGCTATGGACTGGTCTTCAGTCAAATAGTACATGTAGTACTCGGGTATGATAAGCCAAGTTTTCAGCCCAAAAAATGGGTCAGGAAGAGTGCTCTTCGCCTAACTCGAATCAGACTGAGGGGGGTCCACTCACCTCACCAGAATTTCCATGCTGAATGCTTTCAGGCAGGCAGCGTTCCCTCTTTGGTGCATCTCTCTCTGAGTTCCTGTGAGTCCGTGGCTTCCGACTCACAGCGTTATTGAATAAACAAACTCCACACGCCACTGGTGGTCTGGTTACTAGTAAAGACACACACTCCATAGCCTTGATAAAAATAAGAATTGCTTGGCAAAACCCATTCCAGTAATAATAATTATCTTGGTTCTCTTAAATGTATGGAGATGTGGCACTAAGAGTAATCCTGTTTGTTCATTTCTAGGGGCAATGGTGCTTTTCTATATTTTCTTATTTAGAAAAACTCCAATGTGACTTTGGCATTTCCACCTTAGGGCTTATACGCGAGTCAATACGTTTTTTCCAGTTTTTGTAGATAAAATTTGGTGACCTTGGCTTATACTCGGGTCGGCTTATAATCGGTATATACGGTATTACATTGATCTAAAGGTTGTAGAGAACAGCAGATACCACCAATTCTGGGGGGAGTTCTAGGACCCTCCCCTGTTAGTTGGATCTAGTAGATTTCCCCAACTTGCATAGGGGCATGGGAGGACTTTATGGCCAAGAACAGTGCAGTTGTACGAGTACAAGTAAAAGGGGTCTATGATTCTACCTTGAGACCCCACGCAGGGTCGTGTCTACCTACTATGCGAAACTAACACGGGGATCACAGTATTTGAGGAACTTCCTTGACTTTTGGGCACTTGTTTATGGGCGGGTTGTTTCTGTTATTATGATTTTAGACTTTGCTGACTATTAAATAAAGTTTGTTTACTTTACTTTACTCACACCAAAACTTGGCACTTGTTCATTGGCCAGTAAAATTAAGTCCCCATGCCCTAAGCAAAGAAGGGGAAATGCTAATAGATCGATACACTAAAGAAAAAAGGGGGGTACTGGAACTCTCTTCATAGATTGGTGGCATCTGCTGGTTCTCTAATATTATTTTGTGATGTCGGGTCAATTCCTTTTTTATGATCTAAAGGTAGCAAAACACGTGTACTCTTAATCCCCCGATAGATGAGGGACAGGGCTGGACCCTCAACGGGATTTGACATGCGGGAGAAGGAGATTTCTGGTCGATCTGACCAGTGTGGGAGCACTCGATTTTGGGATTGATTCAGCCCGGTGTTGGCTACCTTAAGAATTGGACAGGCATGTCCGTAATTGGTGAGATCGATTAGGCGGACCATTTCGCCGGAAGAATAGAGCCCCCCCATTACACGTCTAGATTTTTTGTTCAATAACTTAAAAAAAATAATTGTCGGGGGTGCAGGGAAAATCTGTGATTTGAGTGTATGTTTGCCAACGTGTGGAGTACAAATATTTTATCAACTTTGGGGATGCGACTGAAAGTTTAATAAAGTTCAATACACTATAAAATTTGAGCCAGCAGTCCAATCAATTGTCAAAAACAAATTTCCCAATTTTAATTGTTTTAGGTTGATCTAACCCATTGTGGGCCCCACAATTTACATATCTCGTTTTCTCATTTTTTTGCCACTTCCCTGAATATCCTCCCCATCCCTCTTTGCCCTTCATTCTTTGTTCGAGCCTTAACTCCCTCGCCATCGCCCATACCCCTACAAAGATGTATATCCTTTTCCTCTCTCCCTTTTCTCCGTCAGATGTGTTTTTCTCACCTCGATGCTTTTCACTTCTTGTTACTCCTTCATCCCCTGCCATAGAGTTCAATCAATCAAATAAAAAATTAAGTTGAATGGATGAAAAAATCTAGAGGTGTGATGGATGTGTATGGGGGCCCTTATCACTTTTAAGCTTTAGATTTCTAAAAAATATTAAGCCGTGTATGGCTTTAGTGGTGGTGTACTGCATGAACGACCCTTATATTACATTGTTGTGGTAAAACCAGAACTATTGTAGAAGAGTTCAGATGGTAACACGCAGTGGTGACCACAGTACCCAAACAGAAAAAGAGAAAGAGCAGAGATGTACAAATGACAGAGAGCTTGCCACCCCACTGGCTGCAAAGTGGTACATATAACCATTTGGTATACTATACACAAAATAGAAAACGACACGCCATTATGTTATGAAAGTAAAAAACAGAACAGATAAGAATCCACTGGCAATGGTCTTTTAACCACCTACGACAGGTGAACCCTGACCTGGTAAGTACTTGTAATGAAGCTGGGCGACGGTAATCGTTCTCTATACATGAGAGCTTTTGCAGAAGTTGCACACATCAACATGTCCAAACTGGGAAAGCACTGGGAAAGAATGTATAGCCATCTGGTGTGATTGGTGGTGGCAGCGCGTTCCGTCGCTCTCTATGAAAAACACGTTAGAAGTTTCTGAGGACAATCATCTGTATATGTTGCAGGATGTTGATACATTTTGTTTGGTTATAATAGGTCTCATTTATCTGGTGTAATGGTCAACTTATGGACAAAAACACAATGCAGATTCACTTTGCTGCGTCATACAGATCCATCAATAACGGCAAATGAGCAGGGCCGGCCGGATACCTTGTCAGATCCAAGAGTGAAGGCAGATTTCTGTTTTTCTTGCTGAAATGTTATGTTAAGTACAATAGTAGATGGTTCATTCATGCTGTCACCTACGCTGCTGCATGCATGTGGAACAAGAGTTACAAGTATATAAGAGCATGTGACCTTTTTATTGGACAATGTTGTACCCTTACCCGAGAATGAGCAGTCACCAGAACTTTAAAGTTATTTAGGGGAGCCAAAATTAAAACTTACGAGTAGGCTTCCGATTAAAGGCCCCCATTTACACGGGTAGGATTCCCACCGGAGTGAAGGAAAAGACTAGATTACGGGCGACGTTTGCACGCCAAACGATAGTGCCGGAAATTCGAATGCAGCCCACATTGTTCCAATCGATCAGTAGGTCCGATCAGGTTCAGGAGGGCTTCATGAATCGGAAATCCGACAGAGCACCAAACATGTTGTGCCATCAGATTGATTCTGCCCAGAGAATCAGGGGGAGTTGCCATTTGTGAGGGTGGACAATCGGACACGGAATGCGTCCGGGAATCCGTGGGACAAGGTGGTATGCAGCGATGTGGATACTCTTAATTGGCCGATGATCAACCTGCGATTCCCGGCAGGAATGCGCCGGAATCGATCTCGGGTGAGTGTGAGTGATCAATTGGCCATGGAATCGACAACGGTGTATGGCGAGCTTTAGGAGTAATACCATTACCCGCGCGTCCCTTAAAGTCAGGGTTACAGGACGGCTCGAATTACGGGTTGTGGACCGGTCATCATGCCGCTTGTCAGGATATCGGCGGATGCTGGAGAGACAGTTCTGCTATCACGGCTAGCCGGAGCTTTGCCTGGGACTCTATAAGCAAAGCATCGAACATGGCGTTGATTTAGGCCAGTGCCGAGATGGGTGTTGTGATTGAAGCGGGATTGATTGTCCCGCTCGAAAAAACAGCGATGGGGCAGATTATATGGGGCAGATAGATGGCCGCTGAGCGGTGCACGGCGCTTTCGAAACGGTTGTGCCCATGATCCTCCACGTCTTTCCCGGTGTCATTAACCCTGTTAACAAGGTGGAGCCATTGGAAATTCCATTATTCTTCCAAGTGAAACAAGAGAGATGTGGACTTATTGACTATGTAGAACCTACCCCCTGGACATGGTGCAGTACCAGACCAAAGCTTTTCTTTTGGAGGTAGGATGCAACCACCAATTAAAACTTAAACTGGTCTCCATAATTAGTAGTAATGATATTACCGGAACTCTATTATTTACTGTTTTAACAAGATGGAGCCTTTGGAAATCACCAGTTATTCAAAGACATGAGAGAAGTGACCGTTTGTTAATGTGACTATGAAGTATAAACTCCTAAATGGCAGTGCACTAGTGCCAGTGCTTTCCAGTTTGGGGGGGGGGGGGTAGGACAAGTGGGGTACCTTGTGTAGTGGTTTCATAGCCATGAGATGGAATGTAAGACTTGAAGATGGGCGCCCGCTTTACAAGGGAATTACCCAAAATCCTCTGGGTTCCCCCTTAACAAGGTGGAAGCCATTAAAAAATTCCATTTGAACAGACCAAGACTTTCAATTTGGGTAGAAAGACCCATAAATGAAAACCTAGAGCAATACGATCCACACTACCGTTTCCATTTTAACAAGGTGGAGCCAGGAAATTTCCATGTCCTTCAAGACATCTGAGATGTGATTTTTTCCGCTTTCATTGACTATGCACTACCTACCCCCTTCAATGCAGTCACAGGACCAGAGGAAATTCGATTTGGGGTAGGACAAGCTAGGTTTTCAACCAAAAATAAAAACCTAGAGATACTTATCCACATCCCTGACCCTTTTAACAAGGTGGAGCCTTGGAAATTCCATGTTCCTTCAAGAACATGCGAGAGTGACCTTTCATTGACTTTTGCACTACCTACCCCCTCAATGGATG
>CM070039.1:87476859-87489396 GCA_036250615.1 Ptychadena robeensis
TACCTGATAGAATACATAGTGATTGGAAAGATTAGAAAGCTCCTCATATTACATGGTTTTTGGCAGAAGAAAAGTTGATTGTACAGAAATTGTATGGTAAGATTGTGAGGTTTATGGGGGGACTTTGGACAGTTATATAGAGACTGTTAGACCTAAACTATGACTTGGACCACCTTGGAGCTCATAAGGACACTCTTCCTGCCCAATGTCATGGTGCTAATACCCAACTTCCCATCTGTCAAGAATAATAATTGTGGCATGGCATTAAAGTCACATGATTTCCTATACTCAAATATATTGAATATTTCTCTTAGCAGTGATAAACAGCACACCAGGAATGCCAAGGCAATGGAGTTATCCTGTAGATTCTCAGTTTAAAGTGAACCATTTGTGGTGGAGTCCATTGGCAGTACACATGTTTACTTTAAAGTAGACCTGCCAAACGAAATTGCCCAATTACCAAATCCTTCTAATAGCTAAACCTTGCTTGGAGATGTCTTAGAGAGCATTGCTTTATGCTCTTCTTCAAATGTTACTAAACATTCCTGGAAAATAATGAGCGCAATTTTCTCCAGATCACCCACAAGGTAATAAATCTTGTAATCTGAAATGCTCTTGCCAGACTACTTGATATAGCGGCACGGCAATGCCAATAGTGAGCAGTAAGGAATCTCGGCCCTGTACTTCATCATGCTAATGAGCGCATAGCATAGGCCGGGTCAAAATTCCATGTCAGGTAATTGAAAGGATGGACGTGCGTTTTTTCCTGGTCTCCTTCCTAAATGTAAGAAATATCACCGCTCAAAGAAAACCTTCATTGCTATGGTACTAGATGATATGAATCTTGTTGAAGTGGCCTGCCAAAGATGAGTGACTAACTTATCAAATTATTATATGACAGGACCACACCTGAGTTCACTAAATAGAATGATGGCAATAGGTTTTTGATATTATATACCTGTGGCAGTGGTACTTAGATAGGGGCAATATCAGCAGTTGCCCAGGACGGCATCATGC
The DNA here is from genome assembly GCA_036250615.1 of Ptychadena robeensis. Lineage (NCBI taxonomy): Eukaryota > Metazoa > Chordata > Amphibia > Anura > Ptychadenidae > Ptychadena > Ptychadena robeensis. Next base: position 87,477,877 of record CM070039.1, read on the forward strand.
TTGGAGGGGGGCATCAACAGCGCATCAAAATTTTTCCGATGGCTAGATGCCTCTCTCCCCAGTGCACCTGCCTACCAAGTGCCACCCGGGGAGAGAGAAGATCATCTGTAAGTATGTCACTTACCAGCACCCCCTTATATGGAGGGGGGCTGCCACAGGGTGTGTTTGACCAGGGCACCGATCTCCCTAAAGCTAGCCATACACAGTCGGATTCCATGGCCGATCGATCACCTATCCGATCGATTCCGGCGATCTCAGCGGGAATCGGAGGTCCGGTCGATCGGCCAATTAAGTGTGTCCGATCGCTACATACCACCTTGTCCCACGGATTCCTGGACGATTCCGTGTCCGATCGCTTACTTCCCAAATGGCAACTCCCCCTGATGTATGCTGAATCGAATCAGAAAGACCAACATTTTGGTTCTCTGTCCGATCCGATTCTGGGCCCCCGAACGATCGGACGTGATCGGATGGACAAGGTGGGCTGCACACGATTCCGGGACGATCGTTTCGCGTGCACGCGCCCGGAATGGATCGTCCCGGAATCCGCTGGGAAACGGACCCGTGTATGGGGGCCTTAAGACCGCCCCTGCCCCATGGAAATAGGTCAATACATTTGTCCAAATACAGTTGAGAACAAACATCCCCCCAAAAAAATTTGGAAGTTGGAAGCGGTATGGTTACCATTTTCCAGCCACGCATAATTGTAGCCATGCACCAAGAAGCACACTTTACCTATAGACAATCCCCCGCTCGGCCATTCCAGCACCCCCGAGGTCTTACACGTGCAAAGGATGACCTCTGAGACATGGATTGGCAAAGGACCAGGAGCCCACAAACAAACAAGGTAGAAGGGTTGCTAAGAGCAACTTTCACCGCACAAATACAGTACTGGATACATTGAGGCAGGGTCAGGGCTGCACTGGTCTTCATCCAAAGTACCGTATATACTCGGGTATAAGCCAAGTTTTTCAGCCCAAAAAATGGTCAGAAAGTGCTCCTCTCGCCTATACTCGAATCAGCTGAGGGGGTCCACTCACCTCACCAGAATTTCCATGCTGAATGCTTCAGGCAGGCAGCTTCCCTCTTTGGTGCATCTTCTCTCTGAGTTCCTGTGAGCTCCGTGGCTTCCGACTCACAGCTTATTGATATAAACAAACTCCACACTGCCACCTGGTGGTCTGGTTACTAGTACAGACACAACACTCCATAGCCTATGATTAAAAAATAAGAATTGCCTTGCAAAACCCATCCAGTAATAATAATTATCCTGTGTTCTCTTAAATGTATGGATGATGTGGCACTAAGATTAATCCTGTTTGATTCATTTCTAGGGGCAATGGTGCTTTCTCTATATTTTTCTTATTTAGAAAACTCCAATGTGACTTTGCATTTCCCACCTTAGGCTTATACTCGAGTCAATACGTTTTTCCAGTTTTTGTAGATAAAATTTGGTACCTTGGCTTATACTCGGGTCGGCTTATACTCGAGTATATACGGTAATTACATTGATCTAAAGGTGTAGAGAACAGCAGATACCACCAATCTGGGGAGAGTTCTAGGACCCTCCCCTTTTAGTGTATCTAGTAGATTTCCCCAACTTGCATAGGGGCATGGGGACTTTAATGGCCAATGAACAGTGCAGTTTGTACGAGTACAAGTAAAAGGGGTCTCTGCTTCTACCTAGACCACGCAGGGTCGTGTCTACCTACTATGGACAACTACACTGGGATCACAGTATTCTGAGGAACTTCCTCTGCTTTTGGACTTGTTTCATGGGCTGTTATTATGATTTTAGACTTTTCTGACTATTAAATAAAGTTTTTACTTTTACTTTACTCACACAAACTGCACTTGTTCATTGGCCAGTAAAGTCCCCATGCCCCTAAGCAAGAAGGGGAAATCTACTAGATACACTAAAAGAACAAGGTACTGGAACTCTCCCTAGATTGGTGGCATCTGCTGTTCTCTACATATTATTTTGTGATGTCGGTCAATTCCTTTTTTATTGATCTAAAGGTAGCAAAACACGTTACTCTAATCCCACGATAGATGAGGGACAGACTGGACCCTCACGGGATTTGACATGCGGGAGATTCCTGGTCGATCTGACCAGGTGGGCGCACTCGATTTTTGGATGATCAGCCCGTGTATGGCTACCTTAAGAAATTACAGGCATGTCCGTAATGGTGAGATCGATTAGGCGGACCATTTCAGCCGGAATAGAGCCCCCCCATACACGTCTAGATTTTTTGTTCAATCAACTTAAAAAAAATAATTTTCGGGGTCAGGGAAATCTGTGATTGATTGTATGTTTGCCAACTGTAGTAACAAATATTTTATCAACTTTTTTGGGATCGACTGAAAGTTTAATAAATTTCAATACAACTAATTAAAATTTGCCAGCATGTCCAATCAATTTTCAAAAACAAATTTCCCAATTTTAATTGTTTTAGGTTGATCTAACCATGTGGGCTGCCATAGATTTTCAATCAATCAAATAAAAAATTAAGTTGATTGGATGAAAAATCTAGATGTGTATGGATGTGTATGGGGGCCTTATCACTTTTAAGCTTTAGATTTCCTAAAAATATTAAGCGTGTATGGGCTTTAGTGGTTGTGTACTGCATGAACGACCCTTATATTACATTGTTTTGGTAAAACCAGAACTATTGTAGAGTCAGATGGTAACACGCATGGTGACCACATTACCCAAACAGAAAAGAAAGAGCAGAGATGTAAAACATGCAGAGAGCTTGCCACCTACTGGCTGCAAGTGGTACATATAACCATTTGGATAACTATACACAAAATATATAAAACGACAACGCCTATTCTGTTTATGAAAGTAAAACCAGAACAGATAAGAATCCACTGGCAATGTTCTTTTAACCACCTACAGACAAGTGAACCCGACCTGGATAAGTACTTGTCCTGAAGCTGGGAACGGTAATCGTTCTCTCACATGAGAGCTTTTGCAGAAGTTGCACACATCACATTCCAACTGGAAAGCACTGGGAACAGACTGTATAGCATCTGTGTGATTGTGGTGCAGCGCGTTCCAGTCGCTCTCTATATAAAACACGTTAGCAGTTTCTGAGGACAATCATCTGTATATGTTCAGGATTTTATACATTTGTTTGTTTATAATAGGTCTCATTTATCTGTGTAATGTCAACTTCTGGACACACAAGCAGATTCACTTTCTCGATCATCCAGATCCATCAATAACTGCTAAATGAGCAGGCCGGACTACTTCAGATCCAAGATGAAGGCAGATTTTCTGTTTTTCTTGCTGAAATGTTATGTTAAGTACAATATGTAGATTGGTCCTCATTGCTTCAACCTACCTGCTGCATGCATGTAACAGAGTTACAAGTATATAAGAGCATGTGACCTTTTTATTGACAATGTTGTACCCTTCCCCAGAATGAGCAGTCACCAGAACTTTAAAGTTTAGGGGAGCCAAAATTAAACTTACAGTAGGCTTCCTATTAAAGGCCCCCATACACGTGTCGGATTCCCACCGGATTCCGGCACGATCGATTCCGGGCGCGTGCACGCCAAACGATCGTGCCGGAATCGCATGCAGCCCACCTTGTCCAATCGATCAGGTCCGATCGTTCAGGGGCTCAGAATCGGATCCGACAGAGAACCAACATGTTGGTTCCATCAGATTGATTCTGCCCAGATCAGGGGGAGTTGCCATTTGTGAGGTGGACAATCGGACACGGAATCGTCCCGGAATCCGTGGGACAAGGTGGTATGCAGCGATGGATACTCTTAATTGGCCGATTGATCACACCTGCGATTCCCGGCAGAATCGCCGGAATCGATCGGGTGAGTGATCAATTGGCCATGGAATCCGACACGTGTATGGCTAGCTTTAGAGTAATACATTACCCGCAGTCCCTTAAGCAGGGTACAGACGGCTCGAATATCGGTGTACCGGTCATCATGCCGCTGTCAGATATCGGCGGAGCTGGAGAGACAGTTCTGCTCTCCCCGGCTCAGCCGAGCTTTGCCTGGACTCTCTAAGCAAAGCATCGAACATTGGCCGTATTTTAGGCCATGTCCGATATGGGTGTTTTGAAGCGGGATTGATTTGTCCCGCTCGAAAACAGCGATGGGGCAGATTATATGGGTCAGATAGATGGCCGCGAGCGTGCACGGCGCTCGAAACGGTTTGACCCATATCTCCACGTCTTTCCCCTGTTTCATTCCCCTTTTAACAAGGTGGAGCCATTGGAAATTCCATATTCTTCCAAGTAAACAAGAGAATGTGACTTATTTGACTATGTAGAACCTACCCCCTGAATGGTCAGTTACCAGACCAAAGCTTTTATTTTGAGGTAGGATTCAACCACAATAAAACTTAAACTGGTCTCCATACTTAGAGTAATATATTACCGGAACTCTCTTATTTCCTTTTTAACAAGATGGAGCCTTTGGAAATCCCATGTTCTTCCAAATACATGAGAGAATGTGACCGTTTAATTGACTATGAAGTATAAACTCCTAAATGGCCAGTCACTAGACCAGTGCTTTCATTTGGGGTAGGACAGTGGTAGGGTTCAACCAAAATTAAACTTAAACTGGGCTCCCCTTTACAAGCATTACCCACACTCCCTTGTTCCCCCTTTTAACAAGGTGGAGCCATTAAAAAATTCCATTTGACACCAGACCAGAACTTTCAATTTGGGGTAGGACAGACCAAAATGAAACCTAGAGCAATACTTTATCCACACTCCCTTGTTTCCCTTTTAACAAGGTGGAGCCATTGGAAATTCCATGTTCCTTCAAGAACATCTGAGCATGTGATTTTTTTCCCCTTTTCATTGACTATGCACTACCTACCCCCTCAATGCATGTCACCAGACCAGAACTTTCGATTTGGGGTAGGACATAGCTAGGGTTCAACCAAAATAAAACCTAGAGTAATACTTTATCCACACTCCCTTGTTCCCCTTTTAACAAGGTGGAGCCATTGGAAATTCCATGTTCCTTCAAGAACATGCGAGAACGTGACCTTTTCATTGACTTTGCACTACCTACCCCCTCAATGGATGGCACCAGACCAGAACTTTCCAATTTGGGGTAGGACAGAGATAAGGATCAACCAAACCAAAGTTAAATTTAGAGTAATACTATTAATATCCACACTCTCTTGTTCCCATTTTAACAAGGTGGAGCCATTGGAAATTCCAAGTTCCTCCAAGTACATCTGAGCATGTGATTATTTTTCCCTTTTCATTGACTATGCAGTTGAGGTTTCCCTTCAATGTGCTGAATGTAGCTGGTAAAATCCTATAGGAGGTTCATGGGAAGAACTAACAAGACAGAGAGAACCAGCTGTGTCTTGTGAAGCCAAGTTTGACATCTCGGTACCATTAACAGAGGCCGGATCACAGGGGCCATAGGTCATTCCAACAGCCATGCATCAGATACAAAACAAACAGGAGATAAGGCCCTGGCATCCTGACAATCAGGAATTTAGTGTTCAGCTTCCACCCCTACCAAGAAAGCACTGTGATACATTGTTACACTTTCCCTCAACAAAGGATTAACCGTGTAAACAACTATGTAGGTATACTTGTGTACAGGGCTGTAGGAAGTAGCGCCTTGGAGTTGTTACACACAACTAAAATGGTTACCACTAAAGTAAAATGTACGGAAATATCTGACCCAGATGTCAAATGTCACCATGATCCTCCAACCTTCATCATCAAAGTTGTGGTCCATAGATGATGAATGCATGAGCATTGCTACAGAGCTTTAGAGATGGTCGAGTTTTTTTTCAGACATTCGACATAATTGCAAAGCCTCTGAACATGGTATCATCACTAAACTTACTGGAGATGTAGAGAATGGTTGGGGGAACATTTGAAAGAAAAAAGTATGTCTCTAACACAAATAGTTTTTGCACAAAGTTCAAAGTCAAGTCAAAATGTTGAAAATTCAGAAATTCGACTTTAATTTTGAACTTAATTTATTCAAAAACTATTTGTATTGGAGACATACTTTTTTCTTTCAAATGTTTCCCCAAACCCTTCTCTACATCTCCAGCAAGTTTGGTGATGATACCATGTTCAGAGGCTGCACAATCAGCTCTGAAAGTTAGCAAGTCGAAAAATTCGACCATCTCTACAGAGCTTGAAGATGTCATGACGCTGTGGGCATCAACTATGCTATTACAGGGAACAAGCGGAGGGGAGCCACAGCATCTTGTTAAAAAACACTGAAGTAAAACTTATTTCATATTTTGATCATTTAAGTGTTTAACCTCCCTAGCGCTCTTTTGATCTCCAAATGTCTGTACCAAAAGCGCACCATAGACTTAAATGTTTTTTTTTATGTTGTAGGCTTGTAACTTCCCAAAGTATGTCCTTACAAGGGTCTAGTAGACATCCTGACTATAATAATGTTTAAAACACAATTATGTTTAAAAAAATTACGTTAAAAAGAAAATTAATAAAAGGTATCATTTGAATGATAAAATCTCTCTTTTGTATGACAGTTTTCAAAACAGTATGTGCTCATATTTATATTTTGTTTATAATAATATTTTATTTCAATTGGAAATGTGTTATGTGTTCTTATTCTTTACTTTGAATTGTATTGGATGCAGTTAACACTGTATCCAGTACAATTCCCTATGGCACCCCCTCTCCCCTGGTGTGATGGACCTGGCAACACACACCAGGTAAGAGAGTGTCAACTTCAATAAGGCAAATCTGGGGAATCACACTGAAAACAGTTTTCTCCTTAGAAAACTTTTTCTATGAGATTTACTTCCAAATTTTCAACATCTTTCTGTCATCATGGGGGGTGGGTTGTTGGAGGGGCCCATATTGGCTTCCATGCAGTAGCCAGTTCAGAAGAGTGGAGCCTCCGGGGCAGCGCAGATCGGTTAGTTTGTGCTGCCGGGGCTCCAATCTCCGCTGGATAGTCCCAGGCTGTCCAGTGCAAGATTAACAGGTCAGCACTGGATGGCCTGGTCTCGGCAGCAACGCCAGGGGGGTTAAGAAATAAAAATCTTTTTTTTAACTAATCATTTTTTTTATTTTGTTAAAAACTTATTTTTTTTTTATTTAATATTATGCAAGTGGTTTTAGGGCACCTGACAGGAGCCGCCCTGAAAACCCATCTAATTTTAGTGGGCAATCATCTGCTCTTCATAATGGTAGCAGTGTATGTGGCTCCGCAATGGGGAGCGCCCAAAAAGAGATAAAAGGGGAAAAAAGTTTAGGAACAAGATAAGGAGCGGAGAACCTGATAGCAGTAAACGCGTTATAGCGCTATGGTATATATATGGTGAATAAAAAAAGTCGACTTAAGGCTGCCATACACACCGTGAGTAGGTCAGACAGACTATATGCCCCGGAATGCAAACGTGATGACGTCACCCCTTTGTGTGCCAACCATAAGCTTCAATGAAGACGCCGGTCTTCATTGAAGCTTATGGCATCGGCTTGCATCAGACATGTCCGTTCTCTGGCCGGCCGAGCTGTGGGGCGACAGGGATCTGTCGCCCCATGTGGGCACATGTGCCCCCATGTGGGCACATGTGGGCACATGCCGATAAGCGGCCGATTTTTAACCTGACCGACAGCGCGAGCGCACACGCCCGTCGGTCAGGTTAAAAATCGGCCGCTTATCGGCATGTGTATGGCAGTCTTTCCACTTTGGGCTGCTGGTTAGAGACACCCTATATAGAGGGGTCTGTTTTGTAGACCAGTAACCTATGTATACCTCAGACTTGTGGAGATCACTATTCTTCACTGTCTTCGCGCGGTGGGGTTGGGTGAAGCATTGGTCGGACCCCGTGGACCTATGGGAAACCAGGAACCACTGGTAGCTGGAACGGTACAAAGTGATCTCACATAAAGTTTTCCTATTCTTTGATACAGGCTGAGCCTCCAGCCTCCAGCTGAGCCTTCACCTGAGCCTCTTTTATGTGGACACCCACTGTTGCCTTTAACCATCTGCTCTTGGTCCAGCCAAGTTCATGAACCCATTGTAGGCCCATGAGTCAAAAAGTTTGCCTACACCTTGACTAGTAGCGATGAGCGCCATAGGCAATATTCGAATTTGCAATATTTCGCTAATAATTCTACTAATATTCAATTCAATATATGCAAATATTCGCTATTGCAAGCGCATTGTGAAAATATATTTGCAATTATCTTCATGAATGGTCACATGTGCTATATTCGCAATGCATGGCCATAAGCTTCCCAATGCAGAATATCGCGAATATTCGAAATTGCGGATATCTGCCGCCATATTCGAGAAATTAGCTAATTTTTTAATAGCCGTATTCGCAAAATATATTCGCAATTCGAATATTCAAGCTCAACACTATTGGCTAGAACCTGAATCATGGTCTGGACTGATAAGGGTATGCCTTATTATTACATATAGTAGAAGTATAAAGGGCATCACTTATTATTATATATAGTACCGAGGCGCAGCTAGAAATGACTGGACCCCATAGCAAAAATGTTTATGCCGCCCCCCCCATCCCAACCTGTCATTCCAATCCCTGCCCTTCCAGGAGTGGTGGGCCCCTTGTGAATATGGGCCCCATAGCACTGCTATGGCTGCTATAGTGGTTCCTACGCCACTGATATAGTAGAGTGTTTTACCGCATTAGCCGCATTAATATGGACAGTTTGAAGTTCAAGTGGTCCCCTTTATTTCGGGATGTCTCAGATCTTTTCCTCAGGCCTGAAGAGGGTATGTGAAACATCCTCTTGGCTTGCTACTATAATCTCCTGGGCATTGCGCTCAAGCCGCACGTCTTTAAAAAACACACCACAGAGCACATTGAGTACCGCCACGATTTTTCATTTTCAATGAATAATGACACATTTGTAAAAGAGGAAAGTAATTGAAGTGTCACCTAAACCCTATAGGGAGAGGCCCCCATCCCAAATAGATACAGAAATACCAAAAGGGTGAGGAGAGAGGCCAATAGGTAATGGCCTATCTTCCCACCTAGTTTTCCTTGTTGGGACAAGGCAAGGGGACTTTGGCGGGCCCCCCCTATATTTACTATATTACCTCTTATATTACCTGCACCTCGACGTATGTTTCGGCTATCTTCTTCTGAAGGTATCAGAATCCACTGGAGGGGGCAATCCACTTTAGGAGTGATCAGTTAGAGGTTGCGATCTTCCCGGGGGGAACGGTATCCATAGGTTAAGGGTAGATCGATGTTAGGGTCATTAGGTCTGCTCCTGTCCTCCCGTGCACCTCCAGAAAAACATAGCCGAAACGTACGTCGAGGTGCCCCTATCATTCCTATCCAATTCTATGGACACGGGATTCTGAATATGGCCGCTGTCTGACTGGCTGACCCCAACGCCTGGGTCCCATCCTAAGATCTTTTTATAACTATGGAATTAAAGAGGAACCTTTTAACTCACTGAATCTCATGCCAAGAACTATCTATTTATGAACACTGAACTGCTGTGATTTTCAATCATTTGTGTTGAGCTCCACTTGTTAGGGAGTCTTATTGATATATTGTTTGATTTGATCATCATTATTAGTATATTTGTTTAAATCCTCTACAAAAGGTAATATAGTAAATATAGGGGGGCCCCGCCAAAGTCCCCTTGCCTTGTCCCAACAAGGAAAGATAGGTGGAAAGATAGGTCATTACCTATTGGCCTCTCTCCTCACCCTTTTGGTATTTCTACATTTGTAAAAGAGATATTAATAGCAGGAACAAGAAAATAAAACAGAACAGAAGGGCTGAAAGGCCTAGAAAAGTTACATCCGCTACATGTTCAACACGATTTTTCATGGAGGTCAATGGTGCCGCCTCCTGCCCAGCTCCTCCGCCATCATATGTGATGTCATCGGGGCTGGCACTGAAGCATCGGCCGATGCTCAGAATCGCCGAGGGAATTTGGTGGACTGGTGAGTTTTCGTGTAATCTCAGGCTGAGTTAAGAAAGGCACCCCGAGGTAACTCGGGAAGAACACCCAGGAGGTTAATGACTTCAGTTGGCCAATAAACAATATTACTTGAACTTCAAACTTAAAAAATCTTATAATAAATAAATAGGAATCAATAAGCCTCACTCCTGTATTATCGATAAAATAAATTAAAGGATAAATGGCAACCTGAGAACGACCCTCTGAACATACCCAACGTAGGTGGGCAGGTATAGGATTTCTGCTGTGGACATATTGCTGTCGGAGTTCTGGAGAAAAACTAACTTGGCTATATACACCCATAAAATACACCCATAAATGAAATACCAGGTGTGGGTGTTCCAACCCTTTAATTGCATTGAATGATTTACCATAAAGAAAGAATTGAGAGAATTATTGTTTTGATGTTTCTGACATTCGTATAACCCCTATCCGCGTATGTTGGACTCTGATTTTCTTTTAATTATTGTTGGAAAACTTTGTGTAATAGAATATCCATCACGGTGTAATCACTGATGAGGAAGGTGTGGCACATATGGGGGGGATTATTAGGCTCCGTGTCATTATTAGGATAGGTCAGGTGGTCAGAGTGGGGTGAGTGAGCGCCAATCAGACTATATACAGTCTAATAATTGCTACGCTACGCTTAAATGACAGAACACCTAGATTACGTCAGAGGACAACAACCTCTCCCTGTTCAGTTTTATGACTGCAGACCTTTACGTTTGACCTTTAGTCTGCTTTTGTTTTTCCAAACAAACTTTATTGAAAATAAAATGATTTTACAGAGTGCATCATTAAGGGCAGCCGTCAGAAATCATGGGGCCCGGTACAGCAAAAATGTCCGGAAGGACTTGTTGAGCGGGGGGGGGGGGGGGGGGGGGGATGTGTGCTAGCAGAGAAATCCACCTTAACCCCGGCGTGCTGACTGATAGGTACAGCAGCCTCTGCTCACTGTACCTCTGCCTCTTCACTGCCCGGACTGCCAGCAACGCATCGCACACAGTAGTGGCAGTCCGGGCTGTGCAGAGGCAGAGGTACAGTGAGCAGAGGCTGCTGTACTTATCAGTCAGCACGCCGGGGCCCCCACATGCTGACCGTCGGGCCCCCCTAGCTGTCCCCCCCTGATGGCGGCCCTGAATGTATTACAATACATAGTATGAAAATTGCAATAAATGTAAATAAAAGAAGAATCAAGTAGGGATAATATGGAAACTGTGCTTGATGAAAAGAACTTTAAATTGGATTAATCAGCTTTTTTAGCAAAAAGTCAAAATGTAGTTAGAATTTTTGGATAGACTGAGAAAATATTGTATGCATACAGAGATTTGCTCCCACTGTTTGTCCATTGTGGCCATTGTTACCAGCAGGGCAGTTTGTGGCCATTTGGATTTTTACCACATGATTTCCCTATATTTGCATGGTAAAAAATAACTGTCATGTGATGATCTTTCCATTAATCAAACCCAAAATGAAAGAAATGTACTTTTAGTAAAGAAGTTACTAACAATCAATTATTACCCATTGACCAGTATTGAACCATTCTGACCAGGGCCGGGCCGACACAGAGGCT
>CM070039.1:87502884-87521834 GCA_036250615.1 Ptychadena robeensis
TGTGCAGTAGAGCTTTATTTTTGGGGACAATTAATCGTGACCCTTTGTCCATGTAGCTAAGAATCATCAGCATGGGGTCACTTGGGATAGATACGCGTATCATCCCTCCTAGGAATTTCCCAGAATTTAACTATGGGAGGGCACGTCCACAGATAGTGCAAAAGAGACGGTTTATCCGTGGAGCACTTAGGGCAAACAGGGAATAATTTCTTATTCACTAAAGGGTCCTGGTTGGAAATAGTACATAATCGGTAGGCCCTATGGATAAGTCGAAACTGAGTCTCCCTTTATGCCTCGGAGGTCATGCATTTGCGTATAGTTTGGTATCCTGTGTTAAGTTTTCTCCCAATATTTTCCTGTGGGATGTCTCTTCCCCAATGGGCTACACCCGTACTTTGAATCGGAATAGACAGACCGCTTTTGAAATATTGGCACAGCGTTGACAGACTATGGTCTGGTGACGACATCAATGTATCCCATCTTGAATAAGAGAAAAGTGAGGACAAATTTGCAGGTAAGGTTTTACAGAATTGAGTTGTTTGATAATAATAAAGGGGGTGTCGTAGTGTAGGAGGCAGATCGTATGTATCACATAGCTCGGCCCAGGACTTTAAAGTATGCCGAACCGGGTCATAAAGGTCCTTAACTCTTCTGATCCCCCTTTCCCTCCAGGAGGCATAAACAGAATGTGTAGTTCCCGGTGGAAACAGCAGATTACCCTGTAGCGTAGAATATTTAGATACTGACATGGGAAGTTTAAAGAGTCTACGTAATGCCCGAAATGCCAGCACTGTATCCCTTATCAATATGTTAGTGCGAAGTGGAAAGGGCAACCTGCCCACGGGGCAGTGAAGCACGTTATGAAGGTGCCATGGGCGAGCCATAGCTGATTCCAGTCCATAGTTGGAATAATGAGATGTTAATTTAACCCAATCCACCGCATGCCGAAAAACACAAGATAAATTGTACAATCTAGTATCGGGAAGGCTAGCCCCCCCTTCTGACTTTGAGAGTTGAAGGGTCTTTATCGCTATGCGAGGGGGTTTTCCCTGCCACAAAAATGTGGAAAGGGCCTTATGGAGTTTCATTACGTCCTTGTGTTTCATGAGTAGGGGGATGGTCTGTAAAGGATACAAGAGTTGCGCAAAGGGGACCATCTTGTATAGGTGGATTCTACCGGACAATGATATGGGGAGGTTTTTCCATGATTCTAATTTAGAGATTATTTTAGATAAAGTAGTAGTAAAATTGAGTTGATAGAGAGAGGATGGAGATTTGCCTATGGACACCCCCAGGTAAGTAACATGGTGGGGTGCTACTGCGAAGTCTACCTTCTCAAGCCAGGGACGTTGGGGTATTGAATTTAAAAAGAGTAATTCACTTTTCGCTGTGTTAACCTTAAACCCTGCCACTGTACCAAAGTCTTCCAGAAGTGAGGAGAATATAGGGATGTCCTTTTCAGGGGAAGAAGTAAAAAGTAGGATGTCGTCGGCGAAAAGGACCAGTTTAAGAGATTTATCGTGAAATGGTATGCCATCAACGTCTGGGTATGTTTCTAGTCTGCGCACCAGGGGTTCCAAAGCAAGGTTAAAAAGCAAAGGCGACAGGGGACAGCCCTGTCGCGTCCCCTTATGGAGACGAAAGGCCTTTCGTCACCATGTTAAGGTATAGGGGGCGAGTAGAACACCCATAATGTTCGCGGTCATTGCGAAATGCGAACATACTATGTTCGCTGCGAACTGTCCGCCAGGCGAACTTTTCGGCCATCACTAGTAGCCGCCTTCTTACTCTATTATTCTTACAAGAATATGAAGGAATTATGTCACTTGTCTTCCCTGTCCTGGTGATTTGCGTAATGAAGGTAATAATGACTAGAGATCATTAATTCTTGAGGAGTTTAATATGAATATTAGGAAACTAATTTCTGATATTTTACAAATACGAATATTTCCTGTGCTGCTCATCACTAGTCACATTAACAACTATTGTGGAAATACGCCAGGTCAAGTCAAGTGTCTGTGTTTGTGGTAAGGTTATACGCCTTATACCAGGGTCACCATTTATCTTCCTTCACAACCTATATTTCAGAGCGTACATAGTAGGAAATGGAATCAGAGTGGAATGTTGAAGTATTATCTGAGAGCAGGTTTCCACAGGCTAAACTAAACATTGTTCTAAAATAAGACCAATTGGGCACTGTGTGTTTTCTTCCAAGTGACTAATACAATGAGCAGATGTGCCAGCGTTTCAGGGTGCGATGGAGAATGGGCAGGAGTCACAGACATCACTTTTGGAAACTTCTGTTTGATTCATGCAAACTCAGAGAATTCAGACTTGTACAATAGAAGGGTTGTTAACATTTTTGTTCCCTTTTTCTGAGTTGGAGGGGGTGTAAATGCCTTGGTGCTACGTATTTGCACAGATGTGCATCTGATCAGACCCAGGACAGAATCTGTAGAAAGGCATGGGGAGAAAAAATATCAGAGGACATCAAGTGTGCTAAATAATGATGACGAACATCAGCTGGGGCTGTTCGCAAACATGCAAATCGAACTTTTGCAAATACCCACCGTTCGCATGTTCGTGGCGAACATCTATTGACTTTAAGGGAGAGCGAACTTCTCAAACCTTAAGGTCATCTTTGTAGCCAAATTACCAATACAAAAAAGTCAAAAGGGTGCAAACACCTGGACAGTGTCATGCCAAAATACGGATTATAAAATGCTGTTTTCTTCAGGTTTAATGACCAGAAATCACATCTAGATTATTTTGCTAGAAGTCGCCTGACCTTCTGCAGCGCATCACATTTAGTCAGATCTCTCAGCAATGCATAATACAGCATACCCCACCCCCAGAGAAGGACTTTTGTGGCTCAGTAATGATGAACTATATGTAACAGAATACCTTAGCTATAGCTACAGATCACTGGATGGAGTCTAATAGCAAAGTAGCTCAGCCATCCCTCAATCAGCAGCAGCTCTCCCTATCTATCTAGTACTGGAGACACAGGATACATATAAAATGGCCGCTGGGCTGCTTCTTTTATTAGGGGGGGGGGTCCTCAAGTAACTCAAAATGTGTTATTGGCTGTACTGTCCCACCTGCAGGGGGTGGGGTCTCACGTTGTCTCCATGTTAAGGTAGAGGGGCATTGCGAACTGTGACCATGCTATGTTCGACATGAACTGTCCGCCCGGAGAACTTTTCGGCCATCACTAGTGCTAAACAATCTTTACTACATGTACCAACATTTTCACCCATTTAATATATATGTCAGTAATAGGTAAACCAATATGTTTGTGACACCTTTTTAGGCCTGTTCACATCTATCCATCACTTGCATGTTCATTTTAGCAAGCCCACTGAAAATAATATAAACTTTCTGCATATTGACCAACACATGTTAAAATAGATTGGTTTGGACAAGATCTTCAGGCCCCCATACACGTGTCGGATTCCCAGCGGATTCCGGGACGATCGATTCCGGGTGCGTGCACGCGAAACGATCGTGCCAGAATCGTGTGAAGCCCACCTTGTCCGATCGTTCGCGTCCGATTGATCAGGGGCCCAGAATCGGATCCGACAGAGAACCAACATGTTGGTCTTTCTGATCCGATTCTGCACAGATCAGGGGGAGTTGCCATTTGGGAAGTAAGCGATCGGACACGGAATCGTCCAGGAATCCGTGGGACAAGGTGGTATGCAGCGATCGGATACTCTTAATTGGCCGATTGATCACACCTGCGATTCCCGCTGAGATCGCCGGAATCGATCGGATGAGTGATCAATCGGCCATGGAATCTGACTGTGTATGGTTAGCTTTCAACTTCAGTAATCAAGGGGCAGGTGTTTTCTTTGATGTGGTGTGTCCTCATGACAAATAGTTTTTAAAGGCCCTCCAAAAAGAAAGTTGTGGATGCCCTTGAGTTTAGGTAGTTTAAATAGCTAAGAAAATTTTCGAACCTAATCATTGTACTGTAAGGAAAATAGTGTCCAAGTGGTGTACATTTCGAATGAATCAAAGATAGAGTTGTCTACCGAAGTATGATACTTGTGCCATAAACCAAAGACAGCATTTCAGGAGAGGAACTTTATTCCAGCTGAAGATCTTGGAAAAAGAAATGTTAAGCTGGGCATACACGTACCAATTCCTGCACGATCCGGTCCCCGATCCGATGCCGTGGGCGCTCCCGCATCCCTTAGGGTTCGGGTCATGCAGGAATTGGAGGCTGCAACTGACGAGGATTGGGCTAAAATAGGCCGTCCTGTCGGATCACACAGTTATCCAACAGGATGGTAAATGTTAAGCAGCCCATACACGGGTCAGATTTTCAATCAATCGACTTAAAACAATCAATTTTTTAGTCGATTGATTGAGAATTGAGTTTTGCCCACCTGGTTAAATCGACTTAATCTGATCAAAATTGAGTGAAAATTCAGTCGTTTTTTGATCGGACTGGATGGTAAATTTTGATCGGTCGATTGAAAATTGGTTCAGTATTTTGAGAACCAAGTGTGGTCAACCAATTTTTGATAGATTTTTTTTCTATCTATTCTACCTCACTTCTGATTGAAATTTTAATTGGACTATTTTGGATCGATTGTTATGTCAAGTGAAAAAAAAATCGATCAAAAATCTTGTACTACATGATACAATTGACATACAATTTTATACCGACTTAAAAATTGATAGTTTTAAGTTGATTGTTTGAAAATCTGACCCGTGTATGGCCTGCTTTAGTCCATTCCCAGTAGTTCAGCTGGAGACGTCTGCCCCCAGCCGAACTAATGAGCTGTAGATGAAGAGTGCCGCCTGATTCTCGGCACTAGCAGGCGGGCATGATGACGTCATCACGCTGCCTGCTACTGCATAGAATCGGATAAGGAATACACGGTAAACCGTACTGTCTATTCCCAGCTTTAGGCTGGGGTTGCTTTGGTTCTTCAGAGCTTGAGCATCTTGGAGTTAACCAGGAACTTTGCAGCCCGCTAGCAAATCCACCAAGGAACATAAACATGTTATATGCTGGGGTTGCTTTGGTGCTTCAGACCCTTCGAAGCTTGCAGATGAAGTTGAGCATGATCTTTGATGCAACAATTGTTCCAAGACCCTTAGCAAATCCAACAAGAAACTAAGAAATGTTATGACTGGGGGTTGCTATTGTGCTTCAGACCCTAAAGCCGACCATAGACTTCTCCATCCATGGTCGGATTGTAGCAGGCTCATTGTTGTGACGTCACCACGCTGTGAGGAGTCGACTACAGAACTGACGGGAATCCCGTGTGCTCCCCCAACACAGGGATTCTCGTCAGATTGTAGCCAATTAACTTGAAGGGGAGGAAACCAAGGAACAAATAAATGTTTTAGCCTGGGGTTGCTTTGGTGCCACAGACACCTTAATTCTGGGCCATCTTGTAGGCGATTCATTACAGCGTGGTGACATTACCACGCTGTGATTAGTCGTTTGCAAAACTGATTTGAATCCTGTGTGTGTCACTAATGCAGTGATTCCCGTCAGATTGTAGGCACATACTTTGGATGGGGACTCCGTGTGCGCCGGTCAACCTCCTGCAACTACGGCCAAAAATCACTTTAGAGGCTTGCAGTTGAAGTTGAACAAGAACTTTCAATGCAACACTGATCCCAAGAGCCTTATGCTAGCCATTCACAGCCCGATAAATAGCCCGATCAACCAAGCCCGATCGAAGTTTGCCGATAAAAAAATCGGCGTTTTCTCGGATGATCTAACAAAAAATCCCCACATAGAAAAAATGATTTTTGAACTATGTAACAGTTTTGATTGTACATCATAGTCGGAGTTTATCGTCATTTTTGTCGTCCAATTTTTCATTCAATGGGAAGTAATAGTAATATCTGGGATGATCGGTGTTCATTTAGTCGGGCGCTACAAGAAAAGTAGAACGATGTAACCGGACCGATTAAAATTTTCCAACATGTCCGATCATGTGATGCCCGATTTTCTGCTAAATTTTGATTGGGAAAGCTCTGTCGGACCATGTGGGCAAAACCCGATTTATGCCCCGATTAACGGGCTTGGTTGATCGGGCTATTTATCGGGCTGTGTATGGCTAGCATAAGCAAATCTACCAAGGAACAAGGAAATATCATAGGTTTGGGTTGGTTTGATGCTACAGACCCTTAGAAGCTTGCAGTTGAAGTTGAACATGATCTTTGATGCAACAATGAACACAAGACCCTGAAAAAATCCACAGAGGAACAAAGAAACGTTTTAGGCTGGGGTTTCTTTGGTGCTTCAGACCCTTAAGCCCCCCATACACCTTACAATCTTACCATACAATTTCTGTACAATCCACTTTTCTTCTACCAAAGCAATGTAATATGAGGAGCTTTCTAAACCTTCCAGTCACTATGTATTCTATCAGGGAGGACCCGGCACTACATAGCAGTGATATATACCTTCCAACCACTATGTATTCTATCAGGGAGGACCTGGGACTACATAGCAGTGATATATACCTTCCAATCACTATGTATTCTATCAGGGAGGACCCGGCACTACATAGCAGTGATATATTCCTTCCAATCACTATGTATTCTATCAGGGAGGACCCAGCACGACATAGCAGTGATATATACCTCCCAATCACTATGTATTCTATCAGGGAGGACCCAGCACTACATAGCAGTGATATATACCTTCCAATCTCTATGTATTCTATCAGGGAGGACCTGGCACTACATAGTTGTTTGTAGATCTAATGGAAATTGTATGGAGTGATTGAAAGGTGTATGGGGGGCTTTAGAAGCTTGCAGTTGAAGTTGAACAAGAACTTTCAGTGCAACACTGATCCAAAGACCCTGAGAAAATCTACCAAGGAAGAAGGAAATGGGGTTGAGTCAGCGCTTCAGATCTTGAACACCTTGCAGTTGAAGTGCAACACTGATCTCATCAAGATCATTATCAAATTCACCAAGGTCCATCTTTAAAAAGAAATGGAGGTACATGTGCATCCAAAGTAATGGGACCAGTCGTGAGTTTACCGGCATGTTGGATCACTGTGCAGTAGATTTTCGGCCGACTGCAGGGCAATTGGCGGGAATTCGCATGACGGACGATCGGCTGAAAAATCGGCCAGGAATCTGCTGTCTATAGCCAGCTTTAGTCAAAGTCTACATTTGAATTCTATTAGAATGGTGAAGTAGATTGGCTACAGGAGAAGTGTAAATATGAAATATTTTTGTATAGTGTATATATTTTTTTAAACACAATATGACAAAAGACTGATTGCTTTTGTGTTTCTATCCACACATCTCATCTTTATCTGTAGGCACTTGAATAAAGCTAGCCACACACGGTTAAATTTTGGTTCAATTGATGCTCGAGGAATTCAATCGTCTAATCGAAAATCGATCTTAGTCACATCAACAATCAACATACACCCAACATTGAGTTTGCGATTGTGGTGAGATTTTGATTAAAAAATATTACTAAAATCGTCGATTTTGGTCTGGAAACGATTGAAGTTCAGATTGAAGTGGTCTATGTTATTATATCGAATCTAATCGATCCAGGAGAAACACCACAAACATCCACGATTATAAAACGATTTTGGCACAATCGACGATGATTTTCCAACATGTCCGATCAAAATTCGATTATTTTTTCTGCCTTCATCGAACAATTATCGTGGATCGTACCATGTGGGCATTTCTCGATTTTCCTTCAATCGATGAAAAAATTCATCTAATCGAGCATCGATTGAACCAAAATCGAACCGTGTGTGGCTAGCTTTAGAAGTAATAATTCCCAGTTAAATATGTTGAAGTCAATCATTTCCAAGGGGTGTATATACTATTTTAACAAGACTGTAAATTTTCCTGTGAGCAAAGAAAAAAAATCCTTTAAGCTTGTCTAAGAATTATTAAATATCCTGTATCCAAGCTACTAATTATCTCATTATTGGGGTTAATTATTCTTCTTACCGCATTCCTAAATCTCCTAAACAAATGGAAAACTTGTTCCCGAGGAGAGGGGATTTTTGTAGACTTCTTGTGGCGGGGTCAGGAAAGGTTCACAAATGTAAAACGCTCATGTGAATTATGAGATTACAACAAAGTTCTTTCAAGTTTTCAGTCCATAACAGATGGGAGCTGAAGTGTTTACGACAGACTGCAAGTTACTACAGGCCTCCGTGCAGAAAATGCGTTCTGTCTAAATAAATGGACACTGCCGTCTATTATAAACACACTGGGCTGAAGTAGTCATCTTCTCGGAATTGTGCATGGGTCTTCATTTATTTTTATCATTTTATTTCTAAAGATGTCAATGTCTGCCACAAATGTATTATTAAAAAAAAAGGTTCCAATACAAATTTGAATTTAAAGCGGATGTATATTCAAAACTCAATATTCAATATATATATAAATATATATATATATATATATATATATATATATATATATATATATATATATATATACAGGGGTGCACATAAGTGGTACTCTGGTACTGAAAGGGGGCTAAAACCTAGCTCTGCGTACCGGCAATATTGTTACACAGCTCATATGTGTACTAACAACTTGGAGGCGCTCCGTGTCTGGGCGGCCGCAGCTAAATGTTACATGTATACAATTTATGTCACTTGGATAACTGCAGGGAAACATGAATAACTATGAAAGTTTGCAGTTAGGGGGGTGAAATTGGGAATGTAAATTAAAATTCAAAAACAAAGATTGGACTTCTAAGGGTGTTGGAGATCTGGGGGATGAAAGTCAGAGTAGGCATATGTCAGGGTAAAATCTGACAAGAGAAAAGCACTGTGTGACTATGAAAGGTTGACATTTGGACTGCTGGTAGTCTCAGAGGTTAGTTACTAACCCAGAAAATGTCAGGGTTGTACCGCTGAAGTATAAGATCTGGGGGTTCAAGTGTGTTGTACTGTGAGAGTTACATGTGACCCAAAGCCAGCTGGTGACCTGTGGATGGAGACAGCTAATCGGAGGCTCAATCAGGAACAGGGAGGTCCATCTGCAGCAGAACCCACCATGCAGGAAGCTGATACAGAGGATAGTGAGAAAGACCACATAAATATGGGGTGAGTACCAAACACCATCTCCTGGTACTCATCTGAGGAGCTCACTTAAAAGTTATTTTCACCCCTGGATATATATATAAAATGATAGTTCGACTTACCTCGGAGCTGGTACAATGGTGATGTAGCTCTCCACAATACTTTAAAAAATATATACTTACCTACTGTTCCCTGGAATAATTTGGGAGATTCCATATTTCTCTACCTGGCTTCCGGAGGTTAATATAGTGCAATATGGTAATATTGCCATATAATGGTTTTCAATGGAGAAATTGTCTGTGCAGTTTTCATTAAAGAGCCATGATCAGGTACTTTTCCAGCTGTAGGAACATGGGCACAAGGTGCACAACCTAGTGCAACAACGTAAAGTATTGTAAAAAGTAAAATAAAACAAAAGACAAAATACTCACATTAAAGGAGGTTTTCAGGCTTAGCGAGGATTGATCTCTCAGGGCCGTGTGCTTACCAGGAAGACGTCACTTACGAGTTACGGATGAGACCCCGTCTTGGTTACAGGTGCTCAGCGGGATCAATATGGCGCATTTCGAGCGGCAGCTCTTTGTCAACCATCAACTTTTCCAGCTGTCACTGCTCTCAGAGATGCCGGCTCTTCTGCTCCGCTGTGGTGCTGCGTCATTGTCGAGAAGAGACATTCTAAATGTAACCATTACAGGTAAATTTTAAGAGGTGCATTCTTCCCTATTATTGGCACCTCTAGTGCAGATCATAAGAACAAAAGCGATTGGTGCACTTTGAGACATTTTTTTTATTGTATTTATTTATAGTATACTTAAATTTAGGCCTTTTCCAGGCTGCACTTACAAAAAACTTGGCCAAACCCATAGTTGTAGCATGCTTATATTTTGGGGTTGTATGATGCCAGTTGACTACTTCATTCGAGGGATCATTATATTTCCTAGCAGTCCCGAGGTAGACACTTTAAACATTGCTAGTCAACCTACTACTATGTTTCATACCTGTAATAACTAACATCAGCTGTTCATTGGATGATTGCGCCATGTTTCCTTGGTTCTACCCATCCTACACTTTCTTGTATAATGTAATGTATAATGTTTATTTATTTTTTTACAAAAAGTTTTAACTATATGTTCATTGGAAAAAAGAGGAGGCATTTAAAGCAGTTTTACACTCAAAATAAAAAAACAGACATACATTACACAGACACAATACTCACCTGTCAGCAGTTCAGATGCTGGGAAACTGCTACACAAAAAAAAAACACATTATACTCACTTCACTTGCTTGCAGATGTCATGCTAGCATCTTGGCTCCTGGCTCCTCTCCACTCTCCACTCCACCTCCTCCTCCTGTCTTTCTCTATCAGAGCTGCAGAGACTCATAGGGGAGGGGGGGTTGTGAAAAGGGGGAATCGTCTGCTGATGATTTCCTGCCTGGCAGAGATCTCCCAGACACCACTTTGGCTGCCTGAGCATCACGTAATGCAGTGGGAGGGGAGCGCTGGTAACAAGCCCATGTCCCATGTACCACCTGCTGGTGGCGCTGTGCTAGTGCTTTCCATGGCTAGGTTCCCTAGTCACCAGCAGGTAGCTTCCTGCAAGTGTGGTGTGGGTTGAAGCACACCTGCCTCGTTAGAGGGATATATAAGTGTGCTTCAACCACATTATGCGGCTGAGCATTTCATTTGATTTCCTGCTTCTATCCTGTCTGACTCTGCACCCTGGACACTCCTGGACTTTTTGCACCTGCGGAGTCTGAACCCTGGACACTCCTGGACTTTTGCACCTTTTGTTCCTGTTTTGTCCAGTAAACCTTTTTTGATACCCCATACCATTGTCTGGATGTCAGCGTGTGCAATTTGCCTGGTCGCTACCCCTTCTCTGAATCCTGACACCTCCAGCTGTTAGAAGAAGATTCGTTTTCTACAATGAAGGATCTCAGCATTATCGGCTTAGCTGCAGCTGATAATGCTGAGTGACCTCCCAGGTGGTAGGTCCGCTTTAAGGCTGGTTTCACAGGGACAGCCAAGAGTGGTGCAGTTACCAATTTATGGGTTTGGCACATCCAGTTATTTATTGCAAACCACCTGTGTAGGTTAAAATGATAATCCTTGGTACAATGGTAGACATTTTTTCAACAAATATCAAGGTTGGATCACAACTTGGTCAAAGTCTTTCAATTTGGCCTCCTATGTGTTTGACATCCCTGCTTTAATGGAGTCAGGTGACTGTGTTCTATTTGCATTATCAATTAAAATGTGTTTATTGCCTTAATAATGACTTTCCTATGGGATAATATTTGGAGAGCCATTATGGACAGACTCACAGCAAAGCAGAATTGGATAGTTTAGCTCATCCTTGTACATTAGACCACAGTAACGAATTCCATGTACTGTGCAATGATATACTGTATATGCGACCAAAGTATGAATGGGATAGCTGCCAGTATCCGAGATATCACTGACTTTCTACATTCACCTGCCAGTTTCAATTATCCAATTAATTAGGTATAAGAGGGCTTATGGATAGAGGCCAACGCTCAGGGAGTAACCAGCTTGCTGGAGTCATATCACAACAGAAACTGCTGGAAGGTTGGTGGTTAGATAAGGAACATTCTGGAGGCAGAGCTTGTCCATGTACTGAAGTTATCAACTCTGATATAATGTTAACAAAGCTTCTAAACTAAGCAGATGCTAAGCTTTTCCTGTGATTGGCTTCAGCTAACAAAAGAGGTCCTTGTATAATGAGTTCCGTTCCAGCTTGCACAGGTACTATGATGAAGTCTGTTTCGTATCATGTTGAAGTGAAATTTCCTAGGTGCTCCAGGCAACTCTTACAATAAAAAATTTCCTCACGTTTGTCTGCAATAGAAATGCTTAAAATGATATTGGTAATTGCATGTAGATTAGGGCTGGGCAAACGTTTTGACTCATGGGCCACATTGGCTTCTTAAATTTGATAAAGGGGCCGGACCAAGATCCTGTAATGGCCAACCCGCCATAGGTGTGCCGATCCATGATCACTAATGATGTGATATTGTTAT
This sequence comes from Ptychadena robeensis, assembly GCA_036250615.1. Lineage (NCBI taxonomy): Eukaryota > Metazoa > Chordata > Amphibia > Anura > Ptychadenidae > Ptychadena > Ptychadena robeensis. Next base: position 87,514,980 of record CM070039.1, read on the forward strand.
GTTTAAAAATTTCCTGAAAAATGCTCATTCATTGCCATGAGCAGAGATAGAGGTTGCCTGTTGTCGCCATGAGGATTGGCCCACAGTATCATCACATGATTACCACTGCATCAACCCAAGGCAACGTTCGGACACCTCTAGGCATTATGTGCACTCATTGCAGAGAACAAATAGGGGGGAGCATTTGTGAGCAAAGTGCCGGAAATAAAGGGTAAACATGCCGGATCCGGCCCCCGGCCTTAGTTTGCCCACCCCTGATGTAGATTGAAGTTCAGCTAATTAAACTGTGCAGTTGGTGTCCTTGATTGGCTCAATAGGATTGGCAATATGGAAGGAAGGAACTGTAAGCTGGTCCGTAAGGTGGAGGACAGAAATGGAAAAAAAAAATTGTAAATATCCCACTGTAGTGTAGTCACCCAAACCAAGTGTGGTACTGTCCCCTTTAAGGCCAAGTCCCAGGAGGCTTTGCAGCCAGAGGAGCTAAAAGCTCGATTTCAGGAAGAGGAAGCTCAGTCCAGAGCAGGGAGACCTGATGAGACAGTGGCAGCCGGGCACACTAGCTGGCTCCAGGCTCCACATGCTCACACGTCTATGCTGGTGTGCCCGCGGACCTAATAGTACGCGCTACTCGTCAACCCGGTTGCCAGGCATTCTGCCCCGTTCATTACAACTTGGAGTGGGGTGGGGTGGGGCGGACGTTACCTGGTGGGACCTACACCTTGGGATCTGTTCCCGATTAATCCAGTTCTGGTCGGGCTGCACAGCTGTGGCTCACCTGTTCACTATTGGGACCCACATACCCTCTACCTGCAAGGAGGACCTGTCCCCGTGTGTTAAGGAGCAGATTGTGTGAAAGAGACTATCTTTCCATATTGTTAAGGACGTTTTACCGTGACTTACCAGCATCTATTTCTGTTCTGCTGTGGTTTAGTTAATAAAAGGGGTTTTCAAGCAGTACGTCCGCCTCCGTGTCGTTGGTTGATCCTGAACCTGTACACCACTATAAACATGTGTTTCCCAAACCCACCATAGCAAACTTTTAAAATGTTTGGCAGCCCAGCAGAGGCTTCTCAGAGATCTCTGCCTGAGCCTTGTAAGCTTTTCTTACTGGATAATTTTCCTTTAAATATGACCAGTAGGCACCACAATGTAATTACCGAACGTTCTCTTATATAACAGACTCAGTGTGACTTGTCCCTTTTCTTTCCCTCAGACAACTTCTGTCGAGGGGTGTGGCTGCTACTGATGCCAGCATGGAGGACAGTCGTAGGAGGACAGCGAGTAGGGAAAAAGGTATTTTAAGGCAAATCCCAGGGAATGTCATTTAAAAATCATAGCACACGTCTGTACAGGTCTATAAGTAGACAAGAAGGTTGGAGACTTCATCTTGGCTTTAAACCCAAATGCTGCGGGAACACAAGAGAGATTAGTACATTATATATAGAAAATACCGAGCAGATAATGATTTTCAGTAACTCCTAAATTCAATTTATTACAATGACGCTCTTTGTCGTGGACCCAAAATAGTGTTTTGGAGGTTTGGCAAGGAAGATGAACAATTTTTTTCTTTCCTTGAAGGAAAACCACATTTTAGCATTGAATGCTCGATTTTCATAACATAATATTATAGACTATTATGGATGAATCACCAACAATAATATTCATTATCCAAACCTATAGTTAGGCAGGTTTTACTTCAGTAAAGAATAAAGCCATTTAATAGTAGCCCAGACTGACTCGGGTGCATCTTCCAACGTTTGTACAGATCCTGGAACAATCGAACGGTTGAAGAACAGAACATTTTGGGAAAGGGCTGAACCTCCAATTTTAAACATGTGCGGGCCAAACCCACGAGAGCAACCTTTACAAAAGTTTATAGTCAACTAATGGCGCTCATCATAGGCTTTGGGTTTCTGTTTTTTTTTTTCTTCTTGAAAAGAAATATCCATAGAAGTGAGTCCAAGAAACTAGACATGAAAAACTAGGGAAATATATAGAAGAAAACTTTGAGTGCAGTTGATTTGACTTAAAACTGCAGATATAGTATAAAGGTCCCCATACACCATAAGCCGGGAACACTTGACTTGATATACAAGCCGTTCGAGGTTCCTGACGGCAGCACGATGGTGTCATTGCGCTGCTCCCTGACATCAAAGGAGCTGGAGACACAGCAGTGCTCTGACGATGCATTGCAGGGAGACCCTGCCAGGCCAGTGACGTATCTATCGATAAAGGAAGGATGCAGTCATGGAGTACACATATTAAAAATACCAACAACATTGTCTTTGAAGATTTTTATTCATCCAAGTTATGGTTTAGGTCAATCATGGACAAACTATGGCCCACAGGCAATTACTGGTCCTTGTGGTTGTTAAATCCAACCGTTGCATCGTTGTGGCCGCCATTGCAGTGTGTGTGCACAACCTTAGTGTTGAAACAAGAGAGCGATCAATGACTTCTCAATAAATGCTGGGGGACACTGCAGCACGGGGGACAAGCCTGGCATCCCACAATCTCCTTACCTCCACAAGTGACCAGTGTGACCTACTCCACAAGTGACCATAGTGACCTACTCTACAAGTTGGCTGGCTGCATATGATATGGGTGTGATAGATGGGTGTGAGCGTGCATGGCGCTCGAAGCGGCCATCGTTCTGGCCCATATCTACATGTGTGTACCCAGCTTTACACTTTACCAGTCCCTCTAATTCCTACTATATGACGCCTTTAATGAAAATGTAAAATATTAAAAAAACAAACATTATACGGATAAGGAAAGTAACATACGGACACATATTTCAGAAGGTCAATAGCTGCTTCTGTCAACAGGGATGTTACAAGTAGACTGTTGCCTGGAAACACCACTTGTGGAAGATTTGAAGAGATTGCAGTATTTGTGATATAATCAGTTTAGGATGAGAGGCTTCATTTGCTGCTCGGCTTTTCTCCTAAAAAAAACTAATGAGTTTTCCCTCGTCTATATTTTAATTAAGAACCTATCATGAGCTAGGTCACTGTTGGACATTGTATATGGGGAAATCAACAAAATACTTTGTGACACAGTGTCAAATATTATCAGCCTTATTAAATATTGTATATCACATAACCTTTATGTGGATACAAAAAAACATTTCAATGCCTTTCCAAGAATTCACTATTTCCAAGTATGAAGAAAATCTGTAGAGTGGTTCTAGTGTTTTAGAATGGCTAGTACCCTCATTGCCAGATACCTCTAGGTCAGTGGTTCTCAACCTGTGGGTCGGGACTCCCCTGGGGGTCGTACAACAATTTCACAGGGGTCACCGAGTTCTGGAAGCATCAGAGCTGCTCCTAACAAGCAGCAGCGTGATGCCCACAAGTGAGGTGGTAAGTTAGGAGCAAGAGTAATGCCCCCCTCCCTCCCAATGTAGAAGAGATGGGGTGTTATGCTCTCTCCTAACTTCCAATATAAGGAAAGGGACATTACACTTACCTGACCTGTGCCGGAAGTGACATCGCCGAGTTTAACTTCCGGTATTTAGAACATGAAAGTGCAGGTGCAGAGTGTTATTTCCGCATTCCAAATACAGGAAGTTACACTTTGTGATGTTAATTTTAGGGTCTATTAGATTGTAAGCCCGACCGGGCTGGGTCCTCTACTCCTCCTGTGTCATAACCTGTACCTGTGTGTACTATCATGTGTTGTATCTCCACTAATGGAGGGTGGATGTAGTCACTGTTCCCATCCCTAAATTGTAATGACTAAAGCCAGATTGTATTCCAAGACTTTAGTCAACCTGCAGAAGTTTTATGTAGCGGCAGCTGCAAGGGAGGCTCCCGGTTAGGTGACAGCACTGTTTGCTGGGATTTCCCTGAAGGACAATACACCTTACCTTTAGTGATGAGTGGCATAGGCAACATTCGTATTCGCGGCATGCCACAAATTTTATGGAAAACATTCGGAAAATATTCGCATTCGGCAATATTCGGGTTTTTTTTTATTGCGAATATCGGCAGTTTTTATTGCGAATTTCGCGCAATATATGATTAACATGGTGCGAATTGTTATGCGAATTTTTAAACTGACAATTTTCCCAATATTCGCATCTCCCCAATATTCATTTAAAAAACTGTTGATGGGGTTGCTAAGCTCTTGTTGCAGCCTTCCCATTCGTCCACTTGCATTGAGAGGTATGTGTAATGGATAAAAAATACCGAATATCCGGAATTGCAATATATTCACCATCTTCGCGAATTTCTGAATTGCCGATATTCGCGATTAATATTCGGAATCCGAATATTCGCGATCATCACTACTTACCACGGCACCGATCTTTCTAAGCGCTACAAACTCTCTCCAACTCCCACAATTGATTTGCGGAGTAACTCCTGGCCAATTCCGGACCGAGCTGCCTCCTACCCGTAGAGACGCATAGCCCCACCCACCAGCTCTCCGAGAGACGATTCCACCACTTCCTGATACACAGGAGAAATTTTATCAACACCCTTATTGCCAAGATTTACATATACATATTAGATGCCTCAGGCCTGAAGAAGCCAGAATCGGCGAAACATGTAGTCTCTACGCATCTATACAGTTCTCAATACATTTATTCACCGCTACACTTTATGTGTGTTTAAGTGTAGCGGCTATCTTGGCTTATTTTAAATGGTTTTCTTTTTCTTTTATGTATGTTAGTATCTGCTGTGACTGGAATCACAGAAATAAAGTTGTTTATGTAAGACAAAGCAGTATCATTTATACCAATAAAGCGAAAAAATGTGCAGGGATGAACCATGCAGCATTAACCATATATATATATATATATTTTTTATTGAAAGCCTTCAGCATATGCTTGCTCACACACAAAGTGAACTTTACACCCAGTGCAAAGTGAAGTGTACACAGTGAACAACACAAAAATGCACTTTCATTGTCCCACTCCTAAAGAAACTAAGGATTCGCTACCCTGAAAGGGGTGACTGGTGGACCAAGTAGATGAAGCTACCTGGCCCTTGAAGTGCCCTGTTCCCTGGGTGACCATGACCAGAGTTCAGTCTCCCAAGTACTAGGGAAAAGGAGCCTCCGAAGCAGACTCCCTCAATGGGTTCCCTCCAAAGAGGGTTCCCTGACTTTCCAGGGGGGTGCAGACTACATAAAAAATAAATAAATAAGTGTTCAGTTTTACAGAAAGAATGGGGCTTGCCTACTGCCAAGCTATGACAATTTCTCCTGTCATGGCCAAAAGGCCACCCTCCACGAGGTTGGTGCTAAATAAGGGTACGACAGTGCATAGTTTAAAATGTAACATAAACAATGGTCCCCATCTGTGAGTTTTAAGGCACCCCTGGGTCCCCAGGGGCACTTACACCAAGGGCAACCTCTCAACCCCCTGACAGAGCTGCTCCTACCAGGTGGAGTGATGACCAGTAATAACACTCATTCTCTACCTGGGAAAGGGCCTCAAGAGACTTGGGAGAAGGTTTCCCAATGTCACCTACCAATTACCACACATGGAGTATCCAGGTCATGGGAGACACTCGACCATGCCCCTTTAGCACCCAAGCTGGTCCAAGAAATGCAGGAGTTACCCCCATACATTCACCTTACCAAGCCAAAAGGCCAGTGTGGGGGCAGCGCTTTGTGCCAGCAGAGTGAAAAACTAGCATGTGTCTATACACTAGCAGTACCCATTCTCGGAACCCACTGATCAACTTATGGAGAGTCACATTTGACAATCCAGCAACTAGTGATGTTCGGCCATCAGTATATAGTCGAATTTTGACTTCCTGTCAGGATCTGGTCCACGGCCTGGTAAGATATGTCGACGGGGGGAGGGTCAGGATCCATGTTATGTGCGGCCCTTTAGTGATGCCGAGGGCCGCACTTGTGGCCCTACTTATCAACTCAGTTGCCCACCACTGGGCTAAACATAAAATTTTCTTGTATGAGACTCCTTGTCTGCGCTCTCCATCTATCAAAACAATAAAAAGATGTACAATCAGAGATGAGAGCAGAAGTCCTGAGATGTGCAGCTAGCCTGGAATTTGCCGGTAAACCTGTCTTGACCTAAATTCTGTCAACAGTATTCTCACGGGAAAATGTCGTCTTTTCATGCTTGGTAACCATGAGCGAGTTTCCAGCCAAAGACAGGTGACCCTGGACATTTACCAGATGTTTGATTTCAAGATTAAGTTTTCTAAACCGTTTAAAAATTATTAAGGTATTCTAGCATGACCGCCCGAAAGCACGATCATCCGGGACAAGACGGTGTAAGTGGATATGTTTACCACACAGAAATCACGGACGGTAGAGAGGGGCTTCCAGGCTCGATGTTCAGCAAAACGTCTGAAACATGTTGCCCAGGCAGGTAATCATTTGTGCTACTAAATGAAATGTGTACCAGATGTCTGTGGCGTCACCGGTGACCCTGTGACAAGCCCTGACCACTTATGAAATACTTCCTTCTTTTGATCACAAAGTCATATGTGGCCAACAGATTGTTTTCATTTGTGATTTACCAAACAAGAACAATACAGAAGTCGTTGTAAGGGACCAGGCACCAAATGGTAAGAGGACCTGCTTTGTTCAGGACATAGAGCTTGGGATGAGATTCTCTCCACGGCTACAAATGTGTGCAAACTTATTTATAAAGCATTTAAAATAAGCAAGTTATACGTTTTATTGATATTATAACTTTTATATGCATAGCACCAACATATTATGCAGTGCTGTACATTATATTAGACTGTTTTTCAAGTAATGCTAGCCATACATATGCCGATAAGTGGCCGATTTTTAACCTGTCCGACGGGTATGCGCGCTCGCGCCGTCGGTCAGGTTAAAAATCGGCTGCTAATCGGCATGTGCCCACAT
>CM070039.1:87523158-87537963 GCA_036250615.1 Ptychadena robeensis
TAACTGTCCTCCACACCTCCTGTCCTCTTTACATCTCCAACCTGGTACATAAATATACCCAAACTGTCCCCCACACCTCTTGTCCTCCTTACATCTCCAACCTGATACATAAATATACCCTAACTGTCCCCCACACCTCTTGTCCTCCTTACATCTCCAACCTGATACATAAGTACACCCCTAACCGCCCCTCCGCTCCTCCAGTGACCTACTAATGACATTCCTACTCATAAAATCATCACATGCGTGACTTTAAGACTTCTCTTGGGCGGCTCCTACTCTCTGGAACTCTCTCGCTCCCCCCATTAGACTTGCTCCGACCTTTGGCACATTTTAACATCACCACCATGCCAGTCCCCCCCACACTTATTATATACTCATTTCTCTAACCTATTAGACTGTAAGCCCGATCGGGCAGGGTCCTCTACTCCTCCTGTGTCATATCTAGAGATGGTCGAATTTTTCGACTTGCTAACTTTGTGAGCTGATTGTAAAGCCCCTGAACATGGCATCATCACCAAAATTGCTGGTGATGTAGAGAAGGGTTGGGGGGACATTTGAAAAAAAGAAGTGTTGCTTTAGCACATGTACTTTTTGCATAAATTAAGTTCAAAGTTAAAGTCGAAATTCCGATTTTCGAAATTTTTACTTGACTTTGAACTTAATTTGTGCAAAAACTATTTGTGTTAGAGACATACTTTCTTTTTTGGAGTATACCCCCAACCCTTCTCTACATCTCCAGCAAGTTTGGTGATGATACCATGTTCAGGGGCTTTGCAATTAACTCGAAATCGGCGAAATGGTCGAATTTTAAAAAAAAAATTCGACCATCTCTAGTCATATCCTGTACCTGTGTGTTATTGTGTGTTGTCTCAACTCAAATTTATTGTACAGCGCTGTGTAATATGTTGCCTCAATATAAATAATGATAATAATAAGAGCCACAAACGGTCACCACTAACAATACATCGATTGCCGAGCAATGGGCCAAAAGAAACTGACAGGTCCTGCTTGCCTTCTGTTAGATTTCTGCAATATCTATTTTTTCAGTCGATCGTATCAGATCGGCAGGAATCTATTTCCCATCAATCTACCTCATCTATCGATAGTTGTGGTTGAATGAAAAAAGCGTCAGGTATATGGCTAGCTTAAAGCGGACCTACCACTAGAGATGGTCGAATTTTTTTCATCACCAAACTTGCTGGAGATGTAAAGAAGAATTGGGGGTATATTACCAAAAAGAAAGCATGTCTCCAACTAAAATAGTTTTTTCACAAATTAAGTTCAAAGTCAAGTAGAAATTTCGAAAATCGGAATTTTGACTTTAACTTTGAACTTAATTTATGCAAAAACTACATGTGCTAGAGCAAAACATTTTCTTTTCAAATGTTTCTCCAACCTTTCTCTACATCTCCAGCAAGTTTGGTGATGATACATTGTTCAGGGGCTCTGCAATCCACTCACAAAGTTAGCAAGTCGAAAAATACGACCATCTCTACCTACCACCTCTTGGACAGAATGGGCTTTTTCCGAGATTGCTCCTTCCACCATGTGACATTGCTCCCAGGCGCAACGTCATACCGTGGCAAGAGCAAGAGAATTTGGGACATCTGTCCCAAGTGTCCATGCGGCTGTAAGAAGTCAAGTCTGCCCAGTCCCACGGGATTGTAACGTCAGCATTACATCTGGAAGACTTTGAGTGATGGGTGATGAGAGGTGCTCCTCTTATAACTGCAGCCGACATAGTGATGGGAGATGTCGACTGCAGTGATGAGAGGTGCTCACCTGGCCGAAGCCACTGGGTGGAAGTGGCTTCGGTTTGCCAGTACTTGAGATGCTGGCATCAGGAATAATAAGGTGAGGAAGGCAAGTATGTTGGGTTTTTTTTGTGTGTGTGTGTGTGTGTGTGTGTGTGTGTGTGTGTGTGTGTGTGTGTGTGTGTGTGTGTGTAGCAGTTTTCCAGGATGTAAACTGCTGACAGGTGAGCAAAGTCTCTATTTAATGTATATATTTTTTTGTTTTAGTTTTAAAGGGCTTTAACTTCTGTAAACATTTTATTTATTAGCAAACAATTTAACCCGAGAAAAGATACAGAGATATCTGTAGAAAGTCTGCCTTCTCATGAACTTGGAGAAAAAACATAACATTTCTGAAGGAGACTATGCTCCCAGAAGATGCCCCATAATTATACTTCCCTGTCACATCTCTGTCCAAAATCCAGGCGAAAAATGGATGAAATTTTTTTGGTCATAGGATCTCTAATGTGACTTCCATTCCAGCGAGAGAAAATAACTTAATCTTCTCTGTGGATTTGACTCATTCTTGGCTCCCATCAACTGACCAAATCCCTAAGCTGTGGCCTGTTTGTCTGTCCGAGACAATGCCGGATTTTTTCACTCCAAGCTAAAGCCTTCACCTCATTCCTTTCCACGGGCCTTTCATTTAAAGACATATTAAATCCATATGACCTCTCCTGCAGCAGGCGCAGCGCAGACTACTTCGTCTATTGAATCCGTCATTTCAAAGGTAGGAGAAAGCTGCCCTTATACGAACCCCCAGTCCAGGCGAAGTCTGGCTGCCCACATCCACGTTCATAGACCTGAGCAGAGATATTTCCCAGCTTGTCCAATATACTGTTAATTAGCATTAGTATCTATCTATCTATCTATCTATCTATCTATCTATCTATCTATCTATCTATCCCATATCTATCTATCTATCTATCTATCTATCTATCTATCTATCTATCTATCTATCTATCTATCTATCTATCTATCTATCTATCTATCTATCTAGTACAATCGAGTGCTGTGCGCGCTCACGGAGATCGATTGTGCACTTATCTATTAAGAAATCTACCCGTGTATTCAATACTTCGAGCGGGATCAATCATTCCCGCTCAAAAACAATGTTATCAGACATGACTGTAAATCATGGTCGATGTCTATTGCTTTGGATGGGGACTGCGGGTCCCCATCCAAAGCATCGGCTGAGCTGGATGACACAGAAGTGCTGTGCTTCCAGCTCCTTCGATATCAGGCTCAACGCTGGAGCTTCCTCGAACAGCTTGAATATCGAGCCGTGTATGCCCACCTTATGACTGCAGCAGAACAGGTCCTAATGTTTTTTAACTAAATAATTTACTTTTTACGCTGATTTCTAAAGCACTTTACTTTAGTCAACTTTTAAAAAAATGTATTGCAAAAGAAAAAAAACGTTTTTTTCCCTTGTATCTGATTGAATATTATTAAAGTGAAATTTTACAACATTCACTAAGCTACGTGAACCCCTTAGCGGTAATCTATGAGTATGGCTTGAAGGTAGAGTTTGAGACGTACCCAGTTTGTCCGCTGTTTGTGTTCGTCCCAAGCGTTAAGGGAGCGGGAAACCCCAGTGATTCTCTATATCGCCACACCCCATCTGTCAAGGTAGGAGATCTGGACGGGGTAAGAGAACTTGCACATGCCCAGTTGACATGGAAGGACATGTCGACGGGTAGGACAACTTTTCAGAACACCGGTATTACAATACAGGCAAGTGGTGAGGGCAACCCCCTGACGTCTATCCTCTATCTATCCCATATCTATCTATCTATCTATCTATCTATCTATCTATCTATCTATCTATCTATCTATCTATCTATCTATCTATCTATCTATCTAATGCTCCAGGCAAGCCTGTGATATTCTCCAGTGTTGGTGTCCTCTGCTCTTCCTGGTTCCACCTCCCTTGCATCATCACTAATGTAAGGGGGTTGCCCTCGCCATTTGCCTGTATCGTAATGCTGGTGTTCTGAAAAGTTGTCCTACCTTGACAACTGGGCATGTGTAGGACAGATGAGTTCTCTTACCCCATGCAGATCTCCTACCCAGATAGCCATACTAGCCATAGCCAACAGGCTTTGGGTGTAAGGGTAAGGGGTTGGGGGGGGGGGTTAATTAGGTCTCAATTAGAGAGTATTTTTTTATTCCCCAATAAAAAGTAGTTTTCTCTTTCATCACTAAGGGCAAAATTACATCTAGATGGAACATGAAATTGTGTTAAGCGGATTCAGTTAATATTAGTATGGTGATTGTGACAGATGCACCATATGCAGTTTTAGTGTGTGTAGAGACAATATCACATAAGTCACCCGTTTTCCTTATTTTTGATTCTGCAATATTTTATATCACTTATATTAGCGTATTATGTATTGAAGACTTTATTTACACAATAAGCATTTCAGAATGATTGGCCCATGATACCATGTTTCCAGGGAGCTGAAGGCAAAACCCAAATTAATAGCTTACAGTATTGGAAAGTGGAACGTCCTTTACATCTACCTGAGGGAGGCCCTGAGGAAGGGGGACTGCTGAGCCCCCGAAACGCGTTGGATATTCCATCTATTGTATTTACACATTAACAAAACCTTGGACTGGACTTTATAAGCTCGGTGGATTAGTGCTTTGGATTTCTGTATCTTCCTTTATATGTCTCCCTCACCTCACCCTACATGTCTTTTTGCTATACTTACCTTTTTCTGATGTCTTGCGGGTGATCATGATTTTCTATACTGCTCCCAATTTTCTCCAAAATCCTTATAGAAGTTGACAGCAGCTTTTCTTGATGACATCGGTACTATTTCTTGTATAAATATACAGTAGATGACGAGCGCTCTGGTGACACACCCATAACACTTGCATTCATTTCTATATCTGTATGTGTTTATATGATGGTGTTAGGTCTCGAACCTGTAACCAACAGCATTCTGGACAGTAGCCTTGCCCACTAGGCTGTCTGCCCTCTTGGACTTTCCTTGTATTTCTTTCATCTGCCTTGCTCCAGCCTTGCCTAGCTAATTGCCCTGATCTTTGCTGATTACTGTACCTTGGGACTCTGATCTCGCGGCATCTCCTGAATCCTCTCTGCTGTTTCTACTTAACTCCCACTGCCGACCCTGAACCGCCTACCATTCTTCTGCCTTCTCCTTTCATCCGAATGTCTACCGCTGCCGACCCGAACTGTCCGACTACTCTGCTTGCCGCCCGCCTCGACTCCCTGCTTGCTATATCACAACTACGCCTCCAGCGGCCCTTGCCACTGGACTCCACTCCTCCAGCCTAGTATCCGCCTACTTAGGTGAGCCTATAGGACACTTACATGGTGTGAATTATTCAACCAGAATGCCAAATTGAGGAAGCACTGTTGAAATTTAAATGGCAGAGGACAGGAATACTCAATGGCTTAATGGGCAGTTGGTGGCAGCTCAATGATTTTAGTGGGAATGAGCTTCTAAGTGATTATAGAAATTAGTTATAGTACTTACCGTATGTATAAGCTCATCTGGACCAGACATGGGTAAACTATGGCCTGCAGGGCCATACCTGCCCTGTTTAGCCCTTTTTTCCAGCCCATTGTCAACTTGGTGACTAGACTCTCCTTTTCCCCTCCACTCACTGCAGGGGCTTTGCCATAAGACAACGTGGTGAGGTAATGTGTTGACTCTCTAGGGTCGCCCCTTATGGAGATAGGGGGACACCTCTAGGCATTATTCTAATGGGCAACCTTCAGGTAATGCAAATTTAAGAACCCATTGTGGCCCACAAATCAAAGTTTGCCCAACCCTGACCTTTGATTTCTTTTAGGGTATGTTTCCATGGTGTGGAGGACTCCGTCGGCACCCCCTGCGCTAAGCGTATCCCATGATAATGGTGTCGATGGAACCTATCCATATCCTCCGCCTACCTGACCACCAGCTTCCACGGCGTTGAGCCGTTCGGAAGTTTAGCATAGTGCAGTAAGTCGATCTCCGACTGGCTCATTGCCATGGAAAATGCCGATGCAGTAGGCAGGGATATGGATGGACTCCGTCGACATCCCCGTCGAGGTATTCGCTTAGCGCAGGGGCCGCCAATGTAGCCCACCACACTGTGGAAACATACACTTAGTCCCTATGAAAAATCCCTCAAATACCAGATGTACCAGTATGAAAGCCAATGGAGATGACAGGCCATTAATATTGTTAGTCATTCAAACACCTGTAGCTTGTCAATCAATATCTGGCCACATGCAGACCCTCCCAGTGCTTTCCGGATTGACGCCACTGTCTATAGAGCTGTAGTGTCTAAAGGGGAACACATGTGACACACAAATGAAGGAGGATTAAAGAGGATCTACCACCTGGGAGGTTACTCAGCATTATCAACTGCAGCTCAGCCGATTTTTAGGATATCCTTAATTCTAAAAAAATCTTCTGACAGCTGGAGAGGAGCTGGGTACGAGTTCTCCCCTCCCACTGCATTACGTCGCGCCTAGGAAGCCAAAGTCGTGTCTGGAACATCTCTCCCAGGCAGGAAATTGTCAGCAGCTGATCCCCCCTCTTCATACACCCCCCCCCCCCCACGGGCCTCTGCAGCTCCGATAGAGAAGAGACAGGAGGGGAGGTGGATTGAAAGTGGGAGTAGAGGGGGGGGGGGGTTCAGTGAGGGTGGAAGTCTGCAGATCTCCAGGATCTAAGATGCAGGCATGAGAACTGCAAGCAAGTGGAGTATAGTGTGGGGGGTTTTTTGTGTAGCAGTTTTCCAGCATCTGAACTGCTGACAGGTGAGTATTGTCTGTTTAATGTATGTCTGTTTTTTTAACTTGAGTTTAAAACTGCTTTAAGCTCATTCAGGTTAAGTAAAGGAAGTTTTTAGTGTTTTGTAGAGACCTAATGTACAGGAGCCAGTAACAGAAATCACTTATAGGATATTTTGGTTGGTGGCAGCTCAATGATTTTAGTTGGAATGAGCTTCTAAGTGACTATAGAAATTAGTTCTAGTACTTACCGTATGTATAAGCTCATCTGGACCAGACATGGGTAAACTATGGCCTGCAGGCCCATACCTGCCCCATTTAGCCCTTTTTTCCAGCCCATTGTCAAGTTGGTGACTAGACTCTCCTTTTCCCCTCCACTCACTGCAGGGGCTTTGACATAAGACAACGTGGTGAGGTAATGTGTTGACTCTCTGGGGTGGTCCCTTAAGCCCCCCATACACCACATACAATTACCATGCAACTTCTGTACAACCAACTTTTCTTCTACCAAAACCATGTAATAGGAGGACCTTTCTACACCTTCCAATCACTATGTATTCAATCAGGGAGGTCACTATACTACATAGTTGTTGGTAGGTCTCATGAAAGTTGTATGGAGGAATCTGCAGGTGTATGGGGGGCTTTATGGAGATAGGGGGACACCTCTAGGCATTATTCTAATGGGCAACCTTCAGGTAGGCGTGAGGTAATGCAAATTTAAGAACCCATTGTGGGTCTGTTTAATGTATGTCTGTTTTTTTTTATTTGAGTTTAAAACTGCTTTAAGCTCATTCAGGTTAAGTAAAGGAAGTTTTTAGTGTTTTGCAGAAACCTAATGTACAGGAGCCAGTAACAGAAAATCACTTATAGGATATTTTATTTTTGCTGTTTAAAATCTGTGCAATGTCAAAGAACGCACTTGTACGCACATTATGCAGAGATAGAACTATCGCATAAGAGGTGGTCAAAAGGCTACAACCATACATTCCATCTACATCAGTTTCATGGATATACAAAGCCTTTGTTCCATTAGATATTTTTTAGGCAATAAAACAAAAATGAGCATAATTATTGGCATCCCACCAAAACATAAATATATAAATTACACTTTTATACAGGATTTAATTTTTTTTCTTTTTGTTTCCTCTGTTTACGCAGACACAAACATCCATAGGCATTACATTATGAATCGTACACTTAACTGCAAAGGAGCAAACACACAATTTAATACATGTATTTCCAGTTTTGGCGCTGAATGCGTCTCGGTGGCTGAATGATTACTAGGTGCGGGCTAAGTGAATTAGAAGTCTGAAAAACGCAAAACTAAAGATTACCTTGGCTGCATTTTGTTCTAGCAAACCTTCAATCATGGCAAAAACTGGAAGGGAATGTATTCAAAGAACCTCCTCACATAATAAAATATCCACAGTAATAAGTTGGAATGAAATTGTAAATCTCCGTACTCTGAAATAACCGTATCATTAAAGATTCTGCTCTTAGGTGATGCAACAGCTATTATACGTTTAAGCCAACTTTGGTTTGGCGGCCATATTGCTTTTAGAAGACTTGGTAGACATAGTGTAACAAGCCAGACAAGTCTTGAGTAATTTAGCTTCATGTAAGTTCATTGATAATTTCTTCACCCATCACAACTAGTGCTTAAGTTCCTGTTGTGCCTTGAAATGTACTTTACCTTACACTAACTACATCACTATAATCAATTTTAGATAGTAGAGCCAATCAAAGAACAATAATTGAGCCATCTTAACTGCAAATCAATCTACTGTTAAGTGACCAATGGCACCCACTTTACAAGAATTCTTTGGTAGGCCACGGTAGCCATGTTTTTTTAATTAAATGGGCATGTACAAGAATACAGCTAATGAAACAAGAGAATCTGCTTTAAGTATATGGCAAAGTATGGTAGGCCTTCCTAAATATTGGCTGTATTATATATTACCTATAGGCACAAAGCCTTACATACAGAATAGAATTACTACACACAAGAAGATCGGTTTCTTATTGCAAACCATTGAACAAAAATTTGTTCAGTTGTCCTCTAAGGTCGTTTAGTGATCCACCATGTTGGATCGCTAAACCAGACAATGGGACTATTGATGTCTTTGAAGCATGGCACCTCTGACTCAACCACTTCATGAATCAGAGCAGGCTACTCATAAGAGATGTTCGAAGCCTGTTCTTAAGCTGGGTACACACATGTAGATATGGGCCAGATCGATGGCCGCTTTGATCGTCATGCGCGCTCACGGCCATCTATCTGGCCCATATCATATGCGGCCATCCCTGCTTTCGAGTGGGACCAATCAATCCCGATCAAAAACAGGGATATCGGACATGACCGTAAATCACAATGTCTCTCCAGCCAGATGACGTCATCACGCTGCTGCAGGGAACATCGAACGGCTCAAACATCGAGCCATGTGTTCCCTGCTTTAGACGTTTCAACCAACAAAAGTCCAATCTCAGACCTTTAACCTATTGATACATCAACATATTTTAATCAAAACCTAAAGAAAGGAAACCAACAGATAAGAGGCCCACAGCAAGCACATTGATGTTTTACATTTGTTGGGCAAATAGTTCGGTTTTGTCCAAGTTTTTTTTGGACACATTTTCATTTATCGATCTCTAGATGAGGACTGACACCTATTATTGTACCTGAATTTAACTCACAAGCTGGTATAATACTATTGTTATGTCCAAGACGTAAAAACAATGGTTCACTTTACAATATGTTGGGATCTACTTTATCGTATTGAGTAGCCAATTTCTGATGGTGTAATGTTGATAAAGTGAGGAAATGCATAGCATTGCATTCCACAATATTGAATATAATGAAGCTACATTTGCTTTGGATAATAGATATTGAAAATGTAAAATGAATCTATACCCAAGCCACTTAGGCTTTACTTGTATCTAACATTCCAATAATGTAATTTCTCCTTACTTCCTGCCGAGAGAAGAAACCTGGCAAAAAGATCCAATAATTCCCCATGCCATCCAAAACTAAGAAAACTGCCGATAATACCAGAGAAATATATTTTGATGACTAGATTAAGGAATACATATGCTTTATAGGGAATCTAGTGCTTCCAATTTGGTCATAAATATGGAGGACAAAAAGATGAATTAGCTGATTCTTATATTTAATGTTATATAAGTAAATACATTTAGAAAGAGAAAACATTACCCAATGTATAAGGGCATGGACAAATTTTAGATTTTGATACAGCATAGCAAAGACAAAATTAGTTCTAATTACACGTTTATTGATACATTATTGGACTGATGCATCATACCTGATAAAGCCCCAAGTCTGGATGAAACACGTTGCATCGTACTTCATAAAGCCCGAAGTCTGAGCGAAACACTTGCATTATACCTCATAAAGCCCAAAGTCTGGGCGAAACACGTTGCAAGTGTTTCGCTCAGACTTCGGGCTTTATCAGGTATGATGCAACGTTTTTCGCCCAGACTTTGGGCTTAATCAGTTACTGTATTGTAACATATGTGCACATTGTGGGTAAGGCATTTTTAATCGTCCAATAATGTATCAAATGAAGACTGATATTTAAATGTATAATTTTGCTTTTGAGATGCTGTATTAATGTGTTGAAACTTTGCTGTGCCTGAAAAGCCCTTTTTTTTATCCATGACCTTATACATTGGGTGGTGTTCTATTAGGGGTGTGGCACTATCATTGTATATATTCTTTACTCAATCATACTTAAATAAATGGACAATCTACACACCAGTGCTTTAGGCTATGTTCCCACGTAGGCGATTAATCGCCTGAGCTGGCATTTTTCAATCGCCTGCACTACTTTTAATGGGCTTGTCCCCATTGATAGGATTGAAATCGTCACCTCAGACGAATAACTGCCAGCGCAGGCGATTAATCGCACAAGTGGGAACATAGCCTTAGGCAGAACACAGAGAGCCGGAGAATAAACATTAAATCGAGTCCCTAGATTTTTGTCTTACACCTCATTGTGTTTGGCTTACTCAAGAAACTTTCTCCATAGTTATCCCTCTCCATAGAAAACATGTTCATCATTATTGATAGTTCCTTAGGGGCAGATCTCTGGTGACATGGATACGAATTTATACATTAACCTTGTATATCTTTTGGCAGATTCAGTTCAATCTGCCCTTTAAAGACTGTACAAATTCCTTCCCACTGAAATTCCAAGAGAGCTTGGCAAAGAACTTTCTGATAAATCATTGTTCTACTCCTTTGCAATACATCACAGTGGACCTGTCACCTACAAGTATGAAAATTAATAAAATCAACTCATTTAAGGCCAAGGAGTCCTAGGAAACTTGTGATTCATGGATTCCTCATAATAAAAAAGATGAATGTTTCATGTCCAAACTAGAGATGCTAACTTTGTGAGCTGATTGCAAAGCCCCTGAACATGGTATCATCACCAAAATTGCTGGAGTTGTAGAGAAGGGTTGTGGAAACATTTGAAAAAAAAGTTTTGCTGTAGTACATGTAGTTTAGCATAAATTAAGTTCAAAGTTAAAGATTTTCGAAATTTCTACTTGACTTTGAACTTAATTTGCGCAAAAACTATTTGTGTTAGAGACATGCTTTTTTTTATAGTACACCCCAAGCCCTTCTCTACATCTCCAAGTTTGGTGATGATACCATGTTCAGGGGCTTTGCAATTAACCTCCCTAGCGGTTGAGACGAACCCTATTCGTTCGCCGATCAGGGTCCTCTCAACCGCAGGGGAAGCCGGCAGCGGGGAGACCCTATGCCTCCCCGGAAAGCTGCAGCGATCGTCTTCATCGCTGCAGCATTTCCAGGGTTGCGGCACCGCCCCGATCGCATCACGGTGACGCGGAAGGGGGCGGCGCCATAGACCTCCATGTTAATGGAGGAGCGCCAGCTTTCCCTCTCACGCAGCTGGTGTCAATAATGACACCAGCTGTGTGAAGAGCTCCGGAGAGATACCAGAAATGACAGGCAGTGTACTGTGTACACTGCCTCGATTGCCCGTATACGGGCAGTGCGCTAGGAAGGTTAACTCGCAATAGTCGAAATGGTCGAATTAAAAAAAAAAAAATTCGACCATCTCTAGTCCAAACAAGGAGCAGCATAGACAGAAAACATCCGATAGCACGTTATCATACATTTTATGTACACTCCAACCATTACCACTCATGTAAAGGTCTCTAAAGCAGATTACTGCCGAATACCTTCAAAATAAAAAACCCGATATGGAAAAACACGATCCAGGCATTTTATAGTCCCAAAAAGTCTAAAGTGTTTATAGATAAGGGATGATTGTATGCATAGCTATATTAGACTTGAGTGTACTACCATGTTAGGTCACCAGACCTGGCTGATGTGGTATGCAGTAACATGGCGACATATCTTCTTCCATAAACATTTTTCTTTAGATTTCTTTGCATAACTTTTCTTAAAGATATAAGTAAAGGATATCCATAACTCTCTTATATATGCTAACCTCTATTTAACTTTTTCCTTTTCATTATTACTTTTCTTTATTAAGGCGGAAACATTACAAGGGTTACCTTGTGGCAGTGGTTCCTAAACTTTCCTTGCACGGCCCCCCTTTTCTATTAAGGGACATTATTGAGGCCCCCTCCCCATTCAAACACCGGTTCAGAATGAAGGCCCAAGCCTCCCCGGGCTTGGGCCTTCACGCCCTTCGCGCCCCCATTTTGGGAACCACTGCCTTAAGGGGAAGTTGACATAAAACTTGACATACATAGTTTGATATTGTTGACCTCTACCTGAAAAATATTAGTTGCTTGGCTGTCACAGATCTCCTACTGTATCCACGATACAGAATGTGTAAGAATACAAGGAGTTCTAGCTTCATATGGTGCAGACGTGATTTGGGTCTTTGACACAAAGCACTGGACCATCCACATGCCAACCATAAAGCAAAAATATTGGAATGGAAAGTGGAATGGAGTCCATCTTTAGCTAAATACATTCCACCAAATCTGTACTACACTGTAGAGAGGACCTCTTCCTCTACGTGGAAAATAAGGTCTCACTGCAGAGGTCAGACGTTTCTTCTACTTTTCAATCAGAAGAACCTCAGGAGAAGAACTTGTCTGCCCAGGCTTTGACTTTCCAAAAACACCCCAAGACTTTAGATTCCTTATATTTTGATGTACCTGGAAAATAATTAGTAAATTTAAACTGAAACTGGTTGGGCTTTGAATTAAATTCAGAATTTGAGCAACGTGAACGTAAGCATACAATGCTGATCCATCTACATCAGCCTTCTAGTAATGTTTGATGCAGCCTAAAGGCCCCATACACATTTCGATTTTCATGTTTTAAACCGATTCATTATTAAGTCGATCGACCGGAAATCGATGCCTGTTCTCATGGTTCGCTCGACCTAAATAGATCGAAAATTACCAAAAATAAATGGAAAAGTGATCGGACATATTGGAAAATTTGGATTGATCAAGAATACATTGAATATTATTTTGTTGGGCCCAATCTATTTCAGTTTGATTTAAATAATCAGCATACTTATACATCCCGTGGCAGGCATTTACTATGTTTAGAAAACCTGACCTAACATTGATCGTAGGGAAAACAAAATGCTTATGGGGGCCTTTAAGGTAGCCATACACTGCTCGCAGCACCAATCGAAAGTTGCTCATCGATCCCGCTCAAACAAAATGTCGATCGCACAGGAATCCGACATGTTGGTGAATTCCTGTTCGATCCTCATCCAAAGTATTGGCCAGGGAATGATCAAACAAAGTGGCGCGCATCATTGAACAATAGTTTGGCCTTAGCACACACACATAATTGATTGTTCGGGAATCCCTGCGTGTATGGCTAGCTTTAGATTCCACCTCTATATTTTTTAAGGTTGTTAACTTTTATAAAGCTAGGCATACAAAGCTGGATTTTGTTATAGATTTGAGCACAATTGAGTGCCGTGCGCATTCACGGTGCTCTGTGGCGATTGAATCTATTTAAAAATTGTGCCGTCCAGTTTTTTTTTTTTGAGCGGGATCGATCAATCTCGTTCAGTAGAACAGGGAAGAAATATGTTGGTAAACCCTGTTCAACTTCCCTGTACATCATTCAAAATATCCAACAACATTGATGGTGCAAAAATTCCTTGATATCGAGGAAGCTTAAGCACAGCACTATTACGTCATCGCGCTGCGTCCGAAGGCTTTTCTATTGCACGGGAATCAACACATGTATGGGCAGCATTATGCTCAGTTGAGCTGCTTAGAGCAGTGGTGGGTAACTGAGTTGATATGTAGGGCCACAAGTGCAGCCCTCCGCATCACTAAAGGGCCGCACATACATCGATACAGACCCTCCCCCCGGGTTTACATATCTCAGCAGGTGATGGACCAGATCCCGACAGGCAGTCAAAACCTGACAGCACTGACCCTGGGTGCAGCGCTCATATGTAGACCTGGTTTCCCTGATAAACATTGCCAATCTTACTGATGTAGGAGCGCCAAAGTTGATAAGGAACGCTGGGTCAGTGTGTGACCAATACACAGGTGAGTTGCTATGCCCTATGTATTAACAGTTCGGTTTTGGGGGCCACATGTGGAGGACCAAGGGGGGGCGCCGAACAACACCCAAAGGGCTGCATGCTGCCTCCGGGCCACAGGTTGGGCACCTTGGGTTTAGAGTCTTTTCTAACGGCTCCATGTCAGAATATTCCCATTGTGTATGCTGACATGGAGCCCGTCAGGAAAGGAAAATTACGGTAAGTATGATATAATTTTTCTTCCATTTTCTTAGTTGAGGCAGTAGAGTATTAAAACACCCATGGAGGAGGAGGGGAGTCAACAGCACCACAGAAATTGTTGGGTGGGGGCTCGTTCAACTTGACAGCAAACACAATGGCAGGAGATCTCTAAAGCCAAATTAAGAAGCCCTTTTGTCTAATCTAATTGAAAAAGAAATGTAAAAAAAAAAACCACGAACACGCCGACTAAAAGGCCAGGTAATCAAGGCAGGCCCTTTAAAATGAAACCAAAACCACAAACCGACCCACGGGGAAAAAGATTTGGAACTAGCAGTTTCGCATACAGCAGCAGGACAACATATCACAAAACCAAGTGCTATGGCAGATATTTGCAACAGAGGGTTAAATATTTGTATGATATGGTGCTACAAAAATATGACCTGCCCTTGGTAAGTTTACATTTACCAGCTAAAGCATCTCAATAAGGACCTTCTGGCACCAA
>CM070039.1:87538063-87548831 GCA_036250615.1 Ptychadena robeensis
CAGTAGACCTATTCTTGGTAAATTTGCATTTACCAACTGAAGCATCTCAAGAAGGAGTTCTGGCACCAATGAGACCTGGAGACCTTCTATGATTTCAGAAAGATCCAATGGCAGCAATAACTGCTAGCATAGTAGATCTACTCTTGGTAAGTTGACATTTACCAACTGAAGCATCTCAAGAAGGACTTCTGGTGCCAATGAGACCTGGAGACCTTCTACCATAGTAGACCTTCTCTTGGTAAGTTTACATTTACCAATTGAAGCATCTCTAGAAGGATTTCTGGTACCAAGGAGACCTGGAGACCTTCAATAATTTAAGGAAGATCCAATGGCAGTAGTAGACCTACTCTTTGTAAGTTTACATTAACCAACTGAAGCATCTCAAGATGGACTTCTGGGGTAGGTAAGATTTGGAACTAGCAGTTTCGCACACAGCAGCAGGACAACATCGCATATCACAAAACCAAGTGCTATGGCAGATATTTGCAACAGAGGGTTAAATATTTGTATGATATGTTGCTACAAAAATATGACCACACAATGCATTTTTTTTCTTTTTGGTTCAAGAAAACATAGAAGGCTTTTCGTACTCATATAAAAATGTTAATTTTAGATAAAAATACAAACTTCAACTTTACAAAAAAAAGAACACATTTCTGTTGAATACACATAAGCATACATCATTTTTTTTTTTTTACCAAAAATAAAGAATTTAGAATTTGTTCAAATACATGTAGCAAATGTTTTTTTTTTTTTTTTTTTTCTTTTGCTACCTCGACACTGTACAATGCACTTACAAAAATAAAAATGTCCATTTCACACCCTGAAAATGTGAGAATGTTTTTTGTGTATGAACAAAAAAAAAAAAAAAGAAACGAGAGAAATAAAATATTAGCATTATTATTAGGCAACTGGCACAAGTTTGACGTTGCACAGATATCCCATGATTTATTACTATACATATAGTTTTATTTAAATCTTAAATTATGCAGACACATAGGGAACAGAATTGCAGGACGTACGGACTGGGTACACCATTGCTCTTATATATTTGTTTTTTGTATATGGTTCATTTTGAAATATTAAAATACGATAAATTTCTGTCATTTTTTTTCTCTCTGGACTTTTCGTTTCATAAAAAATAGGCCGGATCAAAAGGAATAAACATTTTCATGATATATTTCTATTTTAATGTAAATATATATATACATACATATTTATTATGTGTTTATATGTGTGTATATATATTATTACATATACACATAAGAGACAAGAGGGGGGGGGGGGGTTGCATCTTGTTTCCACCAGCTACCAAAACAGGAAACACAAATTTGTGTCAAAGCAAGGACACGGTTATATTAAAAAATAAGATATTTTTGTTTGTACTTGAAGTATGTTCGTTTTTGTCAATATGTTTTTTCATTGGTGTACGTTTAGGCTATAAACTCAGGAAGAGACTTTAGACCTTACAAGAAATTAAGGAAGGTCTAATGGCAGCAATGCCCCCTACCATAGACGACCTACTCTTGGTTTAGTTTGCATTTACCAACTGAAGCATTGCAATAAGGACCTTCTGGCACCAATGAGACCTTCTATGATTTAATGAAGGCCCATTGGCAGCAAACACCACTATCATAGATGACCTACTCTTAATTAAGTTTGCATGAAGCATCTAAAGAAGGACTTCTGGTAGCAATGAGACCTGGAGATCTTCTATGATTTAAGGAAGGTCCAATGGCAACAATAACCACTACCATTGTAGATCTACTCTTGGTAAGTTGACATTTACCAACTTAAGCATCTCAACAAGGACTGTTTGTACCAGTGAAACCTTGAGGCTTCTATGATTTAAGGAAGGTCCAATGGCAGCAAACACCACTACCACAGTAGACCTACTCTTGGTAAATTTACATTTACCAACTGAAGCATCTCAAGAAAGACTTCTGGCACCAATGAGACCTGGAGATCTTCTATGATTTCAGTAAGATCCAATGGCAGCAATAACCGATAACATAGAAGGTCAGCCCTTGGTAAGTTTACATTTACCAGCTAAAGCATCTCAATAAGGACCTTCTGGCACCAATGAGACCTGGAGACCTTCTATGATTTAAGAAAGGTCCAATGGCAGCAAGAACCACTACCATAGTAGACCTACTCTTGGTAAGTTGTCATTTACCAATTGAAGCATCTCTAGAAGGACTTCTGATACCAAGGAGACCTTCAATGATTTCAGTAAGATCCAATGGCAGCAATAACCGCTAGCATAGAAGATCTACCCTTGGTAAGTTGACATTTACCAACTGAAGCATCTCAAGAAGGACTTCTGGTGCCAATGAGACCTGGAGACCGTCTATGGTTTAAGAAAGTTCCAATGGCAGTAAGAACCACTACCATAGTAGACCTTCTCTTGGTAAGTTTACATTTACCAATTGAAGCATCTCTAGAAGGACTTCTGGTACCAAGGAGACCTGGAGACCTTCAATGATTTAGGGAAGATCCAATGGCAGTAGTAGGCCTACTCTTGGTAAGTGTAAATTCACTAACTGAAGCATCTCAAGATGGACTTCTGGGGTAGGGCCGCTGGTTTTCTGAGATATTTTCCTACCCTAACAACTGCACATGCGTAAATGCTCTACTTTTTTGGAATTTCAGGGTAAATCTTATGGGTTAGGGGTGTCAAGGTTAGGAAAAGTGGTGCTTGACTGTAGGGGTGAGCTTTAGGAGTTAGGTTTAGAGGGTTACATTTAATCTAACCTCCCCTAACCCTAACCTTACCCCCACCCCTAACCTTGACACCGGAAACATGTTTGATTAATCCTGTAGTTTCAAAGTAGGTTGTAAGGGTAGGAAAATATCTCAGAACACCAGCATGCTGAAGGAGACCAGAAAAAGAATCATTTATGGGCCTAGAGCTAAAACTCCTCCTTGTGTTTTTTTTTTATCCATTTGCAGATTTGTTTTTACTTAGTCTTCTTGCCGTAGCTGACTCCATTTAGATGTGGTGAGTAGGTACTGTTTATATGAGTTGGCCCGTTGAAGGAGGTTGGCTAAGTATTTGTACAATGATCCTGTAATTACATCATAAAGGACTTCGCACTAGCCTCAGATATGGCAACTTACCTACAAAGCTGACCTGGGAAATACCTACTTACAACAAAGGCAGGTGAAATAAATGGTGATCGTTTATTGTAGCAGCTTACTGGAGCATAAATCATTTGAAACAATTTAAAATAGTTTGCATGGAAAATTTGGGTAAATTTATGTTCACCTGGCAGGTCCTCTTTACATACATTTGAGACAGTTTGGGGGGGCTGTGTATAAAGGAAACAAAGCAAGCAAAAATACAACTTTATGCCATCGTTTACTTATATATTTTTTTTCTTTTTACTTGAAAAACACTGACTGACAATTGTCTTAACACAGAGACCCCACAAACAAATACTGATTATAACAAAATTTCTTAAAGAGTACCTGTTGCCTCCACATAGTGGCAGCATTATGTACGGTGAATTGATTATGTTTTGGAACATGGTCAGCACTCTTGATCTAGATCTCAGTGAATTTCTAAGCTGCTTCCTCTTGAATACTGGATGAGCCCACATGATAGCTGCATAACTCTGAAGACGCGCTAGGTGCTTTACAACCTGCGTCTAGACAAGAGGGCTACAATAAAAGCATAGCATAGTGCTTTTCAAATCCAATTAGCTTGGTAAACTGAATGTCATTAAATAAAATACATATATATATATCTATATATCAAATATACATATTTTATTTTTATTTTAGTTTTTCTAATTTTTCGGCAGGCAGGATTGAATACAGAAACACGCACACATTCACGCGCACGCACGCACACACGCATACAGACAGAAGTCGACACTAGGAAGATCACTGCTACAAAAATGACAGACAACGGACTTAATTTGAAGCAAGTGATATCTTAAGCCTTGTTCACAGGGGCTTTACGAAGGCGCTCGGTGCCTTATCATGGTGCCGGCATAGAACCTCCCTGCCATCCTGGGCAGAAGGGTGGATTGAGCCAAACCAATTGGCTTCGATTTTGTGTTGCCCAGAATTTTCCAACAACTTCCTGCCGCGGTTGCTGAAGGCCTATGGACATTCCTTGCTCCCCCAGCGGAGCATCTGATAGCCGGACAGAACAACGTGCAGATGCCAGACGCCCTTTGGCATCGAAGCCCATGTGAACTCGGCCTTAGTGCCATGACTATGCTGCATTAATTAAATTACCCCCACAATGTAATAATAATTACTCTACGGAGTAAAATAAAACAAAACAAAACAAAAAAAAAAGTCCTTTTAAGGCTTCCCAGGTTTTTGTGAAGACTTAAACATCACAAAGCAAGGAGTTATTGTGTCGCAAGTCTCTGTGTAGACAAGTTCGGTTGATACATTCCTGGTCTTTTCATTGCCACCAGTCTGTCAATGACCATCCATCTTCATCAGTGTTAGCAGGCACATCACTTGACATAAAGCACAGCTGCTTCCATATCAGGTCTCTTATTCACTTACTCAGTTTTATGTTAGTTGTCTTATAACATATCCTCTTTTGTTTTGTTTTTTTGTAGTTATTTATTTTTTTTCCCAAGCGATCTGCCATTTTGTTTATTTGCCGCAGTTTTCTGACAAGGGGAAGCGTCTCTCCTGTGTAAGAATGCTACAATACTTGCTTTGATGTCACAATAAACAAATGTACATTGTCCTTTTTTTCTCACGGAGTGTCCATTGAACCTTTTTATTTTCTTATTTTTTGTTGTTTTTTTTTTTTTTTCTAATCCTGTCTTTCCACACGAGAAGAAAAAAAAAAAGGAAAAAAAAGAAAAAAAAAAGAAACGGAATAAAATAAAATAAAAATAAAGGTCTTATAAAAGCACCATACGTAGAAGATTCAGGAATGTAACAAAGTGTGTACATCCAAGTCCCAGATGATTCCTTCTAGCTTATTTTCACCTCACGTCTGTAAAAAAAAAAAAAAGAGAAAAAATACTCAAATTACAACGCAATATACTTCAATCCATACTACAAATTAAAAATGACAACAATTGAAAACATATTCAGCCAGTCCACAAAATATATATGATGCTTTTCGATTTTGATCTGTTTCAGTTTTCCTTCATTCGGTTTGTGAACAGATTTTTGAATTGAAAAATAGCTGGATGTTGGTGTCACTCAACATTTGTTGAAATTTTAATTGTTCTACTAATATATGATGTCCAATGAATTTTTTTGTGCCTATGTTAAAAGCTCAGTAAGGTGGACATTCACACAGGTGTCCCGGTCGCTTTTGTGGAGCCTGCCCTATAGTGGAGGTGTTTATAAACCCGAGCGCGGAGGGGGTTTGGGTCGGGTTGTTTTCAGGGCTGTTCTCGACTGTCAATGGTGCCCAAGTGCCTCTTAATGTAATGAGGTATCTATTCTATGCCATTGGTTGACAAAGAGCTCAAAGACGCGTCCTATTGATCCTACTGAGCCCTTCAGGTTCTGTAACCAGGAAGTGATCTCATCAGTAACCAGACGTGACGTTATCCTGGTAACTACACAGCCCGAAAAGATCACTCCTTGCTAAACCTCCACTCTACCTCCTTACATGTGAGCATTTTATCTCATTTGATCATTTATAGTACTTTCCTTCTTTGCACTGGGTTTTGCGCCTCATACACTTATTCTTATTTGTCTGTAACTGAGGGGCCACACTGTAGGCTTCACCTACACCCACCGCACACACTCGCCCATTTTACTCTGTGATCTTTGCCCAGGCCCCATGCACCTACTGAGGGGGCTTTTTTCCAATAACCTAATCACTGTGAACAGCCTTTGGTAGACTCTTCAGGATAGACACTTCCAGGAGGATCAGAGGTCGGGAACCACTTTCATGGCGGTGAATGGAACCATGGTACACAGCAGAGAACACAGGTGTCTGACAATCTAAAGCTGGACATACACGGCTCAACTCTCAGGTAATCGTTGCCCGATCGTCCCGATCCCAGGCTGATACACAGCAGAGAACACAGGTGTCTGACAATCTAAAGCTGGACACATACAGCTCAACTCTCCGGTAATCGCTGCCCGATCGTATCGATCCCAGGCTGATATTTTGGCTGGGGACTCTCAGTAATGTTGATCGAACAGGGAAATACCAACATGTAAGATCCCTGTTTGTACACCAGTTTCTTGGCTCGTGATCAATCGCTTCAGGTGGGCTGCGTTCGCTTCCCCGGGAAACAAAACAAATAGAGTGTATGGCCGGCCTAAGAAGTGTTGAATGGCTAAGAATCAGATGGTGCCTCAGCGCTAGTATAAAGGAGAAGCAGTACACATGCGCCACCAGATAGATATATTGAAGGAACTTCCAACATCAGTTGGACGGCACTGTTGAAAATAGTTCATTTCTGATCCATTTTGGTGGCCGAACCAGATTTCAACATTTTATCGTCTTGAGTTCCGACATTACAATTATAAGGTTTTTCCCAGGCCAACTTCTACCACCATTTTCTAAGTCTGTCCCAATGCCTGGAGTCAGTTCCATACAGTATACACAAACTCCAAGCAAATGCTCTGTAGGGACTAATGATTTTGCCATTACCAGTGACAGAGCCTTCTTAAAAACTGTAAAATCCCACAAACACTCTGGATTAGAACTAAACTAATACAGACAGTTGCCAACCACAACAAATCTTTCCTCGGCTCAACAGCCAGGTTCCCACTTTTACCACATGACTAAATGTAAATCCATATTTAATTTAGACTTCCTTGTCATTCTTTCAGGCTTCATTAGAATCAAGATCAAGGGGTTTAGAAGAAAAATAACCTCCTTTCGCCCCTTTCTACACCAAGCTCGGTATGATAGTACAATCTTTTTCCACACGCATCTGACTGGAAACCTCTTTTTTCCTCTTGAACAAATATTTGAACATTGAGCAACAATAAAGCATTCATTGAGAGATTTGTATGGCAAAACATGGAGCGTTGCATGCTTTGAACAGTCAGTTCCGCTACTACACAAGAAGATACAATGGATGAATGGCCAACTGAAGCCCAAAAACACACACATCCCAAGTCTTTGTTCCCTGGCAAGTGTCTACGCAAAGTCTTTTCAAAACACACGGAATTTCCCAAATGTAATCAATCCTCATAACAAATTTGTATTAGGAATATGCCTATACTTCCTATCGGGTCTTTTTTTATGGTGGAACGCACCGGAACGGAGTTCCGCCACCTATTTGCAGCCTGGCCCTGAAATAAGGCCACTGGCTACAGTGTGTCATGGGTGGCCCACCAGGGGGGGGGGCCTCCAGTGTGTGTTGTTTAGTGGGGGGGGGGGGGGGGGGGGGGAGTGTTGGCCATTCAGCACGGGTTACTGGTGCGCCAAGGGTGGGGGTGCAGGGGTGTGTGCGCCTGCCTAAGCTGGCAGGCACACATGCCCCCATTCGCCCGATGGGGTGCTATTTATGGAGCGGATACCCGGCATACCATGCCATTATGCTGACCAAGTCTAGTCAACAGGATGCCAGACCCCTAAAAGCTGAATTAGTCTAGTCAACAGGACGCCAAGGTCTGGCGTCCTGTTGACTAGACTAATTCGGCTTTTAGGGGGCGGTCCTAGGGGTGGGTAGAGGCATGGCCAGGGGAGAAGGGGTGAGTTTCACCACCTCTTTTCTGAGAAAAAAAGGCCTGCTTCCTATACATAAATGCATCCTAACATTTCACTTCATTCAGAACATTTTTTTATTAATTATTAAGGTTGGGGTTCAAAAACTAGCCAGCAATAAGACCAGCCCATACACTTTGGCTACTTATCTTTCTTCTTTTTACCATAAAGAATTTAATATGTAACTGTAATGATTACACTAATTAAGGGTTGTAAGATACGTGGACATATTTCCATTGAACCAAATCCAACTGGGCCAATGTAGGGACAGGAGACAACTCCCAATAGTCACACAATGTGTTTCCATTTATAACAACAGATGGTTCCTTAGAAAACTTGGCCTAACAAATCCTTCCTTTCCGGATTTGTGCAGTCCTGGTATGTATAAAATGATCCGAAAGTTCAAGTAAAGTAACAGGCAACTTAGTAGTAGATGATGTTAGGTTAGAGTCAGTCCACTACTACAAACCACGATTAGGTAATGGAATTTTCCAGATCAATATTTGCTCAGACATCAAAACAAGCAGAAAAGAGAAGGAAAACATACCATAAGAACATAAGGATACTTACAAGGCCTGGTACACATGATCTGTGCACCCATTCAAAACGTTTAGCTTTCAGGTCAACCATGATGCAGTGCCTGACGGAAATAGGAAGTGGGGGCATGCAAGACAGGAAGGTGACGGGCACCAGTATGCTTGTGTTTGACTGAACATACACACTATCCAGTAATATTGTCTAACAAATGTCTTTCCATTTCAAACTGTGACCACTCAAGATCCTAGTTACTTCCAAAGTATTTGCTTTTTCAACCGCCAAAACAGCACTTAATTGGCAGGTTTTTCCAGAATCCCCATATTGGAATATGGGAGCTCAGCAACCAATCCCTTCCTCACATTTAGTCATACAAAGATGGTAGGCCCATTGGTACTGTGTGTCTTATTACAATACCAAATTGTAAGGGCAACCATATTACTTTGGGCTATTTTAGAAAAATTATGTGAAATATCTTTTCTTGGTACCTACACAGTAGTTAGATTTAGCTCAGCAAGTACGCAGACCTAGATCATTGGCGAGTAATCACCAGGAAGTTTTAACCCCCCAGGCGGTAGAGATGGTCGAAATGTAGTTAATTTGCTTTGACTTCATTTTTGATTTTCCCAATGAAAATGCTTTTGATTGCAAATTGAGAAATTTCAAATGTAAATTTTTCAATTATATTTACAATAAAAATGATCATTTGAAATTTTGGGTTGCACATGTTTCAACCGTCCCTACCAGGCGGTACGCCTGTGCCATTTTCAATGATGCGGTATGGGAAATCAAAGCAGGATACATAGTACTCCCTGTCTTGTTTCCCCACCCTCCCCTCTACACATCCCCAGCGCCATTGATGATGCCAGGCATGTGGGGAAGGAAACCAATGCCACCTCCTAAACATGGAGATCAAAGGCACCGCCCCCGCCTCTTCTGCATCACCGTTGCGGTGGTGCCGGAAGCCGAAGATAGGCATGTTTTGTCAACTGCACTCTGTCAAACCGCCAGGAAGGTTAATGGACAAAGGAGGAAACACGGAAGGAATGAAGGGCAAGGTGACTCGGTGGATGGTCACTGTCCCCTTGAAATTCACCAAATTTCAATTAGATATTCAGAAGGAGGACTCCATAAGCCATCAAAGTAGTCTTGTATTTGATTGCTCAAGGAGTCCTCCTTCTGAAAGATTAATGGACAGTTAATGAGAACTATTGAACTTCCCCAATTATTCTTATATGGGAGGCCACCACCAAGGCAAAAATGTAAGTGAGAAACCACTGCCCCTTCAATTCCTAAACCTGAACACAGTCATGGCGTTTCCATAATGTTAGATATTTGTTTCAATGTACATTACAAGAAATGTACAAATATATTTAGGAAATTTTGAGAAACCAAGAGCCATTAACAAATTCGTACAGAATTTTGGGACATTTTCCTGTCGAATGAAAAATATCAACATATATCAAAATATACATTGGCAATTATAGATATTTTTGTTACATCAAAGACTAGGAGTTGCACATGTAAATATTTTGTGGAGCTGAATATTTTTCCAGTTACGATTAAAGTCCATTACGTAATTTAGTTGTTTTTTGCAGAACAAACCATTCCAAAAAAAATAAATAAATCATCCACAAAGAGAGAGGCACATTCCAGATCAGTGAAGCCAAAGCGCAAAAGGTGAGATAGGTAAACAGCCGAGGAATGCAAGATGCTCATGGTGATGTGTAGCTTCGAGAAAACAAAATTCCAGCAGGTAGAATTATCAAAGCCAATCATATATAATCTGTTTGAAGCCTTAAGGTAACAGTGTCAAGATTGGAACAAGTGATTGTGTTGACGTGATAAAGAGTTGATTAAAAGCTGGGGGAGAAATAATTTTTGTTCAAATCTTTTTGTATTGCTTGTGGTTATTTTTTTTTTCAGCTCTGAGTTCCTACCTGCCGAGAAAAATTATTTCCAGCTGGGTATTAGGCAGGCTTTAGTTTTTTTCGCTTCCGTTTTTTACCT
This sequence comes from Ptychadena robeensis, assembly GCA_036250615.1. Taxonomy (NCBI): domain Eukaryota; kingdom Metazoa; phylum Chordata; class Amphibia; order Anura; family Ptychadenidae; genus Ptychadena; species Ptychadena robeensis. The sequence goes on from CM070039.1 coordinate 87,548,274, forward strand.
GTTTCCCTAGGCCTTCCTGTTAACACAAGGGTAGGGCTGGTGAAAAGGCCTAAGGAAACGTATTTCATTCAGTAACAAGAAAATATGTGGTTTGTTTGTAAAGAAAAGAAAAAGGCAATTTGCTGAAACAAACTGGTTAGGTAGTCTGATCTTACGACTCTACGTTGACTTAACAGTTTAAAAGTGATCCTGTCTCCGCATTTCAGGCTGAACGCGCCACTAAGATGTATGAAACTAACACTTACGGATGGCGCCTTTCATATGGAAATCCGTTCCCTTAGATTTCCGTCAAGGGCACTTCAGTTTGCTTCAACCTCTGAAAAAAAAAGAGATCAAAGAACACTGAGGTTCCCTTGAAAATAGGGGAAAAGACACCCTAAAGCCACCATGTGGAAATGTCCAAATGTATACGTATGTTCAGTTGGAAATGAGAAGGCAGGGTTGCTTTAAAAATTGTCTTATGGTAAAAATGTGTATATAAAGTTATAGATTTTAAAACACAATCTAGTAAACATCAGAAGACATGGTTATACATAAATTTTTTGGGGGGGGGGGGGG
>CM070039.1:87551205-87562586 GCA_036250615.1 Ptychadena robeensis
AAATCGAATCGGAGGTTGGACGAAACAAAAATCTTGACGTGTAAACCCACCTTTAGTGTGGACTGCAAACTGGCTATTATTTTTTGGACAGGAAGTGTACGCAATTCTAAAAAAAAAAGTCCCTTTAAATGTAAAATACAATCCCAGGCTTGGAAAACCTCAAAGTATGAGAAAGGACATCTTAGATTGTCAGCCAGGAGATTGCAAAAAAAATATCAGCACTGCGCTTAGACTTCCACAACAAGCGAAGATCACAATCAGTCATTCTTAAAGAAACGACCTTGACAAAGTCAAAGCCAGGTAGGTTAATAAAAAGCCTATTGCGTACCAGAATTTAACAAACAGAAGAATCTTTCATATCATTATGTAAACAAAATACCATTATAGTCATTGAGAAGGATTTCTCTTTTTCACAACCTTTTCGGGTATATTAACAATGAGCACGCATTAAACGCATGCACAACCTATAACTGCATCGGTACTACATCCATCCAGCTATTTTTGGCTACTTCACATGGATTTTAAAGAACAAACTGTCCGTAACCAATGCCAAGACAGACAATGCAAATGGTGCCTAAAGAGAATTAATGGGGGCACTAGGAGGCAATTAAGGACCCTCAAATCAGGAGGCCCTAGCAAAGGCATTCTGAAAGAGCCTGGTGGTAGAGGCTTCTGAGTCAGTAACAATTAGACTATAAATCAACTCCAATGTCTTAAAAAAAAGCACGGTGGCTCAGGTGGTTAGCACTCATGCAGCGCTAGAGTCCTAGGTTCAAATCCTGGCCTGTGCACTATCTGCAAGGAGTTTGTATGTTCCCCCCGTGGGTAACCTGCTGGTGCTCCGGTTTCCTCCCACACTCCAAAGACATGCATTATATATAAAGATTCTCCTATGTTAGATACATGTGACCTATGACTGTGTTAGTTACATATACATGACTGCGGTAGGGACATCAGGTTGTGAGCTCCTCCAGTTAGTCATATGACTATATATGCTCTGTAAAGTGCTGCGTAATATGTCGGTGCTATATAAATACAAGATAATAGCTTATCTACGGAAGTCCACTCTCCACGCATTTCTCATTTCCAACTGTGCTAGGCCACAATGATCAATGTAGCCCCAAGTCAAGGGCAAGTCAAGCAAACTCAGCTATGTACTCCTTCCGGTAAAGCATATCTGTTACATTTTCCTTTATTGACTATGAGGAAAAATGACAGGAAGCTACGCAACTGATGTCACTTCCGGTATTTGGACCATCATTTCCACGTTCTAAATACAGGAAGTGACAGCACAGACGTCACTTCAGGTATCATGAGATTTATCTTGCTCCTAAGTTAGACGGGTACTTAATAGGAGGGATGGGGCCTGCTAACTTTCCACCCCGCACATCATCTGCACAAGTGGGATGGGAACTTAGGAGGGAGAGTAACACCCCCTCCCTCCTAAGTTACCCTGATTCAACCGGAATTTGCCCAGGAAAGTCACTTAAAAAAAACGTGACTTTCCCAGCCAAAACAGGATACTTGATAGGTTTGAAGAAAGGACCAAATTAATAGAGTTCTTCAGGACAAAACAATAATCTATGCAGAATCACTCATAAAAATAATGAAAAATATTGATCAACCAAACCACTCTAAAGTCAAATACTTGGTCACAGGAGCAGGAGACATTTGGAATAAATGCTCAAGACAAAAAGAATTGGTTATTCCTAGTCATAGAAACCTGTAACTGTGATATTACAGAGCTAACTTTACTAACGAACGTAATGGAATGAAATTGTTCTTACCAGTTTCTTCTTCTCGATAATCTGAATTAGAATTTGTACAAGTGCATTCCAGGTGCTCCTCTAATCTCACCAGAACTTCTTTTAATTTGGGTTTTTTTCTTACATATTCTACTTTTGCCACCTGTAACGAAAAAAAAAGGACAATGTGTTCTCAATGTTGCGATGACATAAAACTGATGAACATAAGCTAATGGCTCAGTAGAAAAATGTACAATTATGCGCAATATATACAAAATGTTATCTCCTTGATAACCACACAACGTAGAAGTTGCATAGACCTTCTCGATGGTGTTCAGTAGTATGCCCAGGTTACTATGGTTTAGAGGTGTCCACAGAATGGCCTCTAGTTCATTTGGGTGTTGGGCCTCGGAGCAATCAGTACCAAAATAACCAAAAGTTTTACATTATTTCATTTATGCAAAAACTACAGGTGCTAGAGCAGGGCTTGGCAAACTTTTTGACTTGCTGGCCACAATGGATTTTTAATTTTGACATAGGGACCGGACCAAGAGCCTGCAAGGGCCGGCCGGCATAGAGGTCCTAATGCCTGGCATACACATGCTGATAAGCGGCCGATTTTTCACCTGACCGACAGGCGTGCGCGCTCGCACAGTCGGTCAGCGGAAAAATCGGCCACTTATCGCCCCACAGCTCGGCTGGCCAGAGAACGGACATGTCCGATAATCTCTGGCCGATGGAAGCCGATGCCTTTAACTTCAATGAAGACCGGCATCTTCATTGAAGCTAATGGCCAGCACACAAAGGGTGCCGACCGACTAGTGAAGCCCCATAATGCATCAGGATGCAAACGTGATCACGTTTGCATTCCGGAGCTCATCTGAGCTGGTCTGTCGGCACCCGTCGGGGTGTGTATGGCAGGCATAAGTCCTTGTAGCTAGGACAGGATATTTTAAAAAAGAAAGTAAAAAATTAATAGAAGCTTTAGATAGCGAGAAGAGAAGCTTAAACATTCTATTGAAGCAATCTACGGCCTCTAGGAAACAATCCAAACATTTATCCTCTGGGTGTTATCTTCACTTATTGCAGGTTATGAGGGGAACCAGAGTGTCTTGACACTAGGGCCAAAATAAAAGACTAAAGGGCCGGTTTTGGCCCCCGGCCTTAGTTTGCCCACGTCTGTGTTAGAGCAATATATGTTTCTATAATGTTCCCACAACTCTTCTCTACATCTCCAGCAATTTTAGTACTGATACCATGTTTGGTGTCTTTGCCAAAATTTGATGAACTTTTTCAGGAACCTTAAAAACCATTAAAACCCACATTAAAGCTATTGCTAAAATACATAATCTATTACCTAAATACATGATTTGTTCTTACACCACACCCACCTCAACAGCTTCAGAGATAAAAAAAAAAAAAAACAATTTATCCGAAAATGTAGGATCCCTTCTTTTCAATCTCAATATAAACATCAATATCAAGGATAAGTGTATACAATAGCTGTTTTAATGGTAAGCAGATACATCACAGCCAATGGAATAACAGAGCCACCGACACCTGCTGCAAAGGTTTTGAAGGACCGTCTCAACCATATCTCATACTATACACTCTGATATTCTGATGTCCATTTAAGAAGCTTAATCTATCCAAGGAGCCGTCGTGGACACGCATAGGTCAGGCAAAAGACGAGGCTCTAGTTGAGGCTTCTTATTATCATTTCCAAATTTTCGGAGTCAAGATAGTAGTCAAGATGCGCTATGTTTATTAAAATTTCTTATTTACTTTGCTAAACTGTTGTTACTCCCAAACTTTTTTGGCCGTTAAAGTCCCCTTGCTCCTGGGGTTTCCCAGGGGGAATCCAACGAGAGGAGAGGAGACCATTGGATCTCATCTCCCCTCTGTTTCTTTAAATACAAGATACAACATGGCATCAGGCCCAAGCTCCTTGTAGAACCATATCCCACAGATTTCATCAATACTTCCAAAAGTGATGAAAATTGTGCCTGGAAAAAAGTCTACTCACAAAACATAAGAGGTAGAAAGTTTACAGACACTCATGTTATATATCAAATACTGGCTGAGGGAACTCCAGCCGGTGGCACACGAGTCCAGGTATAATACATGCCAAGGCTTCTGCTTTCTGGCCAATACTTGATACTCCACAGGCATGGAGCTTTAGGACATTGACATTCAGCTGGCCTGGGAGCTTGACAGCTACACGTCTTTGAAATCTTTTTATTAATGATGTTTGGAGGTAGATTTGTTATCTGTTACCTATCTAATAAATTCAACATAATTGCTACACTATGCTGCTGTGTTCTGCATTGTTCTTGGTTTTTTTCAGTGTGAAAAAATGAGTTGATGGTCTGTTGCTTGAGTTGTTGGTAGCCAATAGTAAAATTGAGTAAGAATGATGGAGGACCTAAAAGTGCTTAAGTGAAAATTGTTAAAAATTATGGTTTTCTCCCATTTCGGAACGTAATGAGATTGGCCCATGAGCAGCGAATTAACTCATATCTCCCGATATGCTCTAGAGGTTCTCTCAAAGGGGCTGGAGATAGGGCTCAACTAAGCGAACAAGAGCAAGCCCACCCTATTCTCTGTAAGTACCAGGTTATCAGGCGGGCTACATAGCGCAGCCAATAACGCAGTCCCTTTAAAGCAATGGGCTGACATATAACTAATGTGCCTGGGCAGTATGGAGTGTACATTGACTGTCAATGGACGAGTCACATGTCAAGCCTCCATTGCTTTCACATCGACTCGGACCTATGGATCTGGGCCTATGACGGGCTGTGTAGCCCTGTCAAAGCTCCATTGCTGTCAATGGCCGGTTTGTGCACTGTGCTAGAATCCCTGCATTGAATGGAGCCGTAGTGGAGCCATAGCCAAAGGTTTAGTTTCCACTACATTATGGGCACTGTGCCGATACCCACTGTGTTAATCGCATGCCTTGATGGGGATGTCAATGCAGCCCATCCATATACATGACAGTTCCCCGTCAAGGCATGCAGGGGGTATCGACGCAGCCTATAAATGCTGTGGAAACATATAAGAACAAAGACAGAGGCATTCTTATTTGTCTGTTACAGGGGGCCACACTCCTCCATTTTGAGAGCTGCACACCTACACACAACCTAAACACCCACCCCTCATACTGACTTTATTTTACTCTGCAATCTTTGCCCAGGCCCCATACACCCACTGAGGGCCCTTCTGGCCACTGAAATCCCTGTAACTGTGTAATCACTGCCGAAGGTTGTGCACAACTATTTATTATCCTTCTCTGCCATGGAAACATAGCCTAAGAAAGAACTAAAGGATCTACATTCCAGCCCCATAACTGCCAAGAAGATCATTAATGGCTGCCACATGTTACACAGAGGCATCACTTTTCTGGTAAACGCCAAAGAGAAAAGAGCCAATGGCTCTCCTAATATAAAAACATCTGTATCATGATTCATGGTTTAAAGTCTGCCATTGAGAATACCTCCATTGTTGAATTTGAACTCATTTCCTCTATTGTGTCACTTCATTGATATAAGCACTTTCAAATGACATCATTCTATGATAAAACAACTGGCAGTAAGATTAAACCAAACCAGAGAACCGAGATAGTCACCATTGTTGTTGTTCCTTTAGATGTTGGTTGTAGAATAATATTGACAATGTGCTATGCCAAAATCAGCTCGAATCTGAAGATAAACATTGTAGGAAGTTACATTTTCCTGACCACACCAGTAAGAGCATGTACATAGCCAAAGGGTGGCTCGGACTGTGAAAGCCAACCTCTGCAGTAGTTGCTGGGCTGCCACTGAAGACTTCTGGTCATCTTCGAAGAAGACCACACAATGCTTCTTGGTTCCAAAATGATTAGTAAATAACCCACACTTTTTTTTACCATATTTATAATGAATAAAATGTAAATTTTTATGCTGACCTTTGTCTGTTACATTTACCCTTGTGATTGGCCAACTCTGATCTGGGTCACACCTAAATCCCCTAACTTTGGGCCCTGTGCAGTCCCAAGACTCTTTTGCTTAAAGAATCAACCACATTCATATTATCCGAAATTAAGAGAATTTCCTGGGGATAGTGGCCATTATCTCATTACTTTGATCTCCATTTTTTCTCCATACTTTCCAACCCACACGTAGAGTCGATTTTATACCTGTAGCATAGGTGCATACATCTGATTGGTTGCCAATGTCAAAAAACTTGACCAATATTTTTAAGGTCCCCATACACGGGTCAGATTCCCATTTGATTCCGGTACGATCCATTCCGGGCGCGTGCACGCGAAAGGATCGCCCCGGAATCGCGTGCAGCCCACCTTGTCCAATCGATCGCGTCCGATTGATCGGGGGCCCAGAATCGGATCGGACAGAGAACCAACATGTTGGTCTTTCTGATCCCATTCTGCACACATCAGGGGGAGTTGCCATTTGTGGAGTAAGCGATCGGACACGGAATCATCCAGGAATCCGTGGGACAAGGTGGTATGCAGCGATGGATACTCTTAATTGGCCGATTGATCGGAGCTCCGATTCCCGCTGAGATCGCCGGAATCGATCGGATGGGTGATCGATCGGACATGGAATCGGAACGTCTATGGCTAGCTTTAGAAAACTAATGCATATCCATGATGATGGTTAGGAATCCCAAGTTCTTCTAGGAACGCACACGATCAGCTGATTAATCACACCATGACCAGCAAATCAGGAAATTAATTCGCTTCTCAGCGCAAGAGCAAGCTTTCTAGAAGAACCTGCGTGCGTAAATGATAAGAAAACGGCCATTATGAGTTCTATATGTTGTTAAGAAGATTTCTTCAATGTGAACATTTCACGGATTTTTTCCATCCTCACAGGAATTAATACCATTTTATAGCACATCTGAATCAGATGACGTGGAGAGATGGAGCATCACCAGATTCAGATTGGTGGAGAGAGCGGTCTCGCTCCCTCCACCAATCCCGGATCTGAATCTGGTGATGCTCCGCATCCCTCTGTGTCACCTGATTCATTTATGCAGCCTGGAGGACCGGACACTCCAGGCATGACGGTGCGGGAGCGAGCAGGCAGAAAAGGTGAGTATTTATTTTTTATCTTTAGGGGTTGCTGTCCCTGGATGAATACTGCATATAGGCGAGTTATGTGTAGATGTTTCTTTTTTATGTTTTTTATTTTTTAAAGAGTTTACATCTGCTTCATGTGTCTTTTTGTATCTATCCAGAGTTAAAGCTAGGCATACACGGTTCGATTTTAGTACGATTGATTTCCGATCCAATTTTAGATCTTCATCTTTTTAATCTAAAAGTAGATCCACATCACATCACATAGAAGGTCCGATCGAAATAAGATCGTAATACGACCAAATTCGCAGATTTTAGTATCGATCACAAAACACAGGAAAGAGTCATATAGAACGTGTTCATCGAATACAATCGCCCTGACCAACAAACACAATGTTACGAATTTAGTTTGATCGTTGTACAATCGCCGAAAATTTTCCAACATCATTTTCCAATCGTAATACGATCATAATAACCAAAATCGACGATATTAGTTTCAATCACAAAACACAGGAAAGAGTCATATATATTCATGTGTTAATCGAATACAACAGACCCACACACAATGCTACGGTTATAGTTCTGTCATTGCACAATCAACAAACATTTTCCAACATGTCCGACCATTTTCCGATCGATGTTTTGATCGGTATCGAACAATTTGCGCTGAAATCGAAGAGTATATGCCTAGCTTTACATAAGAAGCTTGTGTTCTTTTTAGAAGAGTGTTATACCGGTAACTATTAACTAAAGCTAGGCATACACGGTTCGATTTTAGTGTTCGACCTTAAACGATTAAAGTTTAGATTGATCGGATTTAAATTGTATGCTGCACACATGGTTACACAGTACTGTGGATTCGCTCACAATCAGTGTCTGATGAAAATATCAAGATCTAAAGCTAGCCATACATGTGTCGATTCCTGAGCGATCGATCGACGATCCGAGCGATTCCGGTGAAGTCACAGGCGTCGATCGATCGACCATACAAGTCCGTGCCTACCACCTTAGGCCACCGATTCCTGGACGATTCTGTTACCAGTCGATCGATTCACAAATGTCAATGCCCCTCGATGTGTGCCCGATCGACCAGAAAACACCAACAGGTTGGTTCCCTGGCCGATCCGATTTGGGGGCCATGTTGATCGGTCGGGGTCGATCGGTCAAGGTGGGCTGCACTCGATTCCTCGACGATCGATCGACGTGCACACGCCTGGTGATCGATCGGCCAGGAATCGAGTGTGAAATCGACCTGTGTATGGCTACCTTAAAATCAGATCGGAAATGGATCCTACTAAAATCAAACCGTGTATGCCTAGCTTAACAGAATTAAACATATTCTCTGTTCTATATTCTGTTCTTTACTCATCAAAAAACTTTTTCCTTCTCCACTCAAGGAGCAAAAGAAAAAAAAATCCATGGCACAGTTGTCCGACTTCAAGTACTTTTAAACTCGGTTTTCAGTCGCTGCCCTTTTTGTCAACAGGACAGCCTGCTTTCATGAGCCCAGCAAACAAAAGTACTATAGTTAGACAGTAGCAAGAAGGAGGGGGGGGGGGGGAGAAAGTCAAACTTGAAGGCATTTTCCAAGGCTGTCAGATTTCCATTGAACAAGTCAGAGCCGTCTGCCGACATGTATGAATGCTCCGCGAGAAGGTCAACTTTGGGTCGAAGTAATATGTTTTAGCTCCTTTTATCGTGAGCTCCGTTGGTTAATGCTTTTCAAGACACTGGGTAAATTTGACTCATGAAAGAATGGCTAATCTGTAAAACTCAAGAGGATCAAATGATTATGGAGACCTAAAAAGAGAGATCTAGACAGCAGCCGCGGCAGATCTGTAATTATACAGCCAAGTTTAGGCGCTTAAGTGACTGTCTGAATTAAGGACTGATCTTGGAAATTCCCTTTCGTAAGCCGAGTAAAAACCTAACACTGAGCTAAGTTCACTCTAGTCAACGCATAAGGTTTCCAAATAAGTCATTATGAATCCCTAAAATGAGCAAATTAATAATAGTAAACCTGTGGGGGGAGGGGGGAATTTTTTTTCTTTTTCAATATATATTTAAAAACTGTCTTTATTTAGCATAAGGGGCCATCCAAAATCAATAACGCAAAAGCTCAGAAGAACATAACAGAAATCATCAAATACAGTAGTCCAACCATACAGAATGCTGCCTTTCATTCCAACGCGTTTCGCCCTTAATAGGGCTTCATCAGGGACATCAATAAACAACAAGTATGACTTGTATATGTTCCTGTCAAAGACTACATGGTTGTTTAACAAGGGGGGGGGCATAAGGGCACATCTATCAGCATCACTCTTGCCTCTAACTTTGGTAATAAAGGTCGAGAAGAAGACCCCTACTCCTTTCAGCAGTGAAAAAGGTCCACTCCATACAAGAAGCGTTAATCCCTTAGAGTGTTAAAAATAGATGAATGGTTGGCCATCCAGGTGGAAACGATTGCCACTAAATCCCTTAGAATCTTCGTACAAAACCTCAAAGCCAGCCATAGATGTGTAGATTCTCGATAGATTGACAGGCACTCCATTGGGACGTGATGGCTTCATCATGCTGCGCTCCAGCACCTGTCCACCGGACTGGGAATCAGTGCACACCACTGAGCACATCGATTCCAGTTTAATACTTATATATATATACACACACATACACAGTATATAGAATTGATTTAGTATATAGCTTTTATATATAGTATATATATTTTTATTAGAAGTATATCACAAATTAACGCAAAAAATGGCCATATGCAAGTATGTTAACTGTTTACCTGTATAAAGTAAATGTACGTAGACCAATTAAGGATTAACAAAGATTCTACCCTATATTACTGTGTTACTTCTTTGAACATGCCAAGGAAAACTGCTCATGTATGAACAAAGGAAATAAGGCAACTGGGAAACCTATGTAATATGTGGCTGAGGTATGGAAAGCTTAGGCTACCAAAGGGTTGTCCATTTAAATATTAAACAATCTAGAGTCACAACTTGTGTCAACTGTGTTTAAATCAAGTGTTGGACACCATGGACTTGTCACGCTGATGTGTCCATGCAACCTAGTGAACATAGACCCTCAAGTCATTTGGACGAGTGATCGTTGGCTCTTGGCCAAAGAGTGACAATCTTGCCCACTTGAACAATTAGGAACACAGACCGGGGGCCAAAAGTTAAAAGCTCAGGCTACCAGAGGATTCTCCATTTAAATGTGTTTAATCCAAGGGTTGTGCATCATGGACGTGCCATGCACATGCATCCATGCAACCCAGTGGACATAGACTCACCCTCAATTCACTTGGATGAGTGATCATTGGCCAAGAGACTGAGGAACTTGCCCAATAGAACAATTAAGAATACACAAGAATTTAAAGCTTAGGCTACCAGAGGGTTGATCATTTAAACATTAAACAATTTCACAACTTGTATCAACTGTGTTTAAACCAAGGGTTGGGCATCATGGACGTGCCATGCCAACACGTCCATGCAACTCAGTGGACATAGCCCCTTAAGTCACTTGGTTAAGGGATCAGTGGCTCTTGGCCAACGATAGCCGATCTTGCCCAACCTGAAGAAATAGTGCAGCCCACAACGTGCGCACTCATCTTTACCTACTGTAACGTACAGATATTTAATTAACAAATGTTTGGTAATCCATAAAACTAACTTCACACATAAGAACATGAAATAAGTCTTCTTCAGTCTGTCCATCTCTACTTACATTTAGTAACCAAATTATTTCCATTAATGAGCGATGAGAACTATAATGTAGGGTGACTGGCCCTTTAAATCTTGCGAGGAGCTTTCTCCCAATACATTGCATGACAAAACTGTGAGTCATCACTTTCCTCGCCAGAAACATTTATTCGATCACCATAAAAGGTGTTTTGTTTTCTTGGAAAATGTTATATTGTCTGATTTAGAAAAGCAACACATATTTGTTTCTGGTTTTCAGAAGTATCGTTTATTTTATTGGTAGCTCTTAATCTTTTCTACCCACAAAGATAAAAAGTCAGGAGCTACCCAAAGTACAGACACAAATGTGTACACATAACCTTTTCACCACGCTCAACTATTTGTCACAGGGAGAGGATTCACAAAACTACAGGTCCGGACAATAAATACAGCTGCTAACCTGCTGTGCCCCCTCCGAGCAGCCTCTAACCTCCTCCGAATACCAAGAGATAAAACCCTTTTGTCAAAAGTTAGTCTGCTGTGGGTAACTCGGGGTGGGCATGACAATACCAACACAGGAGATCTCAAGAGGGTCTTTGTGCCTCTTCTTTTGACAGTTTCATTTCCTTTTGTTGGACACAAATCACAAAGCTGGTGCAACCTCTGCAATCAGTTCTAGAAGTGTCTTCTGGACATCATCTGTTTCTAAAGGTGGCCATACACAGGTCTATTTCACACTCGATTCCTGGCCGATCGATCACCAGGCGCGTGGACGTCGATCGATCGACGAGGAATCGAGTGCAGCCCACCTTGACCGATCCACCCCGACCGATCAATGGCCCCCAAATCGGATCGGCCAGGGAACCAACCTGT
>CM070039.1:87562686-87577865 GCA_036250615.1 Ptychadena robeensis
TACCTGCAGCTGGGCAGGCAATCGCGGCAAAGCACATTGTGCTCTGCCGCGATTGCCCGTAGCACGGTTATAAAAAAACCGTGCCACGGTCGAAACGCTCAGAGGGTTAAGAGTTAAGCTAGCCATACACTGCGATAAAAATTATGATCTATTAAAACCGACCAATGAAAGCAGTTTATCGGCATGAAATTTGCGCATGTCCACATGGTACGACAGATAAAATACGATTCTAATTGCCGTTTTTTTCGATCGTAAAGTCATCGGACAAGTTGAAAATTTTTTATTGGTCTGGGAACATCGGGCAAGTTCATAGTGTTTTACCGACCAATAAGTGCTGATGATGCTTATTAGCATATTAAGACTTCCGCCGCCGGCATGTTGCTGCCGCTGACATGGTGGCTATTCAGCATAGCAGCCAACGTACTAGTTGCCGCAATGTAGAAGTATTTATTTATATATATACTAATAAATATAGTTTACTTGAACTGACCGGAGAGGTATTTTAAAGTTGTAGTGTATGTTTTATTTTATGATATTAGATTGTACGATCACATACATTCAGTGTAGCACCTACTAATGTCATGGTATTCATAAATTCCCAAGATTTTGTTTATTTAGCGATAGGTTTTGATGTAAAGATATATTACAATTGTATTGGAATGTATTAGTATATGTAGTATGGTAGCATACCGCATGTATACATAAATATCATCTACATGGTATATACTACACATATATCTGTAAACATATCAATATATATATATCTTGTTTATCTGTAATATGTATCTATCTAATATCTATGTATAATAATAATAAAAATTATATATAGATTTATTATTTTATTATTTACATTTAAATTCAGTTAGAAATCACATTGTCCGATATAAGCGGCGATTATTTTCGATCAAAAAATCGATCCAAAATTAGATTTTCCGTGTGGAAGTATTTTACAGAAAATTACGATCTAAAACGACTCCCACGTCGGGATACATTGGTCGGTTTTAATAGATCGTCATTTTTAATCGCAGAGTGTATGGCTAGCTTTAGGTTGGCAATTCACATCAAATGTTGAATGTAGATTCGGAAATCTCCATAAATTTTACAAGAATCCAATGGGTTCTGTAGACCTCACAATGGACTTCTCTTTAATTAAAAAGTCAGTTCATGTGTGGCTTTTCTTAAAATAGCATCTACAAGATAAGGTAAGTGGTGGGAGATCCTCAGATATGTAATCCTGAGAAGCGAAACAGTACATTTGAAAATGATCATCTAATACTTTCATTTTAGTACATATGCTACTCACGACGATAAACTTGGCTGAGGTTGAATCGTTTTTGCTTTATGATTTATACTGGCCATTGCTAAACTAGACCCGCAGCCATAGCTTATTTAAGAGCGATCAGAAAGCACTTCCAGGAGTCCTCCAATTTGTACCCTAAGGCACTGTCTTATATTTTTTGAAGCGCCAAAATATGCCCTAGGTCTTATTCTGATCACTCTCTGCCATTCATTGTCCCCTTTGATCAGTTTGTGCCAATCATTGTCCCCTTCCCTTTCACTGACTGACTTTTTTTGGGTTCTACAGGTACGGCCAGGTAACAGACTTCATTACGGCAGGGATCAACTCAGCGGACATAGACCCACCCTCAATTGGGTGGTACAATGGGTAACTGTGCCTTTGTGTGACTCCTACAGCTTGCTTGTCCTTCCTGCACTGCAGCCAGACCTGAAGGAGTCACACAAAAGGCACACAGTTACCCATTGTACCACCCAAATGGGAGATTCGTGCTGGTGTCGGTGGGTGTCTTATTTACGGGGGGTAGCTTATTTTAATGTTTTGGGGAAAAATCAGGGGGGTGGCTTATTTGATGGGGATGGCTTATCATAGGGGAAACGTGGTAAGCAGAGGTCTTTCTACATTGAGAGTAGGTTACACATAACACATAACACATACAAGGAACACCAATGGTCAAGCTGGGGAAGAGATTGAAGAAGGTTCTTGCATTCTGAGGATTACGAGCTAGGTTGGACATATCTCTGACCACTATGTTCAAGATCTACTCATTAATGATCACACTTGAAACTACCAACACAACATCACAAGTCTTTGTTTGATTGATAAGAATTTTACTTATTGACTTGCTGAAAGATATACAAACATATGACCCTAAAGCCTGGCATACACACGCCGATTAGTGGGCGATTTTGCGCGTGCTTGATGGGCGTGCGAGCTCGCGCCGTCGGTCAGTGGCAAAATCGTCCGCCAATCGGCGTGTGCTCACATGGGGCGACAGATCCCTGTCGCCCCACAGCTTGGCCGGCCAGAGAACGGACATGTCCGATGTTCTCTGGCCGATGCCATTAACTTCATTAACAACATTAACCGGTGTCTTCATTGAAGGTAATGGCCGGCACACAAAGGGTGCCCGGCCGATTAAAGCAGCCCCAGAATGCAACGTGATGACGTCATCACGCTGCATTCCAGAGCTCATCGGAGCTCGTCTGTCTGCACCCGTCTGTGGGTGTATGGCAGGCATTAAGGTACCCAAACATGGGTCAATTTTGTGTTCGATTCCCGAATAAAATAGAGCCCACCTCGATTCAATCCAGCTCGAATGAAATGTCCATCGAACAATAATCCAACATGTCCGTATTTCCCATGCTCGATCGCCATCCAAGGTATCCAGCAGAGATTGAGCACTGAAAGAATTATCATTTGTTGATTGCAGTGTAAGCACTATGGTTCGGAAATGGATGCGTGTATGGCCAGCTTTACTAACCAATCTTTAACAATCACATACACACATCTACTGCTGGTTCAATGGTCCTCACCTTGTTACAATTTGCATACACAGCCTATGGGTTTCTAAATAATCATGCAGTTTGAGGGCAACCATAAATAATGTATTTAATTTATATCCAATTCAGTAGCCCATTTGCTAGTTATCCATTTTATTTCTGAGGAGGGTACAAATATGCAAATTGCAGCCATCCGTATTAGGTCTCTTGCCCATCTATCCTAGTAAATAGGTTTGAAAACGTACATTTGTTAGGGTAGCCAGGTCATCCCACATATGCCATCATCCTCTAATGCCTATACCGGACACTCAAAATAATTTGATGTCCGGAATTCATAGAATTTCAGAGACAGCGGGAGGCAAGCTATGACTGCGGTCCATCTACACCATAGCATGATATACATGGTTCAGGAAGCACAAAAAAATCTGGGTTTTTGAAACCAGAGATGCTTTATATATATTTTTTAGTTCAGACCTGCCAAGTTATGACATGCTGAGGAACTCTTTCACATACCTATGACTTTTAAAAAGAACGTGTCAAGACATCTGGAGGGTGCCATAAGGACTTATTAATGAAATGGCTGCGTTCTCTATCCTAAAGTGAGTCAGGGAACAAGTATATATAGCACAGGCACCAAGACGCCCAAATACATGATTGTAGTAAGCGTGTCAGCAAATAGAGAAGCAAAAGGTACAACCAACATCCCCGGAGCATGTGTCGCCAACTTAGTAATTGCAGCTGCCACGCTTATTTAATATTATTACTTTTCATTTGGGTTGCCTTCAAAAATGTAAAATGTAGAAAAATGACAATACATGGCCTGAGCTATAAAAGATTGGCTTCATTGCTGGAGCCTGTGGTCAAGATAATACTGTATTTATGCTTTATGATTCTAGGACCTTGGTGACTAAACAGATGCCATGTCGCTTAGCTAGCAGACAACCTTTCTATCATATTTAACAACTTACCAAATTTTTAACATTAATTGTAGTTTATATAGCACCTGTCAAGACCACCAACCCTTGTCAAGTCATTACTACCACCCAGCAATGTAGGGGTCAAATAGTCAGTGGAAAAGATACATTAGAGAGCATGATGCTCCCATCACAGTTAATAGCTTTCCATTGTCATTTTAATGTATTACCGCATTTTTTGGACCATAAGATGCATCTTTTCACCCCAAAATCAGGGGAATAAATGCCTGTGGCTTATGATCTGAATGCGCGTACCCCCGTGGCTGCCTGGCCATGGGTGGTCCCACCTTGGCTTCGTACCAGCTCTCCCGAGCTGTCAGATGAAGGATGCGGCCACAGCCAGATCCCTCATCTGTACTGTACTGTTTCTACCAGCAGGGTCCTGCTGATAAAAGCAGTACAGCTACAGCAGAGAGACATACATGGAAGCTGCCAGGCAGCAGCTTCCATGTATGTCTGCCTGTTAGCTGCGATCACCCTTCTGTTCACAGCTGCCAAGAAGGGAGACGAACAGTGCAGAATCCACCGCCCCCTTCTGCATTAAAGCCACCATTATCAGCTGCATTTTAGCCGATTTTTCGGACAAGTGTAAAAAAATCTTCTTCTAACAGCTGTAGGAGAGCTGGTTACCAGTGCTCCCCTCCCACTGCATTACGTCGCACCTAGGCAGCCGAAGTATTGTCTGGGAGATCTCTGCCAGGCAGGAAATCCTCAGCAGCTGATCCCCCCTCTTCACACACCCTCCCCCCCCCCCCTACGAGTCTCCGCAGCTCTGATGGAGAAGAGACAGGAGGAGGAGGTGGAGTGGAGGGGGGAGGACAGGGGGGCAGTTTGGGCGGAAGTCTGCAGATCTCCAGGATTTAAGATGCAGGCATGAGAACTGCAAGTTAAGTGAGAATAGTGTAGGGTTTTCTTTTTTGTGAAGCAGTTTTCCAGCATCTGAACTGCTTACAGTTGAGTATTGTGTCTGTTTAATGTATGTCTGGTTTTTTTTAGTTTAAAACCATTATTTTTCAACTGATTAGAACATGTCACATGTTTTTTTCTCTTCCTGCTCTAAAAACAGGGTGTGTCTTATGGTACGGTCCCATCTTATAGTCCAAAAAATATGGTAATTCAGTAAAAAAATTCATTTGTACTGTGGCTAGACTAGTATACAAGATGTTTTAAAATCAACAAAGTGACCAATGACCCCAAATGAGGTTCCCATGAAAGGAACAGACGGCAATTCCGAAGCATATTATGTTAGATGAAAACCATGCCAAATGTTCAAAAACACACAGGAATGCCATGTATAGTTTATGGTCAGGGAGATGGATCCTGGGTTTCATTCACAACATAATGATAACGTAGAACAAGGCCTTTACACCATGTATTCAGGGTTGACACTGTAATACTTGTTTGAAGATGGAGGGAAAAAATGCCCATACAAGCAGTTTGGTTACTGAGGCTTTGTCTGCAGCTGCCAGTTGCTGAAACTGCAGAGGATCTCAGCCAGTTAAGAGTAGGAATTAGCGTGGGTTGTACAATCATCTGTGTGTATTACAAGAGGAAATACATTGCTTAAAAATGATCAAAATAATAGCATGGGGAAAGAATAACATGTTTTTAAAGGCCTATCATTTATACGGAGATATAGTTCCAATAGAACTCGTAGACAGTATATAGAGATTGACAACTGGTAAGTGCAATACATGAGGTTATGGAAATCCATCCCAACCCCATGTGGTGCTTCCTCAACAAGGCCCAACCTGCCGATGTTCTTGACAAAGTAGAGGCATTGTATGGAAGTGGAGGAACTTGTAGATAGTATATAGAGATTGACAACTGGTAAGTGCAATACCTGAGGCTATAGAAATCCACCTCAACCTTGTGTGCGGCTTTCTCAACAAGGCCCAACCAGACTGTGTTCTTTACGAAGAAAAGGTACTATGTTGAACTGGTGGTACTTGTAAATAGTATATAGAGATTGACAACTGCTCAGTGCAATAAATGAGGCTATAGACATCAACCCCAAACTTGTGTTCTTGGCCAAGTAGAGGTACTATGTTGAACTGGCGGAACTTGTAAATAGTATATGGAAATTGACAATTGCTAAGTACAATATATGAGGCTATAGACATCCATACCAACCCCATGAAGTGCTTCCTCAACAAAGCCCAACCAGCTGGTGTTCTTGACTAAGTAGAGTAATGTCTTGAGCTGGCCGAACTTGTAGATAGAATATAGAGATTGACAACTGGCAGTGCGATGCATGAGTTTATAGACATCCACCCCAACCTTGTGTTGTGCTTTATTAACAAGACCTAACTAGCCTGTGTTCTTGACAAAGTAGAGGTAATGTCTGGAGCTTGTGGAACGTGTAGATAGCATATAGAGATTGACAACTGATAAGTGCAATATATGAGGCTTTAGACATCCATACCAACCCCATGTGGTGCTTCCTCAAAAAGGCCTAACCAGCTGGTGTTCTTGACTAAGTAGAGTAATGTCTTGAGCTGGTGGAACTTGTAGATAGTATATAGAGATTGGCAACTGTTGAGTGCATTACATGAGGCTTTAGACATCCACCCCAGCCCCATGTAGTGCTTCCTCAACAAGGCCCAACAAGCTGGTGTTCTTGCTCTAGTAGAGGTACTATATTGAACTGGTAGAACTTAGAGATACTTAGAGAGAACTGGTAGAACTTAGAGATAGTATATAGATATTAACCACTGGTAAGTAAGTGCGTTACGTGAGGCTATAGCCTTCCCCCTAAAACACCATGTATTGCTTTCTCAACAAGGCCTAACCAGCTGGTGTTCTTGATAAAATATATAGAGGTTGACGGCTAGTAGGTGCAATACATGAGGCTATAGACATCCTTTGATAACTGCATGTGGTGCTTCCTCAACAAGGCCCAACCAGCCTGTGTGAATTTGTGAAACTTGTAGATCATATATAGAGACGGAAAACTGGTAAGTGCATTGCATGAAGCTATAGACAACCAGCCCAACCTTATGTACTGCTTTCTCAGCAAAGCCCAGATGTTTTCTTGACCAAGTAGAGGTAAGGTCTTTAACTGGCTTGTAGATATTATATAGAGTTTGAAAACTGGTAAGTGCATTACATGAAGCCATAGACAACCAGCCCAACCCTATGTAGTGTTTTCTCAGCAAAGCCCAGATGTTTTCTTGACCAAGTAGAGGTAAGGTCTTTAACTGGCTTGTAGATATTATATCGAGTTTGAAAACTGGTAAGTGCATTACATGAAGCCATAGACAACCACCCCAACCGTATGTACTGCTTTCTCAGCAAAGCCCAGATGTTTTCTTGACCAAGTAGAGGTAAGGTCTTTAACTGGAAAAACTTTTAGATAATATATATAGAGATTGACAACTAGAAGATGCAATGCATGAGGCATCCAACCCCATGTGATGCTTCCTCAACAAGCTGGTGTTCTTGGCCAAATAGAAATACTGTCTGGAACTGCTGGAACATAGACCACAAGGCTGGCAGAAAACTGTTTTATAAAATTCACATTCAACTGTTGACATGGAATATCTATGACGGTAGATAACTGTGGCTAAAGTTTTGCCATGAAAATCCAAAGCAAAGTCAACCAGGCATCAGGAAAAGCTGTCAGGCCTCAATGCTTTACAAAAAAAAGCCTCAGATTAATGAAAAGTAAGGTTTGACATTGTCAAGTATTAGCAGCAATTTTAAAAATGTTGCTATGCATGTCCTAAACTGTAGGCTACACAACCGCCTGAAGAAACAGCTGTTTTTAGTGTGAACCGGATTCTTCCATACTGCACTAGGAGACACTACAGAATCCAAATGATTACTATCATTAACTAGAACAACGTGCTTCAGACACTTCTGTAGGACACATTCACCAAGTCAGCAACTACATTTTCTGGGGGGAAACGACAATGTCAAGACAAATACTGGTGTACAGGGTGAATAGAGAAAGGCTCCAAAGAACCAGGAACTTGCCCTCTTTTGAATACTTCTACATCACATTAAGGAGTTCATCTATCGGCAGGGGGTCTGCTCATGTGTACTAGACTTAAACTCAACACACACCTTTTAATCTCTCAATACAATTTCATTGATGCTACTAATCCAGGGGTGGGCAAACTTTTTGACTGGCGAGCCACAATGGGTGCTTACATTTGACAGAGAGGCCGGACCAAGAGCCTGTAATGGCCATAGCTGTCCCAATTCCTCCCGTGTCTGGCTTCATTAATGATGCTGGACTTATTCATCCAATTAGTGGATGGTACCAATTTTGTAAGAATTTTGTAAGAATCTGACTTATCTGAGATGTGAAGGATGTTTCTACAAAAATCAGATTACAGATCCGACTGTTAAGCTGGGTACACACATGTAGATATGGGCCAGATCAATGGCCGTTTTGAGTGTCGTGCGCGCTCACGGCCATCTATCTGGCCCATATAATATGTGGCCATCGCCGTTTTCGAGCGGGACCAATTAATCCTGCTCTAAAACAGCCATATCACACGTTCAATACGGCCGATGTCCGTTGCTTTGCATGGAAACCGCGGGGTCTCCATGCTAAGCATCTGACGTCATCACGCTGCTGCAGGGAACATCTGACGGCTCCAATATGGAGCCGAGTGTTCCCTGCCTAAATTTATGGGTTTCAAAAGAAAAGAAAATCACACAAAGACCTCAAAAACTACTTTCTGCAACTCAGTAGAATCTACCAATAAAACAAAATGACTAAAGAGAAACAAATTGGAAGCAGCACAATAATTAAATTACAGTCTTTTTTAGCTTTGCTGGAAGGGTTGACATTTGTGATAAACTCATTGGCCAAGTTTTGTAAGTATGGGCAGCGTTAAATCCGGGCTGAATACAGAGAACACATGTTGGGTTCAGCAACCCACATCTACAAACCAGGACACATCAGAAGTCTTAATTTCAGGAACAGAAGACTATTTGAAAAACCAGAAATGGCTTTGTGAAGTTAATCATAACCCATGCTCTGCTCCTCATGAATGTACAATGGGATGTGGTATTATGGTTCGGCAAAACTCAACTGATGTGGAAATGATGTCGTACCAAGAATATAATTCAGGGCCCATCACACATTAATCATCAAAGCAAGCATCCACAGTAAACTCGGCTTCAAAAGAGCAAACTTGGAGAAGTCTTGACTGTAGAAGTAGGGAGTAACAGAACGGAGATATACAAAATGAATCATCCGTGAACAACCTGATCAGATACATGAGTGAGAGGAGCAGCGAAGAGATTGGAGATGTCATTGAGATGACTTGTGATCTGGGGGCCATCTGTTTGTCTGGATCAAGCGTGAGATAGGCTGCCTCTTCTACCAGAAGTCTACTGGTTTCATCTAATGATACACCAACATACATCCGAGGTTTCAAAGTCTTTGAAGCCCAGACTAAAGCAGGGTACAGACAGCTCGATATTTGAGCCGTCCGATGTTCCATGCAGCAGCGTGATGACATCATCGCGCTCTGCTCTCTCCCCAGCTCAGCCGACGCTTTGCCTGGAGACCTGCGGTCTCTAGGCAATGCAACGGACATCGGCCATATTTAACGGTCATATCCGATATGGCTGTTTGAAAAAAGCAAAGTATACACTACACTTGTCTATGTCTATGAATCCCAGACTAAAGGTGGGCATACATGGGTTGATAACCGTTCAATCGATAAACCCTCGAGCGCAGCGTTTACATACTGTGCTCCGGTGTTCATCAATTGAATGGCAAATCGATGCACACCACTTTGCGCAACCAATTCCTGTTCCATACAAAGAAATGTCAATCCAACATGGTGGTTCATCAAGCATTCTTCCAGCGGGACCAATGGAACAAAGGGTGTCCACGATCGATTTGAGGGCAATCAATCCCCGTGAGCGCGAATGATGATCGATTGTTCGGGAAACGAACTAAAAATCGACCCGCGTATGGGGGAACTTTAGTTTAAAAAAAGCAAATGATACACTACACTTATGGCCAACACAACATGCATCAGAGGTCTCAAAGTCTATGAAACCCAGACTAAAGGGGGGCATACACGGGTCGATACCCAGTCAAAACGATGAACCCTCGAGCACAGTGTCACCACGGTTGAAGCGTTCATCGAATGGGAAATCGAAGCGCACCACTTTGAGCAATCAATTTCTATTCGATACTTTGGACAGGAGGTTATCCAACAGAGATTTACCAACATGTTGGTTCCCTGCTTGATCGAGCTTTCTTCGGAAGGGTGGCTGCACTTGATTCACAAACAATTGATCACCGTGAACGCACACGGCAGTCTATTGTTCGGGAAATGACCCATGTATGGCCACCTTTATGGTACATAAATAACATTGGTATTCAAAGTATATATCATGTGCAAATATGCTGTGACCGCTGGTACAATATGGAAAAAAATCTAACCACCACCTAACCTAAACCTAAGGTTAAAGGTGGCCATACACAGGTCGATTTCCCACACGATTCCTGGCCGATCGATCACCGGGGGCGTGCACGCCGATCGATCGACGAGGAATCGAGTGCAGTCCACCTTGACCGATCAACCCCGCCCGATCAACATGGCCCCCAAATCGGATCTGCCTGAGAACCAACCTGTTGGTGTTTTCTGATCGATTTGGCACACATCAAGGGGCGTTGACATTTGTGAATCGATCGACTGGTAACAGAATCGTCCAGGAATCGGTGGCCTAAGGTGGTAGGCACAGACTTGCATGGTCGGTCGATCGATCGACGGCTGTGGATTCACCGGAATCGATCGGAGCGTCGATCGATCGCTCATGAATCGACACGTGTATGGCTAGCTTAAGACTTTTCTTGTAGGACTGGGATGGAAGAAAGATGTAGGAAGATGTGTGTCGATCTCCATTTGTTCTCCTACATAGTCATCCTTTACATTAGAGATGGTCAACAGGATTGCAAAAAAAAGGATGCCAATTGTATGCAGACTGGAAATGAGTCAATCAAGTACCATAGCTGCATACAATTTAAAGCTAATGTCAAAATATAAGCATCTCATTGAGAGACCACCAGTGGCTGTTTGAGCACATATAACCCATGCAAGGTTAATAAACCATGGAGGTCATCATCAGAAGATACTACTGACAAGTTCTAAGCAAATATGTAGACAGCAAGAAGCAGCTAAAGACCAGCACAACACGTCTGTATCATAGACATTTAAGAATTTAGTTAATTATCATAACAACGGTCTTGTGTTTGTATAGACACACACCAGATTAGAAACCAAACACAAATTTGGAAGCATTACCAACCAAACACAAGAAGTCAATTATTTGGAAGGGTGTTAGCATGGCACTATACATAGATATGTAATACACACACAAAACATACACATATACAGGGGTGCACATAAGTGGTCCTCTGGTACTCAAAAGGGGCCAAAACCTAGCTCTGCGTACCGGCATTATTGTTACACAGCTCATATGTGTACTAACAACTTGGAGGCGCTCCGTGTCTGGGCGGCCGCAGCTAAATGTTACATGTATACAATGTATGTCACTTGGATATTTGCAGGGAAACATGAATAACTATGAAAGGGTGCAGTTAGGGGGGTGACATTGGGAATGTAAATTAATAATAAAAAAAGATTGGAATTCTAAGAGTGTTGGAGATCCGGGGGATGAGATTCAGAGTAGGCATATGTCAGGGTAAAATCTGACAAGAGAACTGTGTGACAGCTGGAATGTGACTATGAAAGGTTGACATTTGGACTGCAGGTAGTCACTGGTTAGTCACAAAGCCAGAAAATATCAGGGTTGCACTACTGAGGTATGATATCTGGGGGTTCAAATGGTGTTGTACAGTGAGAGTTACATGTGACCCAAAGCCAGCTGGTGACCTGTGGATGGAGACAGCTAATCCGAGGATCGATTAGGAACAGGGAGGTCCATCTGCAGCAGAATCTACCATGCAGGAGGCTGACGCAGAGGACAGGGAGGGAGACAGTCAGGAAGACCACCCTACATATGGGGTGAGTACCAAACACCATCTCCTGGTACTCACCTGAGGAGCTCACTAAGAAAGTTATGTGCACTCCTGTATATATACTTTAGCCTTTGTTTGAAAAACCTAGAAAAGATATTGTTCTAGTCTAAACCCATATCCATTTTATTGGTTAATTCCCCTTCTGCGTCCGAGGAGAGTAGCAGTCATTAATAATGAAGCTGGTAGAGTTATTAAAAGTTCCTCAGCTTCTCTGTAATTAGACTTTGGCGGGAAGAGTGTTTGCCAACTTGAAGTGAAATATTGAGACAGATGCCCTTGTCTGGTTGCCCAGCGTTATCATTTATCTTTGGGTGTTCCTATATGCCTACCAACCAGCGTTGTAAAGACATGATCTCACCGCCTCATCCCCATAAAAGAGAATGGCTCGGTTTTATTTGAAATAGGAAGTATTTATTAAAGCTAGACGGGGTGCAAACCGTGGAAAACATTCCAGAGCCGCCATCCACCGACGTGTAACACTTTCCACCACATCCTGTGTGACCCTCCCGTACAATTTGCTAAACGACGCCGCACAAAGCCGGCCGAGGACACATTTAGAAAATGCCGCTTGTCAACTGCGAAAAAAAGCCCCTGTACAGGAGCCAGGCGCTGCGGTATAACCGTACACTGGGCTCCATTGTCTCTGCAGGGAGGTGAAGGGGTGAGCCTGAAGTTTCAAGCATTTTACGCTGCCTTCTCCTAACATCAACGTTGACCTTGTGTCCTTTGACTTTGCCGAGATAAATTGGTGGGCGCTTGTTCCATTTTCACATATCCGTTCCACCGCACAGAGTGGTCGATCTGAGACAGAAGGCTATTTATCATGTTTGGTCATCATTTTTCCCATCTTTTAACTCATGAAAATTTGGCAAACATTTCATCCAATATTACATAAGCAGTGTGACTCACTTTTTAACCAGGCCAATTACCGAAATCTATGTTTTTAACAAAGTTGGGTGTTTGTTGCCCATCTAAGAACAAGCTGGTCATCGAAAACTCATCAACAAACGCAAACAGACCAACATAAGTTCAACTATGGTCATTGTAAGTGCAACTGGGAATTCAACAGTAATAGTTAACCTCCCTAGTGTTCGGCCGGTACTGCGCCATTAAAAACATACATAGTTCTCTGCTTACATTTCCATCAATGACGCCGGAGACATGGGAAACAGAAGCCCCTCCATTAAAATGGAGGTCTATGGTTCCACAAACCTGGAAATGGTGCGGCCATATAGAGAATAACCGCAGCTTTCTGGGGGTGTATCGGGTTCTTCTTCTTCTAACTGGGTTCATCTCAACCACAAGGGAGGTTATTATTAATAGGAGGCAGTGATTCTCAACCTTTGTAGATCCGCGATCCTGAAAGGGATGTTACAAAGTGACTCTTCCTGTATTTGGAATGTGGAAGTGCTGCTGCAGAGTGTCACATCTGCATTCCAAATACAGGAAGTGACATCACTTCCAGCACGATTGGGTAAGTGTTAAGTCCCATCCATTATATTTCCCCACCTCACACATTTGCACAAGCTTTAGGAGTTGGGGGCATATCTCTCACTTCTAACCTCCCACCCCGCTTGTGTGCAACAGATGCTTTCAGTGATCTAAAAGACCCCTGTGAAATGGTGCTTTGACCCCGAAGGGGGTCCCATCCCACTGGTATAAGTGCATAGGTCTTTCAATGCCATGCATAGAACTACTGCGATAGCCAGCTTCTTCAAAAGAATAAAGACGTGTTTACCATAAAAAATCCATACGTGTTCCTCTTTTATATCAGTATGTGGTACTAGTATGTGTGGTCTGTTCAATATGTGGTACTAGTATGTGTGGTCTGTTCAATATGTGATACTAGTATGTGTGGTCTGTTCATTATGTAATACTAGCATGTGTGGTCTGTTCAATATGTGATACTAGCATGTGTGGTCTGTTCAATATGTGATACTAGCATGTGTGGTCTGTTCAATGTGTGGTACTAGTATGTGTGGTCTGTTCAATATGTGATACTAGTATGTGTGGTCTGTTCAATATGTGATACTAGTATGTGTGGTCTGTTCAATATGTGATACTAGTATGTGTGGTCTGTTCATTATGTGATACTAGTATGTGTGGTCTGTTCATTATGTGATACTAGCATGTGTGGTCTGTTCAATATGTGATACTAGCATGTGTGGTCTGTTCAATATGTGATACCAGTATGTGTGGTCTGTTCAATATGTGATACTAGTATGTGTGGTCTGTTCAATATGTGATACTAGCATGTGTGGTCTGTTCAATATGTGGTACTAGCATGTGTGGTCTGTTCAATATGTGGTAATAGTATGTGTGGTCTGTTCAATGTGTGATACTAGTATGTGTGGTCTGTTCAATTTGTGATACTAGTATGTGTGGTCTGTTCAATTTGTGATACTAGTATGTGTGGTCTGTTCAATTTGTGATACTAGTATGTGTGGTCTGTTCAATTTGTGATACTAGTATGTGTGGTCTTTTCAATATGTGGTACTTGTATGTGTGGTCTGTTCAATATGTGGTACTTGTATGTGTGGTCTGTTCAATATGTGATACTAGCATGTGTGGTCTGTTCAATATGTGATACTAGTATGTGTGGTCTGTTCAATATGTGATACTTGTATGTGTGGTCTGTTCAATATGTGATACTAACATGTGTGGTCTGTTCAATATGTGGTACTTGTATGTGTGGTCTGTTCAATATGTGGTACTAGCATGTGTGGTCTGTTTAAATATATGAATATGGATATGGCCCGTGGTCCATGGTTTGCCCATGTCTCATCTAGGCAAATCTATGGCCATACCTGTCAAGCTTCCCTTTTTGGCAAATCCCAATTTCACTAAATACTGGATGATTCCCAGGATTGTGAAATCGGAGGGAGGGGGCGTTACTCTCCCTTCTTAGTTCTCACGCAACTTGTGAACATGAGGTGCTGGGTGGGAAGTTAGAAGGGAGACTAACACCCCCTCTCCCTCCTAAGATAGCCAGCTAATAAGAGAGAGGGAAGGTAAACCTCCCGATACCGGAAGTGACGTCAATATCTGTATTTGGAATGTGGCTCTCCACTTCTTTGTTCCAAATACCAGAAGCGACGTCACTTACTGTATTTCTCCCTTTTTATTAAGGATATATTTATGGGTATTATTATTAGAATCATTTCTTTATATAGCGCCAACATATTACGCAGTGCTGTACAATAAATAATGAAATAATGAGTTGAGACAACACAAGATAACACACAGGTACAGGTTATGACACAGGAGAAGTAGAGGACCCTGCCTGGTCAAGCTTTCAAACTAATAGTAGACAGGTATGTCTATGGCTTCTATCTAAAGCCCCCCATACACCTTACAATCTTACCATACAATTTCTGTACAATCAACTT
>CM070039.1:87579533-87597011 GCA_036250615.1 Ptychadena robeensis
TGGTGTGTACTTCGATTCAATTACAATCGACATACAATTTAATGATTGAAAACTTCGATCAAATGGATGATCGATTTGATGTCAATTGAACCATGTATGGCTAGCTTAACATGTGTGTGAGCCTTTAGACCAAGACTGGGCAAATGTGGCTAGTGTGAAATGCCTCTACATCTTTGCTCCACTGTTGGCCAATCAACATTGAGAAACTCCACAATGGACTATTTTGCATGGGACTCCACAAGCTTACATAAGTTGTAGAACTTGGCACTACCTTGGAAAACTAGCCAGGTCCCTGATTAATGAGAGTATTATGACATATGTACAAAGCCGCAGTCCCTGCCCCCAGCTCTATCTTTTTGTACTTGTACCTTCATTTCTGAACAGGAGAGAGCATCAGCCTTGAGGCCATATGCATCTACCACCATCTCCTGCACCCTACTTCCCATGTGTGCCTCCTTATCCTAGAAAATAAGTCCGCGACTTCGGTTAGGGTTCCCATACTCCTTTAGATTTCTCTGTCAGATTTCCTTTAGATCTCCTTTTGTTTTACCAAAACCATGTAATATGAGGGACTTTCTAAACCATCAAGACTACCTGTGTTCAATCGCTGGGGACCCGGCACTACATAGTTGTTGGTAGATCTAAAGGATATCTGACAGAGAGATCTGGAGGTGTATGGCCAGCTTTACACCCTACTTCCCATGTGTGCCTCCTTCTCCTAGAAAGTAAAGCTAGCCACACACGGTTCAATTTTGATTCAATCGATGCTCGATAAGATCGTGGAATTCAATCGTCTAATCGAAAATCGATCTTAATTGCATCAACATACACCCTACATTGAGTTTGCGATTGTGGTGAGATTTCGATTCCAAAATATTACTAAAATCGTCGATGTTGGTCTGGAAACGATTGAAGTTCAGATTGAAGTGGTCTATGTTATTATATCGAATCTAATCGATCCAGGAGAAACACCACAAACATCGACGATTATAAAACAATTTTGGCACAATCGACGATGATTTTCCAACATGTCCGATCAAAATTCGATCAATTTTTCTGCCTTCATCGAACAATTATCATCAATCGTACCATGTGGGCATTTCTCGACTTTTTTTGATGAAAAAATTCATCAGAATCGAGCATCGATTGAACCAAAATCGAACCGTGTGTGGCTAGCTTAAGTCAGTGATTTTAGTTAGGGCCCCCATACACCTTTAGATTTCTCTGTGAGATTTCCTTTAGATCTCCTTTTGTTTTACCAAAACCATGTAATATGAGGGACTTTCTAAACCATCAAGTCTACCTGTGTTGGATCGCAGAGGACCCGGCACTACATAGTCGTCGGTAGATCGAAAGGATATTTGACAGAGAGATCTAAAGTTGTATAGCCAGCTTTAGTGAGGTTAAATGTAATCATTGAAGTTGCCCAGATGTCTCGATTTTAAGCTGTATTTTAGCAAGATAGATCGCAGTGCGCGTTCACGGTCATCAATCCTGCAGAAATCAAGGCTGCCCACATGGAGCACTCCCTCCCGATCACTAAAAAAAAGCGATCAAACAGGTAACAGACATGTCCAGGGTCCAGATCCAAAGTATTGAGTTATTATCGATATGCACCGTCGTGCTCACCCTTTGCCAGTCGGTCAACAGACCCCTGAGCACAACGTGGTGCAGTCATCACGCCCCAATTGAGCGTCCCTCGATCTGCCGGCCACCTACATGTCTATGGCCGGCTTTAGACTTCCAGCATAAAACGTAAAGGGTAAACGGAAGATCATACACATGATAGGTGTAAACACATAAATCAACAAAGGTCAGGTCAGCCAACACGGTTCAGTGCCAACTCAACATGCGAACATAGTGTTACCAACAAGCAAGCACTATGCTAAATCAAACTGTAGGTTATATCACCCAGCAAAGGACATGTCCAATATACAAAACATCCATATACCATGCCCAAGCAAAGTCCAACAGTATATATTTGTTTTCCTGAGTTCTTAATGTAGACACAACCCAGTGACAGCCGATTTCTTACTTATGGGTATACAACACAACTCCACACAAACACCAAAAGCATCAAAAACCACCACTGTTCCTAATAACAACTGCACACCCACAATGGCCACTCAGGCTACTCCAACATCTCCCCTGTGTAAGGTCATGAAGTGGACATGAAGCACCATCTGCTGTCATGAAGCTGGCCATACACCGGTCAATACCCATGTGATTGACCCACAATCGATCGCAGCAAAGAATCTCCAATTCAGCAACTTTGCACAACCGATCCCTGGTCGATACTTTGGACTTTGGCCATATATCAGTGATTTACCAACATGTCGGATCCCTGTTGGACAACATTTTCTTGGAGTGGGATTGATCGCTCCAGGTGGGGAAACGATCATTCGGGAATCGACCTCAAAATTGACCTGTGTATGGCCAGCTTAAGGCTATGTTTCCACTATACGTCGGGACCCCTCCGCTAAGCGTATTGCTTGGCAGGAGGTCCAGACGGAGCACATAGACTTTACCTGCTCGGTGCATGCTGTGTTTAGACACCCACTGATGCAGAGGTTCAATGTACTTCACTACGTTCAGCCTTGCATCGGCAGAACGGCTCGGCGCAGTGAAGACACAGCATCCGCCGAGCAGGTAAGTGAATGTGCTCCACCGGGACCTCCCGCCAAGCAATACGCTTAGCGGAGGAGTCCTGACGTATAGTGGAAACATAGCCTAAAGGCCCCCATACACTGCACGGATTCCCTGGCTGATCGATTCAGCACCGATGGATTCCGGCGATTCCGCCGGCATCCACAGGTGTGAACGTTCAGCCAATTAAGGAATCCGATTGTGGCAGCCAACCTTGCACGGCCGGATCCGTGTCCGATGGATCGGCTCCCTGACCGAAACGCCCCCTGATCAGAGCAGAATCGGACCCGAAAAGACCAACAGGTTGGTTCTTCCTCGGATCCGATTCTGTGCCCCCGATCCATCGGATGCGGTCGGACGGGCAAGGTGGGCTGCAGAGGATTCCGGCATGATGGATCCGCGTGCACGCGCCCGGAATCCATCGCGCCGGAATCCGGCACGAATCCGTGCTGTGTATGGCAGCCTTTAGACTTCCAGCACTGCCAAATAGGTTCCTCGTTTCCAGTCCTGGCGCCAGAAATGATAGATTGTAATTGTTCCATTCAAAATGTAGATTTTATTAAAATTATTCTTCTGCAATAAAAACGCAAAGCCATCTTTAATACACGCCACATATTACAGCTTGGGGTAGCTGGGAACCACTGGTACCCCATGACATAAAGAAGAGGTCAGAGACATTTTAACTTCAAACATAACACTTAATAATAAAACAGACCCCCATCCCAAAAAGAACGGGTCATACACTGCTTTCTATATTAAGCGAACAGTTTTTCTTCCACATTACAATAACAACATGCGTGTTCCACACAACATGATTGAAGGCCGAGGCCTTGTGACTTACCTTGACACTCCGGTGGTGTATCCTTGATGGCTGGCATTTAACACTGCTGGTATTGCAGCAGCCTGTGCAACGTTTCACCTCCACACAGGGCGGCCATATCAGAAAGTTTGCAGATGTTGGGTCTATTTGGCTACGAGGTATCTCGTATATAACAGTCCTTGTTTTGCAGGCAGCAGGGACAGCTTCCTCTATGAAAGTGAAAAGACCAACAATCAATTTAGAACAACAGTGAACAAATATACAATCATCAGACTCATTTCATCAGACTAAAGCTATGTCCCCACAGCGTTTCGTGATACGTCGGGACCCCTATATTAAGCGCAGTGCTTGGTGGGGGTTCCGACGGATCACATCACACATCACACTTTACCTGCTCTGATCAGACATCTGCCGATGCAGGGGTTAACGCACTGTACTACGAGAACAGAGCATCCGCCAGGCAAGTTAAGGGTATGTGATCCGTCAGAACCCCCGCCAAGCACTGTGTTTAACGTAGGGGGTCCCGACGGATGTGGAGACATAGTTTTAATAATAAAAAACTAGATGGAAATTGTCAAGGCGAAGATCAGAAGACTCAAAGACCAAAACACAAAAACATAATCTGTGTTATTTTCCAACATCATAATTTTCTAATTACATCTGTTAATATCTGGTGATCCTGCCATGAAGGGCCTTCAGACCGATAGAGGACATCTGCCTACCTATTGTTTTCATTCCTTTAATTGAGACAACAAGCAGCCATGCAGAGACAGATCTTGAAGACATGGTCCACCACTGCCATTAAACCAGTGGTTCCCAAACTTTCCCTGCAGGGACCCCCTTTTCTAGATAGAAACATTATCGACCCCCCCATTCAAACTACACAGTTTCAGACTGAGGGCCATTTTACACTAGCTGCCACTAGTGTGAGTGTGGATTGGCCATCAAACTTTATTTGAAATACAACTTATATAACTTTTGTTTTAACACCAATCATGCATAGATATGCATTATACACACACACACACACACACACACACAACAATCCTACAGAAACATTCATCATTCATAGAAAAACACACTCACACTACAGTCATGCAGAGACATGACTGTTTCCCCTTCCTCCGCACCCCCTGAAATGCTTCCACTGGCACCCCCCAGTTTGGGAACCACTGCATTAAACAATTCTGAAGGTCCCCATACCCCTTTAGATTCCTCTGTCAGATTTCCTTTAGATCTCTTTTTGTTTTACCAAAACCATGTAATATGAGGGACTTTATAAACCATCAAGTCTACCTGTGTTCAGTCACAGAGGACCTGGCGCTACATAGTTGTTGGTAGATCTAAAGGAAATCTGACAGAGATCTAAAGGTGTATGGCCAGCTTAAGACAATGGTGTATGATGGCAATGGTGTAAAGCATACACAGCTCTATGAAGTAACAGATTAGAGCAACATCGAGAGCACTCACGGCACCCGATGTTCCTCTAATCTGTTAAGGCCCCCATACACGTGTCGGATTCCCAGCGGATTCCGGGACGATCGATTCCAGGACGATCAATTCCGGGCGCGTGCACGCGAAACGATCGTGCCGGAATCGCGTGCAACCCACCTTGTCCGATCGTTCGCGTCCGATTGATCAGGGGCTCAGAATCGGATCCAACAGAGAACCAACATGTTCGTCTTTCTGATCCGATTCTGCACACATCAGGGGGAGTTGCCATTTGGGAAGTAAGTGATCGGACACGGAATCGTCCAGGAATCCGTGGGACAAGGTGGTATATAGCGATCGGATACTCTTAATTGGCTGATTGATCGGAGCTCCGATTCCCGCTGAGATCGCCGGAATCGATCGGGTGAGTGATCAATTGGCCATGGAATCCGACACATGTATGGCTAGCTTTACAAGAAGACCATCCACAGTTCCTTCGAGCAGGATCAACAGATCCTGCTGAAAGTTACTCAACCAAACGGGTTTCCAACATGTTGAAAACTCTGGTTGAAATCCATTACTTTGAATGAGGTCTGCGGGTCTCCAGTTAAAGTAATGTCCAGACTGCCGCTGAAGGGCACACAGGCGGCTGTGATCAGCTAGCTGGGAGTGTGAAGGGGGCAGGGCCAGCACATGCAAAGGGGTTGGGGGTGCAGGCTGGCTGACTCTCTCTGCTTCTACCCAGCCGTCTACTGAGAGATCCTGGGGGACCACAGGGAAACCAGGTCCCCATCGAACGGGAATTGATGTGCCCATGTGGTGCATCAATTGACCCGCAATCAATCACAGTGTGGTGACATCACCATGCTGTGATTGATGGCCGGTTGATTGCACGGGAATAAAATTAAAACCAAAATAAAATTAAAAGCTTGACAGTTTTGAGATGCAAAAAATTATGAAATAAAAGGTCATGTCACCCAGATAACAGTTTAAATCTACTTTAAAACCAGATGACGGTAGGTAGATAAAGTGTTCAACAGGAGTGCAACCATGTTTGAGTGAGCAGACCGTTAGTTGGCAAACATAACCCAACGCATGTAGGAGGCCCCTTGGTTCCCCCCTCATTAGAGTTGCATGAAGACCACAATGTAAAACGAAGGACCAAAAGAAGCACATTTTATGACAAGTCCGGACTGCCGGCAATGAAGCGCAATGAAGAACGAGCAGCCCAAGTTACCATTTTGTCATTAGACAACTAGTAATGGCTGTTTATTCTATCCAAAACTCTTCCTAGTTATTTTGTCTGAGACGCATCTTTTCTAAACTTTTACTAAACAGAACTGCCCACTAGTTTGCTGCTGGCATACCATTACTATAGCCAAGACGCAGCAGAAGGCCAAAAAATGGAATGTCTACGCTCAGGAATGTCGAAAACCAGAAACGGAGACAAATACAGATAAAGTTTTATATAGAAAAACAAATGCTGTGGGTGGAACGGCCTGCCAAGACAAATTTGTAAATATCTCATAAAACATTAAAGCATTCTTCTTATACACCAATGCTCTAGGAACGAAGGCAACCTTGAAGGAGATTCGGTTCTAGCACAGTGGTTCCCAAACTGGGGGGTGGGAGGCAGGCCCTCACTTTTAACCTGTGTTTGAATGGGGCGGGGCATGATAAGGTTCCTCAATAGAAGAGGGGGGCCCTGCAAGGAAAGTTTGGGAACCACTGGTCTAGCCATTTGCACGCATTGCATTAAACTTTTGTGATTATTATGTTGCTCCGTATTGTGATTCTAGCACAGGGGTGGGCAAACATTTCCACTCTAGGGCCACAATGGGCTCTAAAATTTCATTTGAGGGGCCGAACCAAGAGTCTTTAATTTCCCATCGCCATAGGTGTCGAAAATGTTGTAGGGGTGCGAGGCAATGACATTGTGATCTTTTAAAATTTCCTGGAGCCAAATTTGGGGAACCTGAAGGTGGTCAGGATGTGATGTGTATGTCAAGTTGTCAACAAATCCAAAAAGGCCATCACAACCAGCAATACAATACATTTATTAACCTCCCTAGCAGTTGAGCAAACCCAGTAAGTCCAGAGTTTGGGGTCATCCCAACCGCTACCGGAATATACAGCATTTTTGGAGGTTCTGGCAGCGTCACTTCGGCATCATGGGTGACGCCGAATGGGTGGGGGGGGGGGGGGTATGCACAATAGACCTGCATTTTATTGGTTTCCAAGCCCACATCAATAAAGCCAGTGATGTGGACAGGGGCAGGCCGGTAATGCAAGCAAAGTACTCTGCTGCGATCACCCGTACCACGCTGTCCGCTGGGGGGGGATCTAGTTCGCAGAAGCCACAGCCGAAAAAAGAGCCACAAGTTTCAGGATAATAGTTTCCTTCATCACAACCACTTAGGGCAGTGGTTCTCAAACTTTTCTTGCAGGGCCCTCCTTTTCTATTCAGGAACATTTTCGCCCCCCCACCCCGTCCCCATTGAAACACAGGTTCAGAATGAGCGCCCCCCTGGTTTGGGAACCACTGGCTTAGGGAAGAAATAAGAAAAGTGAATCAACTAAAATACAATCTCTTACTAGGTTTGGTTTTATAACTTTTGAATCATTGGATTCCAGCAGAATGCCTTTACCCCGACACCTTTACCTATCAATTCCACGAGGTAGAATATAAATAAAAACAACAGACCGCATTTACTTGGTGCCATGAACCCCCGCACACACTTCACGCACCGGTCGTGAGTCATCAGAACACCTGCCAGCTATCCCAGTCATTCAATTTGTCACCAACGTCTTACTAAATATATTCTCAATGAGTGTGAAAGTACAATCCGTGTCCTCTGTGGGAAGTGCTCCAGACAAGATGAAAATTCATGTGCGGCTCAGCAAAATGATCTATTGTCTTCAGAGCTAAAACTGAATATGAGCCTATTGGTGGTAAGTTGCCAAACGGTAGGTCCCCCCATGGTTAAAGCTGGTCCAAGACTGGGCAGAAAACAAGGAAAAAGACTGATGCCTACCAGATATTAATTGGTTACATGTACTGATACTGTGAACCCATCAACTGGTAAACAGAATGGGTTAGAAGGCTCTGATTGGGTAGTGCAGCCATGGGAAAATTAAGGCCCGGGGGCCAAAACCATCCCTTAAGTCTTTTAATTCAGCCTTTTGTCACCTTGGTGTAAACACGCTCTAGCTCCCTTCTGCTCATTCCCTGGAACAAGTGGAGATTATGCCTAGACCAGTGATGGCAAATCTAGACCGAGTGAAACCAAAACCTCACTTATTTATCTCTAAGTGCGGCATGGCAATTTAACCTGAATTATACACACATCATAAACACACACAAAACATGTAAACACACAACTACTTATAAGGTAGAAGAGAGGGTATACGGCACTGTGTGCGCAACCAGAAGAGGGGGAAGAGAACTGACAGGATTGAGAGCCAATAGGCTGCAGTCATTTTCTCTGTGCTGACTAGCAGCTTGCGTGCCCACAGAGAGAGCTCCTAGTGCCACCTCTGGCAACCGTGC
Organism: Ptychadena robeensis; assembly: GCA_036250615.1. Taxonomy (NCBI): domain Eukaryota; kingdom Metazoa; phylum Chordata; class Amphibia; order Anura; family Ptychadenidae; genus Ptychadena; species Ptychadena robeensis. The sequence continues at coordinate 87,587,981 of CM070039.1, forward strand.
CATAGGTTCGCCATCACTGGCCTAGGGGTTGATTGTTCACATCTCCTAATGGCCATGGTTTGCCTGTAATAGAACCTCCTTGGCGGTGTGCTTACAAAACAAACTCACCCAGAGCTACACTGTGGGGTGACTGCCTATCCCCAGAGAGCCCGCAGCTATATTGAACATGGGTGAACTCACATGGGGGGAGCGCCATTGACCTCCATGTTCTTCCTCACATCCCTGATGTCATCGATGACGATTGGAATGTGAAGAGTGGAGGAGGGAGGGCCAGAGTACTTTATAACATATCGGCCACACCGTGTTTCTGAAAATCCATGGTACGGGCATACCACTAGGGAGGTTAATCATACAAGCAACGCAAATTTTCGATCAATAGTCAATTGATACAAACTTGGACATAATATTATTTCAATAGATTTAACTTATATGTGATTGTTAACTCATTTTAATGTAAATTTCATTAACCTCCCTGGTCGTTTGTCCAAACCCAGTTTGGGCAGAGTTTGTTACAAAACAAACTGGGATCATGCATACTTACCTATGCTCGGTGATCCCACTGTGATTCTGAATCGCTGCAGACTGGCTGATCGATTCCGGCACCACCACCCCGAAATAGATTGGGGGGTGTGGCGCCATAGACCGTGATAAGGGAATAACGCTAAGGAGGTTAAAAAAAATTGACCACTCCATGGATCTATTAAGACCCACTAAGGGTGCACACCCATGGTGCCCCCATTGATAATAATAGGACAGAACAGGGTTTCTTTAAATCTCAAGCTTTAGTCATAAAAGCCTTTCTATTGCTCTGATCTTGTCATCACGCAAAGGCACTATTTCATATTCAGGGACACGGTTTATTTTTAACTTGTCTTCAGAACTGAAAGCCAAGCACAGAAAACGATGGCACGCCGAGCCAAAAACAAGGTAAAAATAAACATCCGTGACGCTTAACCTATCCCTAACAGTTTCTTGACCCTAACACTCGGTGGGATCGTTATCACAAAAAATCCGTAGTTAATATTCGTGGAGGCGGTGTTTCATATTACTGTAAATTTGTTATTGCGCCGTAAGGGACTGCGTCTGGCACAAACAAGCGCGGTTAAGGTGCTGACAAACGGTCACAAGGTTTCGTCTCCTCCAGAATTCCTGGCAGTGGTACAGTTTGGACTATCCCTGTCACTTTCACTTTTGAACATGAAAGATATATATAAAAATAGAATGTGAAATAGGAGAAAGGGATGATTCAACTAAATATTCTCTCCACGTGGAATAATGCAGATATCCCAATACAGTATGTTTATGAAATGTGTTTTTTAACCTCCTGGGCGTTACACCCAAAGCCAGTATGGACACAGTTTGATCGTGAATCAAACTGCGACTGTGCTGAGATTGGGCGCAACCACTGGCTCTTCATGAGCTTGCAGCATTTCTGCAGAGCTGCAGGCACACAGAGCCTTTCCGGCCCTGTGTCTTTGCCATCATCGGTGACGCCAAAGGGGGCAGCGCCATAGACCTCCATGTTAATGGAGGGGGCGTCGCTTTTCTCCCCACACACCACCGGCGTCTAATTGACACTGGTGGTGTGTAGAGGGCTTGGGGGGGAGAGCCAGTAGGAGAGCCGGCAATCACAGTGGAGTACAGTGTACTCTGTACTGTGATTGGCCGGGCAGCGGCTTTTCAGGTCATAAAAAATGGCGTGAAAACCTTAAATGCCCTTGAGGTTAACGGGCATATTGTTCCAAAAATTGTGACGGGGGCCACATTTTCAAAGTTCTGATTTGGTTGTTTTGAGTTCCTGCTGCTTTGGCATTTAGCTGCCCTCAAATTAAGGGCAGGGGTGTCAAAGACAAAATGAAAACTTGAACAAAGCGAAGGGTCAACCTCCATATTTATTTAAAAAAACATCTTCTATTGCGGACGTTTTTGCGTCTCATCAGATAGAACGAGGAACTTTTTCATATGGAAACAAACGTAAGTTTATGGTTAACCTCCCTAGCGTTCGTGACAAGCTCAGTTTGTCTGAAGTTTGTTTGAAATAACCCTGGAAAGCTGTGGCCATTCTCTATGCGGCCACAGCATTTCCGGGGTTCCGGGACTACCCCTTCAGGCGCGCCCTAGACCTCCATGTTCATGGAAGGGCGTTGGTTTCCCAGCCAGTGACATGGACAAGAGCGGGTGGGACATTCGAGCAGAGTACAATGTAGTCTGCTGCAATCACCCGTACCGTGCTGCTGAACGCTAAGGGGGTTAAACATTGAACAAACAAGCAAAGTATAATACTATGACACTAGTAACATACATACATATATATATATACACACACACACATACACACACATACATATATATACACATACATATATATATATATATACACACACACATACACACACATACATATATATATATATATATACACATATACACAACTATAAGACTATCTATTCTGTTTAATCTGGTACATATCTTCACAAGCTGGGTAGTCCCCCTTTGTATTGTATGGGTCCTTCCCTTTGACTCTACATCACTACAAGGAACCCAGCAGGCAGTGGGGGGACCAAACATCTAATACAGCGTCATAGAACAATAAATCTTTAGCAACATTAGCCCATCGAAAGAAACAAGTGGCATAGGTTAGTATGAACTATATTCTCTGCAGGCATGTTCTTAATTTAGTTGCTTAGTCTAGCACAGGGGTGGGCAAACTAAGACCCGGATCTGCCTAGTTTGGTTTCCTTTTCGGGTACTTTGTCACCTTGTTAAAAAGAGGCTCCCCTCTGTGTGTTCTCTGCAATGAGTGCACATATTACCTAGGAGGTGTCCAAATGTTGCCTTGGGGGACAATGCAAAATTGTGATCATGTAATGACACTGTGGGCGCATCCTCATGGTCTCTAGGAATTATCTCTGCTCATTGCAATAAATGAACAAGTGCAGGAAATGTAAAAAGATAACAACGTCCCTGTTACATGTTGCCTTTCACACGTCACTGCCCTCATTAGTGATGTCAGCAACGCATGGAATGGGCACACCTATGGCAGGTTGGTCATTACAGGCTCTTGGTCTGGCTCCTTTATAATGTAAGAAGCCAATGTGGCCCACCAGTCAAAAAGGTTTGCCCACCCCTGGAATAGCAGCAACATCTGTTTAAGTTGACATCATTTGACTCCCTCCATAAAAACGACCATTAGGTATTAAATGTTCTTACTCACCGATGCTTCGCTTCCTGCGACTAGGCACGGACCTCTTCTCTTGAACATGTCTGTTGTGATAAAAATTGTGTGTCTGGGTCTTTACGTTTCCTCCAGAAAAATCATCGTTCCCTGCTGAAGAGAAAACAGAAAACAACGTCAACACTTCAGACAGAAAGAAGAAAATTGTTTAGTCTAAACCCGCGCTCGCGTACTTGGTGAAAGATTGAAATGTTGGATAATTAGAACTAAACTCCAGGAGCGAGTGGCTAGGCAAGAGGGAAGTCATAATAAAACCATATGGTCCTTGGGGACCGCACTGCAACCAAAAGGCAACAGTAAAAGAAATGAGAACTAAAGATGGATTGGTTAATACATGAACCACATTACATATAGAGCAGGCCATGTTGTAAGGAATAAGCAAGACCTACATTCTGCACTGGACCACAAGATGCTGCAAATATATTTGTATTGATTTCTAGATACCACCAAAAAGAGGACTAAAGCCAGAAACACACGGCTCGATATTGGAGCGGTTCGAGGTTCCCTGCAGCAGCGCGATGACATCATCATGCTGCTGCCTGATATTAGAGAACCTGGAGACACAGCACTGTGTCTCCAGCTCCGACGATGCTTTGCATGGAGACCCGCATTATCCATCCAAAGCAACGGAAATTGACCATGATTTACGGTCATGTCCGATATCCCTGTTTTTGATTGGTCCCGCTCGAAAACAAAGATGGCCGCATTAGATATGAGCCAGATAGATGGCCGTGAGCGTGCACAGCGATCAAGCAGCTATCATTCTGGCCCATATCTACACGTGTGTTCCCAGCTTTACAGTCCCTGGTCATGGACTACTTAGTCATGGACAAGAGGTGTGGGTTCAGATAGTGAGGTTAACACAGCATATCCAATACTACCAGACATGTGCAAACTAAGGGATCCATACACGGATAGTTTTTTTGTTCAATTCGCAAACAATTGATCACCAGGCGTGTTTGCGCCGATTGATCTTTCGCAAATCAAATTCTCCCCACCTTGAGATATTGGTCCAGCTCCAAGAAAATGTCTGTCAAACAAGGATCCAACATGTTGGTAAATCCCTGTTCGATCGCCGTGTCTTTTGGATGGGGCCCTCAATCAAGTATTGGCAAGGGATGGAGCACCCAAAGTGCTGTGCATTGTTTTGCTGTCGATTTTCGTGCTCCTCTCTGCAAATCTCTATACCGGCTTCCAATTGTCCACAGAGTCAAATTAAAAGTTCTGTCCCTTGCTTTCACTCCACACCCCTAATCACCCCCTCCACTCCACCAGTGACCTACTAATCACATCCCCACATAAAACATCATCACATGCGCGGCTTCAAGACTTCTCTAGGGCCGCCCCTACCCTCTGGAACTCTCTCTCACCCTATTAGACTTGCTCCTTCTTTTGGTACATTTAAAAAAGCCCTGACAACCCACCTCTTCAGTCTGGCCTATCCATCTTCTCATCCCTAACATCACCACCATGCCAGTCCCCTAACTATTGTATTCTTTGTTCTCCAACCTACTAGATTGCAACTCCTTCTGGGTCATAACCTGTACCTGTGTGTATTATATTGTGTTGTATGTCCAGTCCAATTTAATGTACAGCGCTGCTTAATATGTTAGCGCTTTAGAAATAAACGATATTGGTGGCTCTTTTGTTGGCGCTTTAGAAATAAACGAATATGGTGGCTCAGGTGGTTAGCACTCTGACCATGCAGCATTGAAATCCTATGTTCAAATCCTGGCCTGGACACTATGTGCAAGGAGTTTGTATGTTCTCCCCGTGTCTGTGTGGGTTTCCTCCGGGTGCTCTGGCTTCCTCCCACACTCCAAAGACATGCAGGAGGTTAATTGGCTTCCCCAAATAAAGTCTCCTATGTTAGTTACATGTGACCTATCACTGAGTTAGGGACATTAGATTGTGGGCTCCTCTGGGGGACAGTTAGTAATATGACTATATATGCTCTGTGAAGCGCTGCCTAATATGTCAGCGATATAAGTACAAGATAATAATAATGTAACAAAGTTCTAACCCTATATAACTTAGTTGAAAGTATTACATTATACCAGTGGTTCCCAAACCTTCCTTGCAGGGCCCCCTTTTCTATTTAGAAACATTATAAAGCCCCCCCCCCTCTCTATTCAAACACAGGTTAAGAATGAGGGCCAGCGCCCCCCCCCCTGGAATACCTTCGCGCCCCCCTCCGGGTGATCCGCCCCCCAGTTTGGGAAACACTGCATTATACTATAACTGCATAACAAGCGTGTCCCAAATGTAGTATGTTTAAAGATGTGATCAACTTTAAATACCTCAATTGGAACCCTTATTGGCCATGTGAAACATGTATTCAGATGACATGATTATTTTAGCATCCCTGCCCAAGTATATGCCGGAAATGACGACTTCCATCAGCACCTTCTCATATAGGACAAATCCCCCTGGACTCCATACAATGCATGACCTTTGAATTAGCCCGACATAAAAGGCTTTGATCGTTCGCTTATTGTTTCCATATTCCAAATATCTTGTTCTTTTGGGGAAATTGCCAGCAGATCATTTAGAACGATTCTGTGGCAGGCAACCAAACGGTTCCACTTACATTTTTTATGGCCTGATGTACCGACGATGTTTAGAGAGAGGATAAAATTTACGACAATTAGTGCCGTCTCGTTCCGTAATGTATCTGAAAATGCAGCGCGATCATTACCAACAAGATGGCAATATGGAGAGACGCCAATTCAAAAAGAAGGACGGAAAGGGGGTAATTAAAGGTGATCCTATGTAGAATGATTGGGCCGCTCGTTTTAACATCTGCCAGGAAACACAATTACGTTTTCAGAAGCCCGGAACAAAGTCGCCTTCACCTGATTTATAGAGTTGGGCATACGAAACATAATAGAACTCGCAATAAATCACGTACACCAGCATCTAATCCAATGTCCTCCTACCTACATTGATTGGGTTTTAAGCCTTGGAAACAAAAATTGGTAACTTAAGAAGAGAGAGTCGTCCCCAACAATTCAAGTAATGATCAGAGACCATTCATTTCCCTCCCTACCTGGCAGATCTTATATTTTTGGTTTAATAGAAGTTCAAATAATGACCAGTGACTACCACCTGACTGGTCATAATAGGACTGGTTCCCAATGTTACCCTGTTTCCCCCGAAAATTAGAAACCCTTACATTTTTGCCTCACGCTGAACTAAGGCATCCCCCTGAAAATAAGCCCCCCCCCCCTCCGACAATACGGTACTGTAACTCTAGACAGGGGGGATCAGAGGGGGCAATCAAAATGACACAGGAGGATCAGAAGGGGTTACTAAAATGGCTATCCCCCCTCTGAGTCTCTTGTCCCATTTTGATTCCCCCCTCTGATCCCCTCTGTGTCCTGTTAAGTGATGCCGCCTGTGTCATGGTAAGTGATCCCCCCACCCAGATACCCCAGTGCCGTATTCTTCTACATATACAATATAACTGTTACAGGGCCAGATTTCCAGTATAAACACATGGCCAACACAGGAAGTGAAGGCAAGCCAGCACATGGGTAATACATCACTTCCTGTGGTGGAGACCCCACCCCTTCCTGGGCGGGCATCACCGGGTTAGTGAGGTGGGGATGTTTTGGACAAAGTGCAGTGCTAATCTAGCAAGTGGGCTGAGAGGATGGAAGCTGAGAGGATGGTGGCATGATCTTACAATCTTGGCTAAGTACCCTTTGTTTATATTATTATATCTATAGGCCAGTTACATTGTGGGTGTACTTACATGACCATGAGATAAATGTAATGTGTTATTGTTAATTGTAACATAGTAAAGGTGTCTTGTATGTTATATCTACAAAGTTTCAAGTAATTCCTGTTAATGGTGCTTACATATTGTAGTGGGAGACATAACTGAGGTTTATATATACTACCACCTAGGATAATAAGGCTGAATATTGACCACCATCTTATGATACGTGGCGATATCCGGCCTTGATACTAATAAGGAAAGATATTGCTTGGGAAACAGTATTAAGCAATAACCCCCCCCCCCCCTTTATCAATAAGACATCCCCCTGAAAATGAGACGTAGGGCATCTCTGGAAGCCAAAATGTATACAAGACACAAGATATATACAAGATTTATACAAGAGGTCTTATTTTCTGGGATTAACCTGAGGCAGTTTTTCCTTATTCAACCATACTAGACTCTTCATGTATTGTCCTCTCAAAAGGTTTGTATAAATCTAGCTAAACGCTTATCGATTCTGCGGACAACAGGAACCCATTCGGCATGCGCATTTATTAAACGATCTTTTGGGAATCGAATGCGCCCACCTTGAACAATCAACCCAAAAAGGTCGAAATCTGACAAAAAAAACTGATCAAACAAGTCTGTATTTTCACGTTTGATCCCCATTACTTTTGTAAAAACAAAAACCCTGTATACGATTATCTTAAGTACATACACATATAATCTTTTGGGAAGATTCAGATTGGAACAAATAGTGCGGGACAGGTCCTCCTAAAGTACTGGTCATTAGTCAAAGACCCATCTTTTTGACAACTAAATGTTTTTCTATCTAGAACAGCCTACAAGGTTGAGGCTTGGTCTACTAGGTAAAAAAAAAATTGTAAAAGATATCTTGAGGATATAATCTTATGGGAAGGCTCTGGTTGGAACAAATAGTCAGAGACAGGTCCTCTTCAAGTACTGGACATTAGTCAAAGACCCATTTCTTGTCTTCAGCAACAAAATGTTTTCCTATCTAATAACGTCTACAAGGTTGAGGTTTGGTCTACTAGGTAAGAAACACTTGACTGCGCCATCTTGAGGTCATACACATATAATCTTATGGGAAGACTCTGGTTGAAACACAAAGCCTGAGACAGGCCCTCTTAAGCTAGCCACACACGGTTCGATTTTGGTTCAATCGATGCTCGATTAGATGAATTTTTTCATCGATTGAACGAAAATCGAGGAATGCCCACATGGTACGATCGACGATAATTGTTTGATGAAGGCAGAAAAATTTGATCGGACATGTTGGAAAATCATCGTCGATTGTGCCAAAATCATTTTATAATCGTCGATGTTTGTGGTGTTTCTCCTGGATCGATTTGATTGGATATAATAACATAGACCACTTCAATCTGGAATCTGAATTTTAGTAATATTTTGGAATCGAAATCTCACCACAATCGCAAACTCAATGTGGGGTGTATGTTGATGCGATTAAGATCGATTTTCGATTAGACGATTGAATTCCTCGATCGAATCGAGCATCGATTGAACCAAAACATGTACCAGTTATTAGATAGGAAACCATTTAAGAGATGGGTCTTTGACTAACAGGCTACAAGGTTAATCATTGGTCTACTAAGTACAAAAAAAACGTGTATACGATTATTTTAAGGTACATTTATAATCTTATGGGAAGACGCTGATTGGAACAAATAGTGCTAAACAGGTCCTCTTAAAGTACTGGTCATTAGTCAAAGACCCATCTCTTTGACAACAAAATGTTTTTTCTATCTAGCACAGCCTACAAGGTTGAGGTTTGGTCTACTAGGTAAGAAACACTTGAACACGCCATCTTGAGGTCGTACACATATAATATTAGAGGAAGACTCTGGTTGAAACATTTAGCCTGAGACAGGTCCTCTTGATGCGCTAGACACTAGTCAAACAAAATGTTTCCCTATCTAGCCCAGTATACAAGGTCCTGGTCTACTCTAGGTAAACATTTTAATAAAAAATAGACAAAAGCCCCCCATACACCTTTAGATCACTCCATACAATTTCCTTTAGATCTACCAACA
>CM070039.1:87601604-87614701 GCA_036250615.1 Ptychadena robeensis
GCCATCTTTTGTGTGTGGTATCAAAAAATGCGCGTTATACTCGAATAAATACGGTAATTCATGCAAAAACTACATATGCTGAGCAATTTTTATCCAAATGTTCTACAACACCCTTTTCTACATCTCACACAATTTGGTGATGATAGCATTGTTTGGAGGCTTTGCAATTCACTCATAAGTCGACCTACAAAATGGCTGCGATTTTTATTTTTGTCCGGAATTTCATTTTTAGCGCATTAAGTGCTGAAAAATTTGGGCTTCTATTCGAATATTACGGGTAATTTTTCTTTCACGTGAGCTATTGTATAGTCCTCCTGACTTCTGGAAAACCTCACATCGCGGTATTTTAGTAACGTAATTACAAACATCCCTTAGAAAAAGCCCTTAGGGAACATGTGCAATCATTTCAATTATCGGGATTATACGGCCCCATGTGTTTTTGGCTGCTTTCTACCTGTTGACAGGACTGTAAGCCATAACTGGGAGGAAGCTTATGCCTGATGGTGAAAAGCTGGCTACCAATAGCCGTGTTTATGATTGGTGTCTCTAATGAATAGGGAAGAAGACCTTTGATGACATTTGGGTGGCGCTTCTGTCGAGTGCATCCCTTCAGCAATTTTCCTACTGCCTTCCTTTTGAAGTCGTGTTGAGGCCTACTGACTTTGGCCATCGTCATAAATAATAAAAAGCTATTTTCCTTTCTTTTTTTTCTTTTTTTTTTTTTTTTTTCGTTGGGTATTAAAAACAAATCGGTGGCAAAGGAGTCGACGGAGCTTGTTGGAACAAAAGAAGGGGTAGCAAGTGCTGAAGATCTGCAGGCTTTTCACAGGGTGTAATTGTAGGCCGTCTGTAGAGGTTGGGTTTTCTCTTACTCTGCTTCATAACCTCCAATGGTGCTGAGCTTTGAGGCAAGTAATGAGTGCACTCGAAGCCCAGACACAGCTGATTTTTTAAGATAAAAGCAGCTTTATACTTGAATGGAGAAAAACGACCATACATGGTGAACCTCCAATTAGATGTCACCTGTTTATTGTCATAAATGGCTGACATGCTTTATGGCTGCCATACACCACCCCGACGGGTGCAGACAGACCAGCTCCGATATGCAACCGGAATGCAAACGTGATGACGTCATCACGTTTGCACCTGGTGCAATTATGGGGCCCCTTCAGTCGGCCAGCACCCTTTGTGTGCCGGCCATTTAGCTTCAATGAAGACGCCGGTCTTCATTGAAGCTAATGGCATCGGCTTGCATCGGCAGAGAATATCACATGTCCGTTCTCTGGCGGGAGCTAGTGGGTGCCAGGGATCTGTCCCCCTGTGGGCCACATGACGATAGCGGAGATTTTCCGCTGACGAGCGCGCACGCCACAAGTGTCAGGATAAAATCGACTTTATCGCATGTGTATGGGTCTATGTGTCCATGATGAGCGCCGGACTTAGATTCGCATCTGATACGCCAAACCCCCGCTACAGAACCGACCCACCCCGGCACCTCTTTATCTAATTTTTTTTTCTGCTGTTGGCCATTACCTCTATTGTCAATGATGGCGGAGAAGCGGGGGAATTAGGGTCGCGGGGCGGACTGCGCCGGCCTAAAAACTTGGTCGACCGAGTTTTAGGGGCGGCGGCCGCCCCTGACCACGGCGGGGGTAGTAACCGGCGGGTCGTACGTGATTTTTTTCTAGTCTAGTTCGTTGGGTATCGTCCGCCCTGTAGTCAACCCGCGGGCTTCCGCAAGTGGAAACAAGCCTTATGCCAGGCATTAGACGTCAGTGTTTATTGTCATAAATGGCTGAACAGCTTTACATGTCCTTGGTATGTAATCAGTATATTCCCCCATACACTTACAATCTCCTCATAGTCTTGTCAAAGATCCATAAGCAAACTAAATGTTATTACTGTATATTTGACATAGTCTACGGGTTTGACCCTAGGTCAGTGATGGGGAACCTTTTTAAGCAGTGTACAGAACTAACCGATATGGACCAGATCGATGGTCATTTCAAGATCTCTGCGCGCTCAGGCGGCATTATATGGTCCATATAAATCACCAATCAATCCTGTCTCGAAAAACAGCCATATCAGAACAGACCGTTAAATACAGTCGATGTCCATTGCTTACATGGAAAGCGGAAGTCTACAAGCAAAGCATTGGCTGAGCTGGAGAGAGCAGAGATGCTGCAGGGAACATCGGATGGTGTTGAGCCGCTGTACCCTGCCTTTAGAAACCAAGTTGTGGCGGCGGCATGTCATAAGAGCGATGTGATAGCCGATAATTCTGTGATCTCAGCTCTGCATTGAAAGTACACAGATAAAATTTCCATAGTAAACCATCTTCTAACGCCCCCAGTGGCCACTCATGATATTGCAACTTGAGTAACCTCAGAAGTCTGGTGAATAATGATGGAATCTTCTCATATGATTTCAGGGAACAGCAGGTAAGTTTTTTTTTTTTTTTTTTTTTTTTTTTAAGGATCCTGGAACCTAAGGCACACATCAATGGCACTATAGCTGTTACTCAAATGTAAAAAAATATATCTGCTTTTTAAAGTATTGAAGTTGAATATAATATGAATTTATATGAGTATTATCTGTTGCCATGGAGGTACACTATTGGCCAGGTCACCGGCACACCTACCACCCTACAAGACCCATAGCCTACATTGTAATTGAGGGTGGGCGAGGCCTTTGGCCTTAAGTAACATTTAAAAACACTAACCCCCCCCATTTACTCACCAACCCCCCCACCCCACAACATAGTATGTAAATTAACTTTGACTTCCCTCCGCCGAGCTGGTATGATCGTAGAGTAGTGCTCCACAATACCAAAAAATATACTTGCTACTGTTGCCTGGAATCAATGTCAATTTCCATAATTATCTGCCAGGTTTCCAGGGGTTTACACAGGGTACAATATGGCGTGGGGGGCTGAGGGGGAGTTTATAATGGTTTCTATGGAAAAATACATCTAGTTTCGTTTAGTGAAGAGCCGAGATTAGAGATTTACCTGTCTATTTTGTGGTGAGATTCCGAGGGGCATAAGTGAGGCAGAGAGGAGGGGCTTGCGAGGGATTCTTCTTAAATTACTACTCCTTACAGGCACTTTGTTCCCCCTAGTTATGGCACTTCTAGTGCCATTCGTGAATAAATTTCTGGTGGTAAGTCCACTTTAACCACGTTTAATAATTAAACAGTATAAAATGGTGGTTGTTGCCAAGTGCTATAAGCCCACTACCTGGCACCTATTGGCACTAGAAGGTTGGGGTACGTTATATGGCAGCAAGGACCATTTTGGGCTCTGAGGTTGTGGCAAAACCATGTAGATTCGTAGTGATTCACTCAAGAACGCGCGATCTTTTAACAGCACACTGTAGGTGGGATAGTTATTTGACGAAGTACTAAAATAAAGTTTTTTGGATTAAGATAAATAGTTGGGTACATGTAAGAAAATGGGAGCGGAAAGCTCTGCTAGCTGTCTGTATCGGACCTTTATAAAATACACCAGAGGGCTGTGGGGTGGGAGATAGTGCTGGGGGGGGGAATACATCAACAACTTTTCTGCATCACATCAAGGGGGGGGGGGAGCATAATATTTAAAATAAGGGCGCGTAATTAGGGACATCTTAGTGAATGCCTATCGTTTCTCCAACCGTCACACATTTCTGATTAATATTCATTACGGGGATGTTTCCCATATGCATATAACCCTTGGACATAATGGAGAGCCGTATTCTCTGTATTGGGGATAGGCTTAACTCGACTAGTAGAGCAAATATATAAAAAATATATTTTAAAAACTGGCCTATGAGCATTCTTGAGAAAGGCTCGGGCCACTTACTGAAAGCAGTATGCCATGAGTAGTTACGAGCAGAGCTGTATTTAATAGGGGGGTTCTGTATGCTGGTATACGCAGAGGGTAGTGGTATCTATGCTCCCTAAGAATTAATAAGTTATGTACCAATTGTGCTACAATATATCATCCGTAATAACTGACTAGACTTAATTCTTGAATGTATTTACAACATTCAATTCCTATGCAAGGTAATGTTAACCTACCTGTTGAATGCTTACTATAAAACAACATTTTTATAAAATTTGAGGTCTTGTTTCATAATGAAGGGTCACATTAGTATACTATGATATACAGGGTAACCTAAGGTACGAATGGCAGTCTGTTTTATATGTTATTGGCCGTTCCGAGGTGTAGATGAAAACATATATAATAAATATAGATATATATATTAATAGTATACACCCAAATATATATACACACATACCGTAATTTTTTTTATTTGTATGGACCATAAGACGCCACCCAGTTTTTTTAGAGCAAGGAAATCAGAAAACAAGGAAAAAGTCCTATTGTAGTTAAATGCAATGTGTGTATGTTTGAGTGCGCGTTATACACGAGGGCTGGGGTGGCGGCCAGGTGTACCAACGTTTTCTGCCCGCCGAGATCTGCTCCCCCTGTAGCGGGGAGTCATGCCTAGCAGTGGCCGCAAAACTGTCACCCACGGCGGCTGCTAAGTCCAAGTTTCCCCGGTCTTCTTGCTCTCCGGTCCTCCTGTAGCAGGGGGAGCGGAGGGCAAGAAGACCGGGGGAACATGGACTTAGCAGCCGCCGTGGGTGACAGTTTTGCAGCCACTGCTATGCATGACTCCCTGCTCTATCAGCTCCCACTTCGCCTATTGCATTACATGTGCTCCCCCTGATGGCCAGTCTGTCCTACAGGGGGAGTAGATCCATTGACGGCTGCAGCCACTCACTGTACATTGTCATTGTACATTGTACATTGTCAATAAATGTTTTTTTATCATGGCCACACTTGTTCAACAACGTTTTTTTGTCAATTACAATGCTTGGTGTGAAACAAAATTAGATGTTTAGGCGAAAATTAGGGGTGCGCATTATACACGAGTGCGTGTATAATATACAGATTTTTAAGCAAAAATTAGGGGTGCGCGTTATACATGGGTGCGCGTTATACTCGAATAAATACGGTAGGTTCAAAGTCAAGTCAAATGTGAACCTATTTTGTGCAAAAGCTTGATATGCTAGAGCAATACTTTTTTCTTTACAATCTTCCCACACCCCTTCCCTACATCCCCAGCACTTCTAGTGATGATATCATGTTCAGGGGCTTTGTAATTAACTTACAAATGTGCTGAATTAAATAACTGCACCTCAAAACAAAAGCACATTGAATGGAAAACTCTCCGAGGAAAGGTCTACTGCAAAGCTGATCAGCTGATTACATACCACAACTCTGATTGGCTGTTTTAGAATATGGGACGCAGAAATGGCACACGATCAAATGATCCAGACCAGCGAATCTCGGAAGATCAACCTGGTCAGATGCTCAAATTGATCATGTGGTTCTCCGGGTTTCATGCAGTAGAACATTTCCTGGTAGGTTACTTGGCAACCTTAGGCTATGTTCCCACTAAGGCAATTAATCACCGTCAATCGCCTACACTATTTTGAATGGGCTTGTCCCCATTCATAAGATCGTGCGCGGTTGCGATTGGGGCCGCGATCAAATCGCAACTCCCCGCATTCTGATCGCCGTAATTATTTTCCTCTTATCGCGCCCATAGACATGAATGACATAATCGCAGGTGAAAATCGCCTGGCGATCGCCCGCTAGCTATTCTGCAGGCGATTGAAAATCGTGAGCACAGTGGGAACATAGCCTTAGCCTCCCTAGTGGGATGACCATAGCTCGAGCTTTCCAACAGTGCAGTATGGGCAATCAAAATAGAGTACATAATGCCTGCCCTCCTCTCCTCTACACATCCCTGGCATCACTGATGACACCAGGGATGTGGGCCCGGAAACTGACACCGCCTCCTAAACATGGAGGTTAATGGCGCCACCTCTTTGGCATATGAGATAGTTTTGGAAGCCCCCGAGATTTAGAATCGCTGCAGGCTCACCAAGGATAGGTGAGTATCCCTAAGTGTAGCTCAGGGTAAGGTTACAAACCTACTCCAAACAACCACCATGGATGTTAATGGTCAATGGGACCTGTGTTGGTCCACAACAACCAATCCAATTCTAAAAAGAATTCTTCAAACTGGGAACTTATTGGCAATCGTAAGCAATACAAAAAGTTCCTGTTTAGCATATGCTGTCCACAGAGCACAACTAAACGAATTCAAGTGAAATGTTGAAAGAAAAATTGGATAAACTACTGATATCACAAGGCCTGATACACTCCCCTTTCCTGGAATACCCATATTAAGCTCAAATGCTTAACAATCAACAATAAGCCCAAAGATCTTCCCCTTAGGTGGAAATGATGTGCCTTAAGGTGCCCATACACGGGTCGATACCTGTTTGATTCAACCCCAAATCGATCTCAGCATTGGGACATCATGGGACCCTGGTCCCCTTCCAAAGTAAAAGCGATCAACCAAGATTTACGGACATGTCCGTTGCCTGTTCGATTGACCCTTCTTCGGAAGAAAGTTTTTTTCACTTCCCGAGCGACTGAGGAACAAGTGACTGAACGAACGGGAAATTGATCCATGTATGGGGGGGCTTTAGAGCCCAAGTCTGGAGCTAGTACTTAAGGAAGTCTTTAGCAGAATTTTCTCCAGCGAAATCAAGTATTTCAGGAATTTTATTATTCTTATTTATCCAACCAACCAAAAATGTGGATATTTAAGTATAGGTCCGGATCAAAAGTAAAAACATTGTAAAAAAAATCAAACAAAAGAATGGAAGTCTACTGGTTTAAGAATGGTTGGTCTGCTTCATTCCTTGTCCTAGTCATGTGACCTGTAAACCCCCCGCCCATACCTAAACTACTACTGGTTAGTCATGGAGTGTTCCTCCATAATGGAGGGTGTTTGTTGGCTTGCACATTTTTGATGGGCACCTCTCTAGTTCCATGGGTGACATGCCAAATGATCAGGGACCAGGCTTTGTCCTTAAAAAAAAAATGGGGGAGTATATTTTGGAACAGCAATTTGTACGGCTACAAGGAACCTTTGTTAACCCTTCATAAACAGAGGAATATTCAGAGTTGGACCTTCTGAATAATTTTTCTAAGGTTTGCCTCACTACAACTTGAACTTTCAATGACAATCCCATCAACAACAGATGGACCTTAGAGCAGCTTCGGAGAGCACAATTATCAGGCGTCTTCGGGGAGTAGGCAATGAACATGAACACAGGTCACCTATTCTAAGAACCAAGAATGTTTGAGTCCTTCTCTCCCGAGAGAGTAAAGGCACACCCACTCATTAGAAGCACCGCTGCTTTATCAATGGCTCAGCTGCTGTTTATGGCCCAGAAATCTGACCTTTCATCTCCTTTACCAATTGTGTTTGGATGTGAAGATGAAAGATGAGTTGAGTCTTTGCCTTCAGTATTTTCTGACAATATGGTTAACTTGCTAAGCTCCACCAGACTATATACTTTCCATGCTGTGCTTCTCTTTCCAGGAAACATCTAACAGGACCACCATGTATGAGCAGGCCAGAAAGTTGAGATGTTTTACCGTGTACAGGTGTGTTGCGGTAACATTTGTGGAATGATATTTACCATAGAGTATCCCCAAAAATATATATTATTTACATATTAAGCATGATCAAATGTTTGAAGCTTAATGTGTTCACTTAGGAATTAAAATGTACAATTTCAGCCACCAATCATTATTAGAGGAACGAAGTCTGGTTTCCCACCCAATCTGAACCACCTGGTGCTATGTGTGTCACACTGTTGAATGGTACCCCAATACAATAAGTTCCAAAGCACCCGCACTAGGGTGTACTATAATCAAAATAGAGTGTGTTGTGGTTCATAACGTGCCTGACAAAATTAGCAGGTCATACCAAGCACGTCTATACACAACAATACACATAAGTGACCATGCGTGTGAGGACATCTCTATTACCATGACTAGTATATTTGAGGATATTTCCAAGACCATGATTTGGACAACTTTATTTCCATGATTGGTGGGTTTGAGGACATATCCATAACCATGATTTGGAAGTTTGAGGACAACTTTATTGTCATGATTGGTGGGTTTGAGGACATATCCATAACCATGATTTGGAAGTTTGAGGACCACTCTATTACCATGATTGGCGGGTTAAAGGACATCTCCATAACCATGATTACTACACTTTAGAACATCTATACTCAGCACACCTATATGCACCAATACACATGATCGTTCATGACTTTGAGGACATCTCCATAACCATGATTTTATCAATCATGGTTATGGAGATGTCCTCAAAGCCATGAGAACATCTCCATAAACATTAGTAAGTTTGACGACATCTTCCTAACCATGATTGGTGCCTTTGAGGACATCTACATTCTTTAAAGGTATCTCCATAAACACGATTGATTCCCATGAGGACATCAACATCCTTTGCGGACAGCTCCATAACCATAATTGGTGCTTTAGAGAACATCTCCATAACCATGATTGGTGTTTTATAGGACATCTCTATAACCATGATTGGTACCTTTGAGTACATCTCCATAACCATGATTGGTGCCTTTGAGGACATCTCCATAACCATGATTGGTACATTTGAGTACATCTCCAAATGATACATGAGGCCCGTCTACTTTCACCCAAAGTAAGAAGTGAAAACCGGACTATAATTAATTTCTCTAGACTTCAAGCTCTCGTGCAATGGCAACGTGCTCTTTGTAAAGACCAACCAAGTAAATAAGTTGACAACAAAGCATTCCAACATTCTTTGCGCACAATTGGCTGGACTCTGTGTCACTCTCAGTGGTAGACTCCTAGAACTAGGACTTGTTCTTCTATGCTTCATGTGCTCTGTATCACTGTCTGTGACAGAGCTAACATCAAACCAAACATGGGCTTGGAGGCCAAAGGAAACAATGACTTTAGAGACACCGCTGAGAACAACACACACACAGCTGTGCTTTTAAACCCTTGGAGAACTACAATGTGCGATTCATATGGAACCTTCTATAAATAAAAAAAAAGACCCATAAAAATGGCAGAGGCGAGAAGGTAAAAAGGAAATTGAATTTACCTACGGAATCAATGTCCAGGATGCGCTGTAGGTCTCGGATGCTGTGGATTTCGCTGTGAGACAGTTTCTCTATCAGCTCCTGAGGGATCTCAGCTTCCTTCATGTAGCCAGGGAAGAAACACATTTAAAATACAGTTCACAGTCACTTCCCATTCCCAGTAATAATCCACTCCCACTACCAAATGTACAGCGTGCATCCCGATCCCTCCCTCACAAGTCAGCATGCTGCAGGATAAAATACACGCATGACCGAGCACAACCAGCACAGACATAGGTAGGGTGAACCCTCGGCTTCGTACAACCAGGCCGCAGACAGCGCCGGCCCGGGGATTGCAGTGTGTGAGAGGCCTAATTATCTTCAATGTCACAAGGGGAAAGTGCTGCAGATTTCCTATTGCCGTCACAAAGGAAAACAACCGCCAACGTCACTTACGGGCTTCTCACTCTTTATTTACACCTTATCGTAGGCTACCCGAGCTACCTTTGCTCTCAAGCTCACTTGTTTCTCTCTCTGAACTTCTCTGAATGCCTCTGCTTGTTTCAACAGCAGTTACTTGAAAGGTGACCTGTTGCCCCCTAAGAACAAACATCTACAAGGGTGAATATATATGTGCCTGGGTAGTTTTCCATTTTATGGTGAACTAAGGAGAACCCAACGTGACTGAAGTCCTACTTGGTGTCTTCAAAACTCTGCTATGCATGGTATGGTAAGCCTGAAGATTCTGGTTATTAACACAACATCAGCCTATTAGAAGACTAAAGCCCCCCATACACCTTACAATCTTACCATACAATTTCTGTACAATACACTTTTCTTCTACCAAAACCATGTAATGAGGACCTTTCTAAACCTTCCAATCACTATGTGTTCTATCAGGGAGGACCCAGCGCTACATAGCAGTGATATATACCTTCCAATCACTATGTATTCTATCAGGGAGGACCCAGCACTACATAGCAGTGATATATACCTTCCAATCATTATGTATTCCATCAGGGAGGACCCGGGACTACATAGCAGTGATATATACCTTCCAATCACTATGTATTCTATCAGACAGGCCACTATGCTACAGAGTTGTTGGTAGATCTAATGGAAATTGTATGGAATGATCTAAAGGTGTATGGGGGGCTTTACCCTCGCCATACACCTTTAGATCTCTCTGTAAGATATCCTTTAGATCCACCAACAACTATGTAGTGCTGGGTCCTCTGCGATTGAAAACAGGTAGACTTGATGGTTTAGAAAGTCCCTCATATGACATGGTTTTGGTCAAACAAAAGGAGATCTAAAGGAAATCTCACAGAGAAATCTAAAAGGTGTATGGGGATCCTTATATATGCCAACCTACAACAGTCTTCAAACACTGAACCCCTTTCCATTGTAGATAATACCACCAAAGGCGCCAAGATTGACCTCTTCCCTTTAAGAAACCCCCACCCCGACTGTAGTCTACAACACATCAGGTCTGGTCCAGTTCTCACAGACATTGCAACCTCACTAATAAAAATTTACCATTAAACGTGTCTGTTATGGTGAAAGAAGCGAAACCTAAAATGACTGAAGTCCTACTTGGTGTCTTCAAAACTCTACTTGGCATGGTATGGTAAGCCTGAAGATTCTGGTAATCAACACAACGTCATCCTATTACAAGACTTATATATGCCAACCTACAACAGTCTTCAAACACTGAACCCCTTTCCATTGTAGAGAATACCACCAAAGGCGCCAAGGTGTAACTCTTCCCTTTAAGAAACCCCCCACCCCAAGGATATAGACTGTAGTCTACGACACAGCTTTAAAACTTCCTCAGGTCTGGTCCAGATCTCACACACATTGCAACCTCACTAATAAAAATGTATAATTAAATTTGTCTGTTCTGGTGAAAGAAGGGGAACCCAACGTGACTGAAGTCCTACTTGGTGTCTTCAAAACTCTAGGCATATTATGGTAAGCCTGAAGATCAACACAACGTCAGCCTATTACAAGACTTATATATGTCAACCTACAACAGTCTTCAATACACTGAACCCCTTTCCACTGTAGAGAATACCACCAAAGGCGCCAAGGTTTACCTCTTCCCTTTAAGAAACCCCCACCCGAGGATATAGATTGTAGTCTACGACACAGCCTTAAAACTTCCTCAGGTCTGTTCAGGTCAAGTTCTCACACACATTGCAACCTCACTAATAAAAATGCATCTTTAAACTTGTGTGTTATGATTAAAGAACCCAACATGATTGAAGTCCTACCTGGTGTCTTCAAACTCTACTAGGCATGGTACGTAAAGCCTGAAGATCCTGGTAATCAACACAATGCCAGCCTATTACCAGACTTGTATATGCCAACACACATCATGGTTACCGAACCCCATGGCAAAGCCTGGTCTCACTAGCCTACCAGTAAGGTTACCATATCTATCTAATCTACCTGCTTGGTTACTATAGTCCATTACATATTACTTGCACTGTTGTTAAAGAATAAGAACTTCTACTTTTCAAAAACATTTATGCTTCACAAATAAACCAATCTCTGCCATGAACCTAGAGTTTACACATATCACGTGCTGCAAGTCTGACATTCAGCAGGAAACTGTCTGGAAATGAAGACACAAAGAGGAAACATAAAGCCAGCTACCAATATCACTCAGTCAGAAAGACACATCTCCAGGGATAATCACAATAATGGGTCGGGGTTTCCAGGTACAGTCAACGTATTGCCAATGAACTGTAAGCTTTTTGGCCAACGCAAAAAAAAAATTTTGCTATTGAGTAGTGTCAAATTGTTGGGATACGGTTTGAGGGCAACATGTAGACTTGGTGGCCTTGTGGATCTCCAGTACTGGGTTTAATTCCACAAAGGGCAATATCTACTTTGAGTTTTGAGGTTTCATGCGGTGCTAGGGTCACCTACCAGGAAAGAGGTATATTACGACCGGAGTTTACCATTATGCAGATGGTTTGGCAACCATGAGAATATGTTGGACTGGGATACTGTTTAAGGGCTGCATGTTGACTTGGTGGCCTTGCGGAGCTCCAGTATTGGGTTTAATTCCCACAAGGGGCACTATATGCTTCAATGTTGAGTAGACTCTGTATTTACACAGGTTACTTCTCCATGCGGTGCTGCAGTCACCTACCAGGCGAGAGGTATATTCCCACCGGAGTTTACCATTATGCAGATGGTTTGGCAACCATGAGAATATGTTGGACTGGGATACTGTTTAAGGGCCGCATGTTGACTTGGTGGCCTTGCGGAGCTCCAGTATTGGGTTTAATTCCCACAAGGGGCACTATATGCTTTAATGTTGAGTAGACTCTGTATTTAGACAGGTTACTTCTCCATGCGGTGCTGCAGTCACCTACCAGGCGAGAGGTATATTCCTACCGGAGTTCACCATTATGCAGATGGTTTGGCAACCATGAGAATATGTTGGACTGGGATACTGTTTAAGGGCCGCATGTTGACTTGGTGGTCTTGAGGAGCTCCAGTATTGGGGTTAAGTCTTACAATGGGCACTATGTGCTTTAAGTTTGAGTAGACTCTGTATTAAGACAGGTTTCTACTCCATGCGGTGCTGTGGTCACCTACCAGGCGAGAGGTATATTCCCACCAGAGTTCACCATTATGCAGATGGTTTGGAAACCATAAGAACATGTTGGACCATAAAAAAAGTTCAAATGTGGAGGAGTGCGAGACACTTTCTTCATACATGACTAGGGTGCAGAAGAAGAGGTCCTACAAGACATGAAAGACTAAGGTGGTCACATATCAAATATTTCCTCACCATGCTTGTGTGCCTATGGTCCAAATACATACTGGAAAGCTTTACTTGCAGTGGGAACATTAGGACATGGACTACCGGTAACAGAGCTCCCCACGGTGTCAGCAATATATAGGATATTAGAATCAGGTTGCAACCATAAAATAGGCTACAATGAAGAAAAGACCGGTGGCTTTGGTGATCACCACTTTCACATAAAACAATACCATCTGAGGAAAAAAGCTCTGCTTCCATTCAGCCATAAAACTCAAGATCAAGGGCTACGTTCTTATTT
>CM070039.1:87617604-87628443 GCA_036250615.1 Ptychadena robeensis
GTGATGGGGATCAGAGGTATATAGGTCGTATAGGGTGATGGGAATCAGAGGTATATAGGTCGTATAGGGTGATGGTAAGGTGTATGGGGGCCTTAAGGTGATATGTGGATTGTGGTGTGTGTGGCGTCCCACTAACGTTACTTCTTCTTTACCTCGGTCAAAGTATCAGGGAATCATTAGTAATGGTGTGTGAATAAAGTCGGTCGGCTGTACATCATGAATACCCTTCATTTTCCTCATTCATTACCACTATTAGATTGTAAGGCAGAGTCATCATCTCCTCATAACCTGTTAGTGTGTTATTTTCTGTTCAGGGCGGTTTCTCCTGCTATGCCGAATATGTGTGCGCATAGGGCCCTGGGAACTCCTTACACGCTGCTCCATCTTCCTCTTCTTCTTCTCCCTTCCCCTGCAGCAAACCCCAACCCCATTACTGTCTTCCCATACACTACTTTATGGAGGCCACCATCCTGGAAGAGGAGCCGGGCTTTGCTTCCTCATGTCACGTTGCTGACTGATGACCTGATGACTGGTAATGATGAAGAAGCACATATGTCAGAAAGCTCAGATCCTCATTATGAATGAACCAAAGGCATTATGCACTTCTTCCGGAAGTACTTCTCCAACAAGAAAAACAATGAGCATGGTGATACTGTTATCTAACGACACTCCTGAGAGCGACAGTCGCGGTCAGCAATGCATACCGCCTGCACAATGCGTGCATACTACTAATTGTGCAAAAACGTTTACACAAACTGCACTACAGAATTGTAAGACAAAATGTTGGGTGACACAGCTAAGGCCGAATTCATGTTTCTAGATGACCCCTATGCTGAATATTTAGTCAATGTCTTCTACATTTACTTTGCAGACCAGCGCAAAGGCATGGGCAACATGGGTGGTTAGCCAGGGTGGCGTGGGGGTGGCATCATGACATTTTTTTTCCTGCCATCCCAGGCAGGCATCAAGCGGGGAAGAGGATCTCAGGGGGGGGTGTGACTAAAGAGGGACGGGGTTGTGTTGCAGCTTAACCAGCATCTTCAGCTGCAGCAGAACCTAAATCCCCCCATACACCTTTAGATTCCTCCATACAATTTTCATCAGATCTACCAACAACTATGTAGTATAGTGACCTCCCTGATAGAATACATAGTGATTGGAAGGTGTAGAAAGGTCCTCATATTACATGGTTTTGGTAGAGCAAAAGTTAATTGTACAGAAATTGCATGGTAATTGTATGCGGTGTATGGGGGGCTTTACTTAAACCTCACCTGACACCGCTACCACAACACCTTGCCTGTTAAAACAAGGCTACCACCACCCCTTTGGTCCAACATCAGGTGGGGGGGGTGATCTCCCAGGGTACCAGACAGGCTAGTACCGCCATTAGACAGGTCAGTTTGCTGCCTCCACACCAATAAAAATGAGTTGGTCTAAAGCTAGCCATACATGTTCCGATTCCATGGCCAATCGATTACCTATCCGATCGATTCCGGCGATGTCAGCGGGAATCGGAGGTCCGATCGATCGGCCAATTAAGTTCGTTCGATCGCGCCATACCACCTTGGCCCACGGATTCCTGGACGATTCCGTGTCCGATCGCTAACTTCACAAATGGCAACTCCCCCTGATGTGTGCTGAATCGGATCAGAAAGACCAACATGTTGGTTCTCTGTCGGATCCGATTCTGGGCCCCCGATCAATCGGACGTGATCGGACGGACAAGGTGGGCTTCACGCGATTCCGGGACGATCGTTTTGCGTGCACGCGCCCGGAATTGATCGTCCCAGAATCCGATGGGAAACGGACCAGTGTATGGGGACCTTTACTTCCAGTGAGTCAATGTACTTTCTGAATAAGCATATGCAAGCTATTGTACTCCTATTTAAAGGCAGCCATACACGGTCAGATATTTCCACTGGATCGACCAAAAAATCTATGTGTTTACTTCAATTCCTGCCCACCTGGTATGATCGACCAGAAGTGATAGATATCAAACAGAAGAGGACATGTTGGTAATCGTTTACATCAGTGGTTCCCAAACTGGAGGGCGGGCAAAAGTATTCCAGTGGGGCGCGGGCCCTCATTCCTAACATGTGTTTGAAAAGGGAGGGGGGCTCAATAATATTCCTACATAGAAAAGGGGGGCCCTGCAGGGAAAGTTTGGGAACCACTGGTTCACATGTACATGTTGTTTTTTGAGTTCCAGGCGCCCTCCTGTGCCAAAAGGGTTAATGAAG
Organism: Ptychadena robeensis; assembly: GCA_036250615.1. Classification (NCBI taxonomy): domain Eukaryota; kingdom Metazoa; phylum Chordata; class Amphibia; order Anura; family Ptychadenidae; genus Ptychadena; species Ptychadena robeensis. The sequence goes on from CM070039.1 coordinate 87,619,845, forward strand.
CATTAAAGTAAAGGAATTGATCGGCTTTCAATCGATCACACTGTGTGGTGGTACTTTCGATCGAACATCGAAAAAGACGCTTAAATAACAAATCATCATAATCGACCTGTGTATGTCTACCTTAAGCCCCCCATACACCTTTAGATTCCTCCATACAATTTCCATCAGATCTACCAACAACTATGTAGAATAGTGACCTCCCTGATAGAATACATAGTGATTGGAAGGTGTAGAAAGGTCCTCATATTACATGGTTTTGGTAGAAGAAAAGTTGATGTATGTGGTGTACGGGGGGGGGGGGGGGGGGGGGGGGGGGGCTTAAAGGCCTAAAGCACAATGATGTTTACTTTGATGGTGTTAAAGTTGCAGCTGAGAGTATACAATGAATATACAATGGTTTCAGATTGCTCACAATAGACATATGAATCAAATCACTGTAGCCAAGTTGACTTTAGGCCCCCACACACATAGCGAGCAGGGGGCGACAGACGAGCGACAGTGTGATGGCATCGGCCAGAGGCTTACAGATATGTCTGTTTTCTGGCCGAGCCGAGAACATGTGGCCACCCGTGACCCGATGGCTGTGCACACACACCGACCGAAAAACTTGCTACGTGTATGGGGGGCCTTTAGGGTCCCCATACTCCTTTAGATTTCTCTGTCAGATTTCCTTTAGATCTCTTTTTTGTTTTACCAAAACCATGTAATATGAGGGACTTTCTAAACCATCAAGTCTACCTGTGTTCAATCGCAGAGGACCCGGCACTACATAGTTGTTGGTAGATCTAAAGGAAATCTGATCTAAAGGTGTATGGCCAGCTTAAAGGCTGCCATACACACCCCGACAGGTGCAGACAGACCAGTCCCAATTTGCACCGGGATGCAAACGTGATGACGTCATCGCGTTTGCACCCTGGTGCATTATGGGGTCCCTTCAGTCGGCCGGCACCATTTGTGTGCCGGCCATTAGCTTCAATGAAGACGCCGGTCTTCATTGAAGCTTATGGCATCGGCTTGCATCGGCCAGAGATTATCGGACATGTCCGTTCTCTGGCCGGCCGAGCTGTGGAGCGACAGGGATCTGTTGCCCCATGTGCGCACACCCGTCGGTCAGGTTAAAAATCGGCCGCTTATCGGCATGTGTATGCCAGGCATAAGGCTACTAAATATGAGTCTCTGACTCAACAAAAAATATTCTATCCAATGTATAGTATAATGTACCCCCCTCATAGCTTTTTTTGTGATTGGCTGACGTGGAGCACCGCCCCTATGCCCTATGCTAAGTCTTGTGAAAGTCGCATTCCACCATATGCAGAATGTGCCACGGGGCCGGTATATAATTGCCCCAGTGAAATAAAATTGTACGGTGATAATGGCACGGGAAATCAATCCCCCTGTCTCAGGAAAGGCCATTAGGTCATACTTAGCGCAGCTAACGGGAGCCAGCTCTTATCTGTATGGGCGTTCTTCCAAATGATATTAAAGTTCAGATTTTTTTGAATGGGATTCTATTTCCAGCTAGACACATGTAAACATATACCCAGTGTTCTAGGAGAGCAAAGAGCCTGAGACAGTCTAGGACGAAATCAAACAACCGCTATGGAAAATTGTTTATCACCCGGTAGATCGCGTTCGCACACAGCCACTCGTGTATTCTGGGGGTGCTGGAGGAGGACGCCAGGATATAGGAATGTATTTGTGATGTGTAAGCTGCAATGCTCAGCAGAATAGAGCAATCAAAACTCAATCTGATTACATCAAATGTGTGTTCTTACATTTCCTTCAAGTGCCCACCCGTTTGTGCCAACCCATCAGCCAGGAAATACCCAGTAATCTCAGTAAGAATGAGATATAGAACACACAATGTGACTGTCCACTTCCAGCCCAGTACCCACACCTATTATTGAAGAGATATGGCACACAGCACTGTTGGGTACCAAAGGAAATGCCCATTACCCTCAGATATGGCAAATCATGTGCCAATTAGTGCTATGTGAAACCAGTTTGAGGTAGGGATGAGCTCGTGGCACATAGACCAGTGCCAGTTAATGCTATTGTAAGCCAAAAAAATACCCAATATGTTTAGGAAGGGACGAGCTTGTATCACATAGACCAGTGCCAGTTGGTGCTGTTGGAAGCCAAAGAAAAATACCCAATATATTCAGGTATGGATGAGCCTGTGACTCATAGACCAGTGCCAGGCAATGCTGTTGGTAGCCAAACAAAAATACCCAATATCTTCAGGTAGGGATGATCATGTGACACATAGAGCAGTGCCAGCCAATGCTGTTGGTAGCCAAACGAAAATACCCAATATGTTCAGGTAGGGATGAGCATGTGACACATAGACTAGTGCTAGTCAATGCTGTTGGTAGCCAAAGAAAAATACCCAATATCTTCAGGTAGGGATGATCATGTGACACATAGACCAGTGCCAGCCAATGCTGTTGGTACCCAACGAAAATACCCAATATGTTCAGGTAGTGATGAGCTTGTGACACATAGACTAGTGCTAGCCAATGCTGTTGGTATCCAAAACAAAAAATACCCAATTTCTTCAGGTAGGGATGAGCTTTTGACACATAGACCAGTGCAAGTCAATGCTGTTGGTAGCCAAATAAAAACACCCAATATCTTCAGGTAGTGATAACTCTGTGACACATAAGTATCATCCAATGCTGTTTTGGGTAGCCAAACGAAAATACCCAATATGGTCAGGTAGGGAAACACTTGTGGGACATTGACAGTGCCAGCCAATGCTGTTGGTAACCAGAGGAAAATACCCAATATCTTCAGGTAGGTATGAGCCTGCGGCACATCAGAAAGAGGCCCTGTCCCTATACAAGTACGTATAAGTATGTTTCTAGTAAGATCTTCATTAAAGTAAACATGGTGCTATGCCCATTACCCATGAGAGTTGGGGTGTCTGATATGCAAATAGTAGTTCCAGAGAGCAGAAGGCAAAGATATACATGGATCTCCCAAATTTTCTACTCTGACACTCCTAATGTACCTTTCATCATACATCCCAAAACCCAATGCAGCGAGATCGCCACTGCAGCCTTTGTCTAACCTTTCTGTGCTGCCATGGCCCTATATTTAGGTGATTCCGAAGCGGGATTTTTTTTTTTTAATTATCAGGCATGAGGATAACTATTAAGACAAGAATAACGTACACTACTTGAAATATACCTAGTGAAGTTGGAAATTCCTTTGATAACATTTGCATTCAGGCAAAGCATAATACACCTTTATAGACATAGAAATGCTTGTAATTTCCAGAATAATACATCTCTATTATGGGAAAATAAACTATTTACTATTTGTACCACTTTTTCACTCTGATAACCAGGGAGCCAGAGGAATGGACGCTGATTGTGGATTATCAATGTACATGAGCGCCCTCTTCTGGACACAAGTGGAATCATCCGCAGCATTACATGGCAGAAAATCCCCATCACTGTAAGGTGACCACTGGCTCTTCTCTTACATTGGTTATCACGAAGTGACTATACAGTTTTGTCATTTTTATATAAGTCAAATTATAGGTTTTCAAATTCACTCTTACTTGATTCACCTCATTAGGCAACTAATTTAATTTATATTTACTACTGGGGTATGTTTTCTCTTAGAGCTTTTTTTGGTAACAATAGCTGTTAATATAACCGTAACGTAAATGTCATAATGTCACCCAGGCTGTTATTCTGTCTGGTTGTTGGTTTTAGTACTTTAAAGAAACTGTGACATTGCGTCTCATTTTTTGTACTTGTATTTGGCCAGTTCTTTAAATAACATTGAATCTATTGAGTAGGGCTCCACTATGCGCTGGCATCTGCTGATGTGAGTGCAAGCCTCCGTTATGTTCCTGGGGACGCAGATGGGCTGCGTCAACATCAACGTGATGGAGGCTTGGATCGATAGATTGGGAGCTCTGACGGACTGGCAGCCCTGTCAAAGCCCCATTGCCGTCAATGGATGGCTTGTGCACTCATGATGTTAAAATCCCTGCATTCAAGCCAGGGTTTTATTGGATAGTGGAGCCCTAGCCTTACATTGGGCCCTCGACTTATGAACCTAATTGGTTCCGAAGGGTTGGTTGTAAGTCAACTTGGTTGTAAGTCAACTTGGTAGTAAGTCAACTTGGTAGTAAGTCAACTTGGTAGTAAGTCAAAACCATTTTTCCTATAAGAAATATTGGAAATGGCAACCATCCCAAATTACCACTTACCTAACCTTTTCATAATAGTTACATTTGTAAAACATGTTTAACATACAAGAAGCACCAATAATATTCCTAGCAATTCTTAACAAATAGATATAATGTGTTCCTAAAACAACAATGTAAGACTGTACTCACCATTTAAGTTGACAACTCTTTCTTCTGCTCTATTGTAATTGCCCTCTCATCGCTCTTCCGTCTTTCCTACTTTTTTGGGGCCTTAATGCACTAACTGTCCACTGATATCAATATCAATGACTCAATATTGTACTTCCACCTGTGTGATCAAAAGCAAGTTCCTAGACACCTCTGAGGTCCTTGCTTACACCCCATGTATATAGAATACTGTGTATGCTCATACAGTATATCTGGGCTCAGAGGCAAGTTTCTGGACAGCTCTGGGATCCTTTCTTACACCCCGTGTATTTAGAATACTGTGTATGCTCATACAGTATATCTGGGCTCAGAGGCAAGTTCCTGGACACCTCTAGGGTCCTTTCTTACACCCCGTGTATATAGAATACTGTGTATGCTCATACAGTATATCTGGGCTCAGAGGCAAGTCTCTGGACACCTCTGGTGTCCTTGCTTACAACCCCATGTATGTACAGTACAGTGTATGCTCATACAGTATATCTGGGCTCAGAGGAAAGTTTCAGGACTCCTCTGGGGTCCTTGGATGCAATCCATAGGTAATACTGTACACTGGCTTTGTGCTCGGAATCAGGTTGTAAGTCAGAACTTTGGTCTAATGTTGACACAAACATTTTGGTCTTATATCAAGCTGGTAGTATCTCAAGGGTCTACTGTATAACAACAGGTCACTATTTAGGAGGAGGTATCTTTGTGTAAAAAAGGCAGTATTTACTATACACTACATACTACTATACTACTTATGTATGCCATATATTCTTTATGGTATGTTTTAACAGATGAATGAAAATACCGTCTGATCACATGCATACAACCCCATGTATGTACAGTACTGTGTATGCTCATACAGTATATCTGGGCTTAGAGGCAAGTTCCTGGACACCCCTTGGTCCTTTGCTTATGTAAAGTATTGTATTGTATATTCTTATACAGTATTCAGGTAAATTGGCGTATTGGCACTTTAAAATAAACCCGGCCTTAGATGGCTCGATCTATGGCTGGCTTGTGACGTCACCACACTGTGAGCAGTCGGCTACAGTAATCCTGGGTGCTCCTCTAACACAGGGGATTCCCGTCAGATTGTAGCCAATTAACTTGGAGGGAGAGGAGACTTCCCATCCATAGTAACTGACTTTAAAAGGATCAGCCACAAAAAGTACCTGTCGGGCTAAAAAGTGGGTTTGGTTATGTGTTTCCGATTGGGCACTCAACCTCAAAAAGGTTGACCATCACTTATATAGGACAATAGTGATTCTAGTGAACCCTTGCTTGTGATGTAGAAGAGTAGTGATGGCCGAACTTCAGCCTTGTCCGTCCGCGAACGGGCGGATCGGACTTTTAAAAAAGTCCGCCGTCCGCCCATTCGCGGACAGATTCAAATTCCCCGCTTCTAGGCGGGGAATTTGAATCTGAAAACCCGGATGTGACGTCAGTGACATCACATCCAACACCTGGAACGCATAGTTCCTGGTTGTGCTGACCGGATGTGACCTCACTGACGTCACATCCGGGTTTACAAGCCGGTTTTTCACTGAAAGACCGGGTTCTCTACCCGGTCTTCAGTGAAAACATTCTTCCTGCGGCGGGATCTCGCTGCTTCTGATCCCACCGGAGGAAGAATAGAGGGCTCCTTCTCGCCGGAGAACAGGGCGGGTCAAACACCCATACTGCTCGCCGGCGAGAAGGAGGGCGAACATGCTTGTTAGCGGCCGAACTGTCCGCCTTGCGGGCAGTGCGGCCATCACTATAGAAGAGGTGTTCCCAAACACACCCACTTCTCCACATATTAAAAGTCTTATGTAAAAATAAAGAAATGAATAAAAGTTTCTTAAACATAAGCTGGCCTTGTACTACAGTATCCACCCTGTGTCCATCCACTGAGAATCATGAAATCAGAATACAGTAGCTTGCTTCAGTGAACCTACAGACAAATAGCAGTCACTTATCTGCCTAATCACTCAAATTAAGAATGTCCAGCTTTTTTCCATTTAACTGAGTAACATTCTTTCAAATTCAAATGTAACAAGGCCCATATTCTTCCCAGAATAAAGCGATATCCCCTGGAGGGGTAAGTGGCCCATTCTCACGTTAAATCACCATTTGGGTATAGACACAGCAATCAGACAAGTAATTGAACTCATTGTGATTTAAAATAAAGTAGTCCTTTCTGAGGTGAGCGTTTAAACAACGGACAGCAATTACAAGAGCATTACATTTAGCTCAGATGCAAAGTCCAATAACATTTAAGTGGATTAGCTGAAAAAACGCAAGCTGCAAGTGATAACTATCGGCCAGCCAGACAATGGCCTGGAAATGCGCTGCCAGTAGTTACGGTGCTTTCATCTTAGCTTCCACCTTGATTCGGAAGGAGAATTTCAAAAGGGAATTTGTTTTTTTTCCCCCCTGCAAGCCCCGGAGGCCTGCGATCCAGCTGGCTGCGACATGCTCAGAGCAGAGAACCTGGGCTTTTCATGTGCACTTCTCAACGGCGTACAAGTTCCCACAAACGCGGGGCCGAGCCTTTCAACCGAGTGTGATGTCACCTCCACTTACAGGGTGGTCTCAGAGGAGCAAGGAAAAAAAGAACACTACAGATTTTGGAATGGCATAAAAGGAAGGGTTAGATGGGAACCAGTAAAGCAGGCCTGGATGTTTAGTGATACAAAAAGTTATAAGTGCGGTTATTGGGTAATAACACCGTCCTACTGACATCGAGAAATAAACACAGTGCTGGTGTTATATCAGGACGGGGACAGTAGCCCCTCATACAACAGGTGCTCAGTACAAAGTACACCCCTTGTATTTGGAAGCCCTTTGTGGGGTCCTCAGCCTGGGGGATTCAAGTCAAAGTACCCCTTGGATGTCCATACTCATTAAAGAGTAGAGATGGTCAATTTCTGAGGGAGAGAGTTCCAGAGAGTAAGAGCGGCCCTAGAGAAGTCTAATGGGGGGAGGGAGAGAGTTCCAGAGAGTAAGAGCGGCCCTAGAGTAGTCTTGTGATGATGTTATGAGTGGGGATGTCATTAGTAAGTCACTGGAGGAGCGGAGAGGGCAGTTAGGGGTGTATTTAAGTACAAAGTTAGGAATGTAAGAGGGACAGGAGGGGAGGAGTGATATAAAAGCAAAGGACAGAACTTAATTAAATTCGCTGGACAATGTGAAGCCAGTGTAGAGATTTTCAGCAAGGAGCAGCAGATGAGGAGCGGTTAGAGGAGTAAATGAGTTTTGGCAAGTTCAAAGTCAAGCTAACATTTTGACTTAACTTGAACTTAATTTATGCAAAAAAACTACATGTGCTAGAACAATATCTTCTTTTGTGTAATGTTCTCACAACACTTCTCTATATCTACAACAATGTTGGTGAGGATACCATGTTCGGGGATTCGTCATTCACTCACAAAGTCAGCTAGTGGAAAATTCCACCATCTCTATTTAAGAGTTGCTGCTACATCGGAAACAAGGAATCTACATTACTGCTGGAAGGCCCCTGGACACTTGGAATTTCAGCTTCTTTCATCTTTGGCCAACCCTTGAGAAACTCTAAGATGGATCTTTCTATCACCCTTCATTCGCTGTTATCACGTATAGTGAGAGGTAATGTCATCATGATTTCGACACTAGATCAAGTGCCTACTCAATGGTCTCTAAGCTTCAATTAGTTGGTTTTGTGAGTTAATGAACATGGTATCATCGCCATTAATTGGTAATTAGAGAAGGGTTATGGGAACATTACAGAAAAGAAAGTTTTGCTCTAGCACATGGAGTTTTTAAAAGTTGAAATTTTGAGTTAATTAACCTCTCTAGCGGTCAAGACGAACATCTCACTGTACAATTTTGTTACAATTAGCATTTACTTAGATTTCTCCTTTCAATGTTTCTGACCAGGTGGACTGTTGTCACCGCAGCTTCTGTATGCTAAAGTATTCTCTGATCCATGCCATTTCATGTCCACTTTCTACATACATGAGGAAATCCAGAGTCTTCCCAGATGATCCACTTCACCTGTTAGATAACATGTAGCACATCCTACCCTATTTCAGCTTGGATGCTGCATGGCTCTGCTGCCTGTGATAATAGGACCTGTGCTTTGTTCCTGACGCTGGCCCTTCTTGGACCTGACTATCCCTGTGCTGGCCCTACTTGGACCTGACTATCCCTGCGCTGGCACTACTTGGACCTGACTATCCCTGCGCTGGCACTTCTTGGACCTGACTATCCCTGCGCTGG
>CM070039.1:87644202-87654308 GCA_036250615.1 Ptychadena robeensis
ATGGAGTTCAATGGCGCCACCACCCCACCTCTTCACTGATGACACCGGAGAGGCTGACCTGAAAGGATGGGTGATGAGGCTGTCAGGTAGGGATGCCAAGTATGCCCAAAGTGGCAATCCACTGCAATTCTTCACTCCTTACCCATGCTGAAAAAAACAGAGCTGTCTCCATAACATGGAGGTCAATGGCACTGCCCTCCGGCCTCTTTGGTGTCATCGATGTTGGACGATACTCTCCATTGACGCAGGCTTGCCGGGGATAGGAAACAGGAGCTGCACGCTAAGATAGGGATGGGCCAACTGAGGCCCAGGGGCTGAATCCAGCCCTTTTAGCTTTCTTTCCCGGCCGTTTGTCACCTTGTGGAAAAGATTCTCCCCTCAGCATGTTCTCTGCAATGAGTGCAGATAATGCCTAGAGGTGTCCAAATTTTGTCTTGGGGAACATGCACAGGTGTGATCATGTGCTGCCACTGTAGGCGCCATAACAGGCCATGAGGATGCGCCCACACAATTATGCAGGAAAAAAGATGCATGGAATGGGCACACATATGGCGGGTCGGCCATTACAGGCTCTTGGTCCGGCCCTTTTATCAAATTTAAGAAGCCAATGATGTGGCCCATGAGTCAAAAAGTTTGCCCAGCCCTGCACCAAGGAAATTAATAAACAAACTCAACGCAAACTAACTCTGGCAAACCGCCCAAAAGGTTAATAAACTTACTCTGGCACATAACACAAAATCTACTTGGTATCAAAATGGAGTGGAACATTTTGACATTTGAACATGCAACATTTTGTGTGGCAAATATCTAAAAAAGAACTCTGTATTTTGGACCCCAGGTGTACATATATACTAGTTAACAGGGCTGTTACTACCCTGTGGGGGGCCTTTGGTATGTTCTTGCCTAGGGCCCTCTGTCGAGGTGGGGTGTTCTATTGGAGAAGATACAGAGGAACATTCTGCTGCTCCTCCTTCCTCTCGTTCCCCCTTCATGCACCGCATCCACACTCCACAACCCCCCGCCCTGTGGCTGCTTGGGTAGGGGCGGGGATGGAGGGCGCCTGTGTCGGGGAGGAGGCAGAATATGCATGCAAGGGACCAGGTGGGGGCCCCATGGGATCCCCCGGGCCCTATGTGCATGCATATTCCACTCAGCGGAAGACATTCCCCTGCTAGTTAATGTAATTTTTGCCTTTAACATGATAACGAATCTGGGGACCTTGAGGCTGCCCATTCTTATGCTTGTATTTTCTGACAGGCATCCAATCAAGTCCCCAGACAGAAGTGTTTCCCAACGCAGAATCGCCTGGAACAGGTATGCTACCCCTAGAACCTGGTCAGAGGAAGTTGTTACCAACAGTTCTACAGTAGGCTAGTAACCACATTTGCTTGTGGGCTACTTGGAGAACAAAGGAGAGCCTTGCGTTACTGGTCCTCAGCTACACTTTTCTCTCCAGCAAGTGGGCTCACATGACAAAGAAAGTGGACTGCTATTGTTCTGAAAGCTTTAACTAGACTTGTTGTTAATTTTATGATATTTGCTGACGAATAGAAGAGATATTTTTTTAGTTCATGTCCCCTTTAAGTAATAACGGTAATAAAATCTGTTTTCTTTCTTAGAAATATACCTCAGCAGCTATTATTGGCTAACTAGGGAATGTATAATAATAACATTTAAAGCCACAGAGAAATTCAGCAGGAAGTGGTAAGTTGGGAAACAGGTTGGAATGGGTTTGGTTCTTTGACTAAAATATAACTGTAGATTTTCTGTCCTTTTTTGTACTTACCGAAAGCCCAAGTTTGTCCAGGACACCTGTTGTTTTTTTTTGTCTTTTTTTCAGGCCGGTGGTGAGTTGCATTCCATTGTTCCCGTAATTTTGTTACTTTCCTTGCTAAGCATCCTGTAAAAGCAGCTTTTTCTCTGCACAGTGATTACAGAGATCATACATTCATGAAGTGCTCTAAAAATATCTTTGTTCAGGCTTTGAATGTATTTTAGAATGTCTTAAATTGTCAGCCATGAGGTCTGTACTGTGCTTTTTGAAAATTGCCAAGCTTATTGAGAGTGGTAATGTGAGAAAAAAAAACAACCAATAGGATCTTTCCAAAAACACCATAGTCCTGCTAAACTCAGCAACCAGTAGGGTCTGTCCAAGAAACTCCAAAGCCCTGCTAAGGTAAACAACCAACAGGGTATGTCCAAGAAACTCCAAAGCCCTGCTAAGGTCAACAACCATCAGGGTATGTCTAAGAAACTCCAAAGCCCTGCTAAGGTCAACAACCAACAGGGTATGTCCAAGAAACACCAAAGCCCTGCTAAGGTCAACAGCCAACAGGGTATGTTCAAGAAACACCAAAGCCCTACTAAAGTCAACAACCGTTAGAGTCTGTCCAAAAAACACCATAGCCCTGCTAAGATCAACAACCGATAGGGCCTGTCCAAGAAACTCCATAGCCCTACTAAAGTCAACAACCAATTGGGTCTGTCTAAAAAACACCATAGCCCTGCTAAAGTCAACAACCAGTCGGGTCTGTCCAAGAAACATCATAGTCCTACTATAGTCAACAATCAATAGGGTCTGTCCAAAAAACACCATAGCCCACCAAAGTCAACAACCAATAGGGTCTGTCCAAGAAACACAATAGCCCTGCTAAGGTCAACAACTAATAGGGTCTGTCCAAGAAACATCATAGCCCTACTATAGTCAACAACCTATAGGGTCTGTCCAAAAAACACCATAGCCCACTAAAGTCAACAACTAATAGGGTCTGACCAAGAAACATCATAGCCCTACTAAAGTCAACAACCTATAGGGTCTGTCCAAAAAACACCATAGCCCACTAAAGTCAACAACCAATAGGGTCTGACCAAGAAACATCATAACCCTACTTAAGTCAACAACCAATAGGGTCTGTCCAAAAAACACCATAGCCCTGCTAAGATCAACAGCCAATAGGGTCTGTCCAAAAAACACCATAGCCCTGCTAAAGTCAACAACCAGTCGGGTCTGTCCAAGAAACATCATAGCCCTACTATAGTCAACAATCAATATGGTCTGTCCAAAAAACACCATAGCCCACCAATGTCAACAACCAATAGGGTCTGTCCAAGAAACACCATAGCCCTGCTAAGGTCAAGAACCAATAGGGTCTGTCCAAGAAACACCATAACCCTACTAAAGTAAACAACCACTAGCCGGAACAGAAATGATTAGACTTGTTGTCAGGCCTTATGATGTGCAGTGTACCCTGGGTACCTCCTGGGGCAGAACAGGGAGTGGCCATATGTGTCCAGGATTTATAGCCAATACCTGGATGCCATTGATTGCGTTTGCTGCCATTGATTGACATTCTCCAGGCCTGAATCTGCTTGAGACAATTGCTGTTGGTGAACCTGACAACTTCATGTATATACCGTGTGGGAGCTCAATAATACTGTGATCCATGTTTGGGAAGAGATCACCTAGAGCATAGGTATCAAACCTGGGGGCCAAATTTGATCAGCTGAGCAAATATTCTTGGTCGGCGTCAGATCTGCCTTCCCAGCAGACCCCCTACCAGTTGCACTCACCGCCCTTCTGTTCTCTCTAGAGAGTTCTGAGCTGCTCAGCAGTGTGACATTGCAGTGACATTACTGAGCCCCATCTGCGTGGAGTATGCTGGAAACCGTAGTTCTCTACTCCCACAGAGGACAGATGGGTGGTAAGTGCAACTGGTAGGGGTGCTACTGGGAAAGCCAAGATGGCAGTGACATCACTGAGCCCCATCTGCGTGGAGTTTGCGGTAAACCGAAGTTCTCTACTCCCACAGAGGACAGATGGGTGGTAAGTGCAGCTGGTAGGGGTGCTACTGGGAAACCTGAGATGGCTACCAGGATGGGTCTGGGGGAAGGCACAAACTGTACACACAGGTATTAACCTTTTCTTTTCTATTTTATTACCAATTGTCTTCGTATGTGTATGTCTTGTGTAAGAAATAAGTAACTGATGTCTAATAAGTAACTTACCAGCCAAGACAGGGCAGCCTGGTGTATTACACCTAATACCAGAAAAATCTGTGTGGGCTAGCATGTCCTTGACTGGGTCATTTGAACTTGAAGGGAATCCACGGACGATAATATTTTCCTTCTCAAATATCTATTTCTGAAAGGAGAAAAAAATGTACACAACCAGCAGACCTTGAAGTTCTTTTCTGTTGTTTCGGGTGTGCTACATTGCTTTTATGTAGTGTGGCCGGTTATATCTGCCAGAGTGATAGATGGTGTTCTTGGTGAATGGCTAATGATTTATTAGATGAGGATGTACTCTATTCATCTGAGTCACAATGCAGACTTCCTCGGCTGCTGTTCTGATACATTTCAGTGGACATCAAAACACCTGAATTGTACAATCTTTAAAAAAAAATCGAGATAGAAATAACATGATACACGATGATGTCTTTATGTTGGTGGTGTGGAGAAATGATCCAGTGAGTGGTGTATGTTTGTAGAAGTCATCCATGCAGAGAACCAGACAAAAGCCCTAAAATGCCCCCTTTGCCAACGCGCCGTTAATAAAAACAAAAGCCGATCCTGGTTTATTGATTGGTGTTAAATATTTTACGTAACGTACCATCCCACCAGCAAGTGGCGCCCTAATCCATTTTTCACAAATGCACCTATTACAGATTTAAGGCGGGGCTAAAGTCCATGGTGACCATCCCCCTTTGCCGGTGAGAAGAAGTGCATAATTCTTCCTCCAGCCAGACCTTTCTGTGCCTGGGCCGGCCAGGGGAAGAATAATTTTCACCAGAGACAGGGTAGAGCTACCCAATCTCTAGTGCTATACCGGGCATGGGCCGGAAGCGACGTCTGTTCGATGTCTGGTTTAGGTGCAAGGAATTGTTCGTTCTATATACCAGAAGTATAGCCAACAGGAGGGGAATTTGAAGCTCTCCACGAACAGGCGGACCTCAGACTTGTTCGCGGACGGACACGGTAGATGTTCGGCCATCCATAATGGTGAGCTTTTGTTGTAATGTGCAAGGACACCTACCTTGCAAATCATGTGCCCTCTCTATATGAGATAATGTGATGCCAACATCCCAACTAGTGTTGAGCATGAATATTCGAATTGCAAATTTTAATGACGAATATCGGAACTTCGAGAATTTCTCAAAAGGTCTCAAATATACTACTATATATTTGTAATATGGAATATTCGAGTTTGTAGAGAAAGTAGCATGCATTGCGCATACCATATTTGCACGAACAAATGCCGATATTTGCAAAGAATTTGCAAAATCACTTCTTAGTGTTGTCTTATGTGATTTCACATTTCCAGCTGCAATTTCACATTCTGCCACTAGATGTCGATGTGACAATACACATTGTAAAAAAATATATAGAAAAACTACACATGGTGTGATGAACATCCGTGAGCAGCAAGAAATTATCCCCGAAACAGTTCAGGGGCTAGGGGACTTTAAAGGCCATCACTCTGGGTCAGAATAAATACTAATGTCATATATAATAAAAGTAAAACATAAAAATATGTTTATTATAGAGTCATGGTAAAAAACACATACAGCATGGCATAGATAGATTGGCTAACGTCAATACATCAAATAAATAGAATCATATAATGTACAAGTAAGCAAGAAAGAAAATAAATTCATGGGTCATAATTGTGAACAATGCTAGGATAAGGGACCCAATCACACGGGTTCCACTTTTTCTGTACATTGTAAAAAAATCATTGCCGATTCTTCCAAACTATAGTTAAGGGAAATCTCCAATTTGCGAGTTAATTTTAAATATTTATAGAATAATTCAAGAAATGTCACAAATTCGAATATTGCCTATGCTGCTCATCACTAATACCAACCAATATTTGTACAAAACACTTTTTTTCCCAATGCATTTCCATAAGCCAAAGAGTTGGAGAGTAAAGGGACATTTGAGGTAGTGATGAGCAGCATAGGCGATATTCGAATTTGCAACATTTTGCGAAATATTCTCTAAATATTCTAGGTAAATAAGAAAATTAAGATCTCCTGTCATTGTTATTTACTGAAAAAATCAGCACTTGTAGAGGCGAATGTTGTGAACGCAATGTGTGTTGTCACGGTGACATCTAGGGGCAGAATGTGAAATAGCAGCTGCAGTGTAATCACCACATGAGACAACATCGTAATTCATTACGAAAATCTGCACTTGTACATGTGAATATTGCAAACGCAATGCACAGTACTTTTTATTCGAGATTACAAAGATATAGCATTGTATTTGAGATCTTAGCAAATTCTTGTAGAGCCAATATTCACAATAAAAATTTGTGATTCGAATTTGGGCGCTCAACACTATTTTGAGGCATCTAATATTACAGAATAAATTTATGTATTCATGAACAAGTCAAACAATATAAGTCAAAATATGCCGACGCAAAGCATCTAACAAAACTTGTAATACGCTTCGGTGCATTTAGGTTTCAGTACCCTAGTGATGGTCATATTTGATATAATCACATGGTTATGTGGTCTTAAGGCCCCCATACACGGGTCGGATTCCGGCCGGATTCCGGGCCGATCGATTCCGGGCGAGTGCACGTGAATCGATCGTGGCGGAATCGTGTGCAGCCCACCTTGTCCGTCCGATCACGTCCGATCGTTCGGGGGCCTAGAATCGGATCCGACAGAGAACCAACATGTTGGTCTTTTTGATCCGATTCTGCACAGATCAGGGGGAGTTGCCATTTGTGAGGTGGAATCGGAGGTGGAATCGGACACGGAATCGTGCCGGAATCCGTTGGACAAGGTGGTATGCAGCGATGGATACTCTTAATTGGCCGATTGATCACACCTGCAATTCCCGGCAGAATCGCCGGAATCGATCGGGTGAGTGATCAATTGGCCATGGAATCCTGCACGTGTATGGCTAGCTTAACTTACGTTTCACGACCAACTCTACCTTCCTCAGGAGAACTGCTTAACATTGCCCAGCCACTGGGTCCAGTACCATGTGGATCAACCAGGACATAATGAAATCAATGTGTTGGGTGGCGAGAGGAGGGAGGCTATGCTCTAATGGGTCATTGGATAAAAAAGTGGAGGGGGACTTGGCGAAGAAATGGGAGGCCCCATTGACAGTACTGGACACCATATGTCTAGTGATTGCTGTGTGATCCCTGCATTCTGATATCAGTCCCATGTCTCTTTCTCCGGCATAGCAATCCATAAAAATGCCTCCATATCTAACTCAACAAGTGATCGCGTTCAGGTTTGTAGACTCTTCCCCAAAAACCTATCCACGCAAATGCGCATGCCGGTCGATCTTGCAGGAATCAAAGGCAAAGTCGATACTTGTGCGGCTAGCTTTATTCTCTTAAAAATTACAATAAGATTGATCACTTAACAAGTGATCACATTCAGAGTTGTAGACCCCTTTGTCTCTCCTTGACTGCATTGTCACCAGTAAGGCTGCCATACACATCGACGGGTGCAGACAGACCAGTCCCGATATGCACCGGGATGCAAACGTGATGACGTCATCACGTTTCCATCCTGGTGCATTATGGGGCCCCTTCAGTTGGCCGGCACCCTTTGTGTGCTGGCCATTAGCTTAATTGAAGACGCCGGTCTTCATTGAAGCTAATGCTATCGGCTTCTATTGGCCAGAGATTATCAGACATGTCCGTTCTCTGGCCGGCCGAGCTGTGGGGTGACAGGGATCTGTCGCCCCATGTGGGCACATGCCGATTAGTGGCCGATTTTGCCGCTGACCGACGGTCAGGTGAAAAATCGGCCGCTTATCGGCATGTGTATGGCAGGCTTAAGGCTGGCCATACAGAGGTCTATACTCATCCAGTCGATTAACCCTATTGAGCTAGATGGTGTTACCATGCTGCCATTGAGCTTCCTCGGTTGAACAGAGAAATGAGGCATAGCAGTTCTTTGCAATTGATCCCGTTAAATACTTTGGATGGAGCCCTCGGTTGGCAATTGAACAGGGATTTACCAACATGTTGGTTCCCTGTTTGATTGAGGTTTCTTAGAGCAGGATTGATCCCACTTGAAGAAAGGGTGGCCACAATCGGTTCGAGTGCAACCGATCACCATCAGGGATGACAAGGTCTTCTAGAAACAATTCTCCTGCAAGAGAACTCATGAAGAAGCACATGATCAGTTTGAACATCGGCCGTGTCCGTCGGCGAACAGGCTTCCGGTATATGGAATGCACAGTCCCTAGTTCCTAAACCGGAAGTGAAGTAGGTCGGACGTCACGCCCGCACTAGAGATTGGGTGTCTCTACCCGGTATCTAGTGAAAATGATTATTCCTCCGGCCGGACCAGGCACGGAAAGGTCTGGCTGGAGGAAGAATTATAGACTTCTTTTTGCCGGCGAAGAGGGGCGGGTTGAACACCCGTACTGTTCACCGGCAAGAAGAAAAGCGCCATTCAATGTTCACTCTGTGTGGACAGTTTGGCCATCACTAGTCACCAGTTTAAATTTTGAAATCTTTGACCTCTGGATAAAGCCCCCCATACACATTCCGATTTTTCGTACAAATTTTGCACGGCCGACCAACGTGGTCGGGAGATTAATCGATCGGGAGAATAATCGGATATGGAATTATGTACCCGACCGATCCAGATTTCTCAAAATCGGCCGAAAAATCGGGACCACTACGGACCTGTCCGTTAATTTTGGTCGATCTGCTGTTAATAAATAGTGTCAGGCTGATCGATCGGTGTGCCAGCCGACCGACTGACCATAACATTTAAGGTGAAAATCGGGTGACCTGATCGGGTGAAAAATCGGTCGGGAGAATAATCGGAACGTGTAAGGGGGGCTTAAGTCAGGGTGGGTGGAGTATCTCTTGCTTATACAAAGTATTCCTTCCTCATGGTCTTCCTTGTGCTGCCGGTCTCCATGCAAAGCTCTCTCTCCAAAAAAAAGGAGAGTGGTGACCTATAAGGAGGACCACTTATGACAGAAGGGACTTACCCAGTCCCATAAAGAAGAAAAAAACCTACCTGTCATTTTAATATTTCTTTAAAAACTTGAGTTCCATCCTAAGCTGTGCTGGAAGAAGCTGGTCATTTACCGAAGCAGTATGAGTCATCATAGCAGTATGGTAAACTTGGTGTTCAAGTCTACCACAAAAGCATTGTGGTGTGATATAAAGGAGTGAGTCACCACCACCAACATTGGCTGGAATGAAGTATTTATTAACGTGAATCAACCAGACCCGAGTAGGATTCAACTAGGGTGTAACTCCTTTTATCTGAATAGAACAGTGGTGTAGTGAAGAGAAGCTATGGAGTCATTTCATACAGGGCCATTTCTAGCATTTGGGGGCCCTGGGGTGTAGTTTGTGCTACCAGAGAAGTTGTTGAGGGGGGGTTTGTGTGGTTACAGAAATTTTGTTGGGCAGGTGCTACCAGAAATGTTGTTGAGGGGGCAGATAGAGGCTGTTGGGGCCCTAAAGGTCTCTTTGCTGGCTCTTGGAATCCTTTGTCATGTGTAACATGTGTATTTACAATTATATAGAAACAGAGTTGCACTATTCAAAGTAGTGTGGCCAACATCCCAAATAAATATTGACTGCCCAATTAGAGGGGAGAACGAAAAGAACCCCACACAACTAATTAAATTCCCCCTGCGGACACCAGTGCTACCAAAATGGTAGCACTGGGAGCTTGGATATACCTACCTGCACGTCAGACCTGCTATATAACCTGACCACTTGATCCACCACTGAATAAGTAAAATTGCGGTTCTTTATTAGAGATGCTCGAAATATTCGACTTGCTAATTTTCAGAGCTGATTGCAAAGCCCCTGAACATGGTATAATCACCAAACTTGCTGGAGATATAGAGAAGGGTTGGGGGAACATTTGACAGAAAAAAGTATGTCTCTAACACAAATAGTTTTTGAATAAATTAAGTTCAAAATTAAAGTCGAATTTCCGAATTTTCGACATTTTGACTTGACTTTGAACTTAATTTGTGCAAAAACTATTTGTGTTAGAGACATACTTTTTTCTTTCAAATGTTCCCCCGACCCGTTTCTACATCTTCTGCAAGATTGGTGATGATACCATGTTCAGGGGCTTTGCAATTAACTC
>CM070039.1:87671997-87688417 GCA_036250615.1 Ptychadena robeensis
TTCTATCAGGGAGGACCCGGCACTACATAGTTGTTGGTAGATCTAATGGAAATTGTGAGGAGTGATCTGAAGGTGTATGGGGGGCTTTAGATATAAGGAGTCCACCCATCCTCTGTTATGGAGGAAATAGAGATCTCCTTTATTGTCCAATTATAAAATACTGCTGTCCTAAGCAAATAAATGAAATGCAAAGTAAGATGAAACTATATATACTGAGAAGCTGAGAAACTCTAAGATGATGAAGCCTGGAAATGAATGGAAATAACTCTTCTCCATGTGTTTCCTGTCTTGCACATTTAACCTCGATGTAACATTTCACAGAGCCGGGATGAGCACAGAGAGGCGCATCACTGTTTACCGGGAACTTGTCATGTTTAACACATGAATCTTACTAAATAGTTACAAGGTGGAGGAATGCCTGGTACCTCCGATATCACCAGAAACTTGTATAAACTATGGAGCACAAATCATCAGCTAGATGGAAGCACAAAGCTGTAATAACAACGTCACCCAGAGAAATATCACAGTTTCCAATCTCACGGCAAAGGCTTCAAAATGGTTACGAAAATGTCTTTAATATGCAAATAGGCAAAATATTAGGAAAGGAGTGTCAGCTTAGTGAGTCTGATAATAGATATTTAATGAGGTGCAAATATTCAACATAGTCATGCAGACTCAAGGGAAAACCAATGAAATGATTTTTTTGCATGTCATATCAGTATTGTTGTTCCTTGTTGCAAATTTCCTGTCTGCTGCAGCAATCAGCAAAAAAGTGAAGGTAAATCTATCTAAGGCTATGTCTCCACTGAGTTTTTTTGTGAGTCTCCAATAGTGCCACCCATGGTTTCACACAAGGATGAAAGGCAGAAAAAAATAAAGTTACATTAGAATTTACAACACCCGTGTGTCTAAAAAATGCGTTCAAAATGTTAATTGAAATTTGCCCCCAATGCAAGTCAATGGGCACAGTGACGTGCCCAGACTTTCCTTCCCTCGCATTTTTTTTGTGTTTCGAAGACGTGTGTTGACCGCTCAAAAGAACCTCTGTGAAGATATGGTATTAGGGTCCTCACACACACAACGAGCGGCAGGTGATTTTGAAGTGCGTGTGGCTGTCGGTCGGCGGCAAAATTGGCCGCCGATTGTGCGTGCCCACATGGGACGACAGACCCCTGTAACCCCAAAGCTCGGTCGGCCAGAGAACGGACGTGTATGTAAATCTCTGGCCGATGCCATTAGTTTCAATGGGGATGGCATCCCCATTCAAACTAACGGCCGGTACACAAAGGGTGCCCGCTGATGCTGTGAGCGATGGAGAGCAGTGTGATGACATCATCACGCTGCTCTCTACAGCTCATCTGTCGGTCCCCACCTGCTACGTGTGTGGGGGCCTTAAGGCTGGAACTCCAGTATGGTTATTCCCCATGTGCAGCCCACACTGATCATGGGGAAAATGTGGGAGTTACTTGGCCTCCTTGTGACTAGAGATGGTCAAATTTTTCAACTAGCTGACTTTGTGAGCTGATTGCAAAGCCCCTGAACATGGTATCATCACCAACATTGCTGGAGATGTAGAGAAGGGTTGTGGGAACATTGGAAAAAAAAGTTTTGCTCTAGCACATTCGATTTTTGAAAATTTTACGTGACATTGAACTTAATTTATGCAAAAACGATTTGTGTTAGAGCCATACTTTTTGTAGAACACCCCCAACCCTTCTCTACATCTCCAGCAAGTTTGGTGATGGGGTTTTGCAATTAATTCGAAATCGTCAGAATGGTTGAAAAAAAAATTTATAAGACCATCTCTTCTTGTGACCCCTGTTCCACAGAGGAAGGGGGATGGGCAGATGATTTTGTGCCTGTTGAAAACCAATAGGCATGCCCGATATGCCGCTGTGAGTTTGTCCACGGGTCATGCCCGTTGATTTTCAATAGATGCGCCCCGCATCAGACATGTGATGTTGGCACGTCATGCAAATTGAAATGTGGTATATTTCACATGCTACGGTGCATGCCCAATTACTTTGAATGGGCCATGCTGTTTTTGTAGTAGAGCTACCTAGCCTTGCAGAGCCCACCTGCAGTAGGAGAACCCAAGAAGGAGCTGTAATCCTTATCAAAACCACTTGACCAGAAGTGGCGATAATCGAGCATCAGGGGTTGGGCGCAAGATCACTTGCGTAGGTAGAAGCAGCCCACTGCGGTAACACTAGGGGGGCAAAACATCTCCGGATGTAGATGGCCACTGGTGGAGGGAGCAACCCTGGAGGAGTGGACCCAGTAAGAACAAAGGGACAAAGGGAAGGTAAATATGTGGTTTGGATATTTACAGATCGGTTTGCCCCAGGTCATGACTGCTAGAAGGTAAGTATTGTGTATATGATGTACAGTACAAAACAACTAACATTATTTGGATTATCAAAGCAGTCAGGATTAGCATATTGAAGTATCCATGTTCTGGGTGAAGGAACAAGAAACATAACCTGTATATACTGGTGTATACGCTTCATTTTGCAGCACGCAAAATGTGCTGTCAAAAATAAAATTCGGCCTATACTTGAGTCATGCTGCCTTTTTGGCAGTTACCGTATTTTTTCGGACCATAAGATGCACTTTTTCACCCCCAAAATGGGGGGGGGGGGTTGCCTGTGTCTTATGGTCCGAATGCGTGATGTGCTATGAGTGTACTGCTGCTAGTGACCTCTACTGGCTCAATTGAATATTGCATTCATTTAATCCATTGCATTAACCCAAACTTATGAAATATTTTTTTCCCGGTTTTCTGCTCTAAAAACTGCGTCTTATGGTCAGGTGCTTCTTATAGTCCAAAAAATACAGTAATTGCAGAGCCCATGAACATGATATTGTCACTTTTATCAGTTTTTAGGTAATATTCTGCTTATATTAGGGTAGGTATACAGTACTCACCTTAAAAAATAAAAAAAAAATGCCTTCTACTTCTTCTACTGTCCCTCTTGATGCCATAGAATCTGAAATGGTGGATGCTGGGACAGTAAATGATGAAACCATTTAATGGAGGGAACTACTAAAGTGGAGTTTTTGTGCCCCTAACAACCTTGTTGTAATTGTATATTAAACATAGGGCTAGATGCCGGCTAATGCACATAGTGTGGAGTGATCTTATTGGCCGATGGTTGCACAGAAGAGGATGCAGTTAATAGAGATGATATGATTGGCGTCACCTGGATTTCTTTTCCTATCTGACTCCTCATGTGCTATTTCATTAGCGTGTGTCCTTTAACCGCCCTAGCGGTCAGGATGGCAGCATTTTGTCCAGCGCTGCTACTGCTATACTACTACTATAGCACTGGACGAGATGGTGGCATTCAGTCCACATCGTGGCTCCGGGAGCGCATACTCACAGTTCTGCGGTGTCCCCGATGTGACAAGGCTGCCAGCATGCCTCCTTCTTATCTCTCCCCCCCCCCTCTGAGTGACGTGAATCACATCGGGGAGGCGGCGGAAGATTTGAAAAGTACAGTGCATGAAATCAGTTTTCTATGTACTAAATCTCGCCCAAATAAAAAGTCACTGGTGCCCCAGATGTGTCCATATGCAGTAACCCTCTCTTCCCTGGTATTATTTTATCACATCCATCACACCAGGTTAGAGAGGGTTAACTGCAAATGGGCACATGTGGGGCCCCAGAGACTTCATTTGGGTGAGATTTAGTACATAGCAGCATAACTTTGTGCCCTGATTTTCGTGTTTTCTCATTAAATTTATTAAAATGACATAATTGACATAATTAAAAAAACATTATTATAGTCAGGATGTCTATTAGACCCTTGTACGGACATGTTTTGGGAAGTTACAGGCCTACAACATAAAGAAAAATGTCTATGGTGCACTTTTGGTACAGAAATCTGGACCTCAGCAGTGCGCTAGGGAGGTTAAACTGCTTGCTGGAATGATTACATCATGTTTCTGACTATTGTGAACAATAAATAAAATGTAAACATTGCGTTTGGAAATACATGTATGCCGGAGAATAGAGAAGGTACATTGACCCCATGGCTTGACTTTGTAATGGATGTCACCCAAGACCATTGAGTACTCAGCAATCACACAGCTAATCACTAAATAAACCTCCTTTTGTGAAGCTGGTGAATATCCATAATCCACCAACGTTTTATTCCATTTGAATGTTTGTAGTGTTTCCAGCAGTACGTTGTTCTGCGCTGCATGTGCTGCAAGTGGAATGCCGCTTGTACAGTCTTCATAATGATCTATTTATCATGAGAAATTCTTCACTGTCGGATCTAAAGACACCAACGCTGAGATGTTGGCAGTTGTCATGATGCTGTTGGATATGTCCTCTGGTTAACTTCTGTGAACTGTGATGTAAACACGCGCACTAATACTTTATTATTCTTTTTTTACTTTTACCACATTGGTAGCAATCATGAGGGGCAAATATCCAGTACAACGATCACTGGTGTTATCCAAAATTTTGGAGGTTTCACTAATGTTTCCAATATAAAAAAGTTCCTCTAGGTCCCTGAGAACTAAGTTCCACTGGGTTATGGGCTGCGGGGAATGCATGTATATGGACGGGCTGCCCAGCACCACCGCACCACCCCTTCCACGGCTTTCAACCGGTTCGCCGGCCAGAGTTGGCATAGTGCATTATGTTAACCTCTCTGCGGTGGACCGTCTCTTTGTATGGATGGGCTGCGGCAAAATCCCTGTCAAGGTATGCGATTTAGGGTAAGTTTCCACAGCTGCATCAATCCCCCCTGCATTAATCGTATAGCAATCATGAGGGGCAAATATCCAGTACAACGATCACTGGTGTTATCCAGAATTTTGGAGGTTTCACTTATGTTCCCAATATAAAAAAGTTCCTCTAGGTCCCTGAGAACTAAGTTCCACTGGGTTATGGGCTGCGGGGAATGCATGTATATGTATGCGCTGCCCAGCCATATATATGCCTACCGCACCACCCCTTCCACGGCTTTCAGCCGGTTCGCCAGCCAGAGTTGGCATAGTGCATTATGTTAACCTCTCTGTCGGTGGACCGTCTCTTTGTATGCATGTCCCATCCTAATACATGCCTACCATAATGCCAGTTTCCACCAGCTCAAGGCAGTGGAAACAGATGGTGCGGTAGGCATGAATATGGATGGGCTGCGTCAACATGCCCGTCAAGGTATGTAATTAACACAGGGGTATCGACGCAGCCCATAGTGCCGTGGAAACCTAGCCTAATCCAGTGAGGGTCAATGCAGCCATAATGCTGTAGAAGCCTAGCCTTAAGGCTGCCATACACAGCCCGAGTAGGTCAGACAGACCTACTCCAATATGCACCGGAATGCAAACGTGATGACGTCATCACGTTTGCACCCCGGTGCATTATGGGGCCCCTTCAGTCGGCCGGCACCCTTTGTGTGCCAGCATTAGCTTCAATCGGCCAGAGAATATCGGACATGTCCATTCTCTGGCCGGCCGAGCTGTGTGGCGACAGGGATCTGTTGCCCCATGTGGGCACATACCGATTAGCGGCCGATTTTTCAGCTGACCGACGGCGCGAGCGCGCACGCCGCCGGTCAGGTGAAAAATCGTCCGCTTATCGGCATGTGTATGGCAGGCATAAGTTATGTAAATAATGGCAAGCTTCCAAGGTTGTCACCATTGACCTGCTACCTTCTATCCCAAGTCTTTGGCCATTTGAGCACTCTATTGGTGGCTACACATTGGTTTCCATTGATGGTTCAACTGATAATGCTTCGGTAACGCATTATTAGTTGGTAAGGATGCTAATCAATCTAAGAGGTCATTAGAAAATGTAGATGGGCTGGAGACGGGGAAGCTGTCAGGGGGAAGGCCCACCCACAGGCAGATCTTCCCTCTGCTGTAATTCCGCAATACAGCATGAGCCTGGCTTTCATACAAACAGCAGAAGGAAGATCAGCCTGCGGGCGGATCTTTCCTCTGCCACGTATATGTCAGTGGGACTCAAGCTGCCCACTGACATGTAGGAGGTGGGAAAGCTATAAGAATCAGCCTCTCACACCTTGTCTGCCTGCTTAAACTCCTGCTCTGCTGGTTGGAGAATAAAACTCCTAAATTCATTGAAATAAATTCATTTAAATGCTAAGGTGTTTTGAAGGCATTCAAAAGACTGTGTGAAGCTATGTGGGTATAATCTAAAGCTTGTTGCCTATTTCTTCCTTCCTGATGTTAGGTTGATCATCTTATGAGGGTGGCAGATGCACTAGTCATGCCTAGTTACTCCTTCAATGGACTGCCTTAGCTCTGGATCCTACATAAACATTTTGGTAAAATTGTATTTAATTTTGAATGGAAAGGAAGAGGTAAACCCTGTATTTCAATGTTGTCTTCCTAAGGCTACATTTGCATGGTCGTTTCGAAATGACCGTGCACTCCTGCGGGATACAACTTGTGCAGGCGCTCGCGGGTCATCTTGATAAGGACACCGTAGCATGGCTAAGCCCGAAAACCAACCGATTACTGATCGTTTAAATGTAGCCTAAAGGAGAAAAGGAATTTCACCAAAGACTGGACAGAGGTTAGAACTCATCCATATCTTTTTTTCTGCATAGAGTAAGGCATTCTTTACAGACAGTTATCATGGACTGGACAACTGCCCGGAAGAGTGTGGCTCCTGCTGGGCTGGTAATGTACTTCTCAAAGTCTTCTACTATTTCATTCTGACACCGTTTTGGCAGTCAAGCACATGTCAGCTCACACAATCAGGAGGTCTTGCTAGTGAACGTTGACATATTTCTTTCGATAAGTATGTGTAAAGTGTATACTGAGATGAACTGCTCCATACAAGGACCCATAAGTACAAAAGACCCTGGAGTTTCCCACCTGTCAGCATAATGCAATGGGTAGTCAATAGCAAACCATGGTATTCTGACAAGTGGGAGGCACCTCTGGAGATATCAAGAAGAGGGTCCAGCGCCACATCCCCCCCCCCCATTAAAGTATAACTGAACCCCTGTCTGTTCAATTACCACCCATCGATGGGCCCAAAGATCAGCTTGTTGGCACTAACCCATATTATATTTTGTAATGTAATACTTGATTTTGCTTCTTTGATTTGTAATTTTTCAACATCAACCCCAGAATGCCCCTAAATGTCTGGTCAGATATGTATGTGCCACAGAACCGAGCAGTATACCCTTTGGGTTTACAAGTCCCATGACTGATCATTTGAAATTGAAGCCATTTGTATTTGAGGTGACATGGACCACATTGTGGGACTAGAGAC
Source organism: Ptychadena robeensis (assembly GCA_036250615.1). NCBI lineage: Eukaryota > Metazoa > Chordata > Amphibia > Anura > Ptychadenidae > Ptychadena > Ptychadena robeensis. Next base: position 87,679,259 of record CM070039.1, read on the forward strand.
TATACATGATTTTAATGTTTTGTAGCCCTGCACATAAATGTACAGATAGATAGTGAGGACAATACCATGACCAGAGTTGTTTCAGTTAAAGAGGAGGTGATTTGGTGATGAGGAATTTAATTATTTTTAGGTGCAGCAAAAATAAAGCTCTGAAATCCCACATTCCAGTAAGGAAAGCTAACACTTGTTGGTCTAGCTAGATTTTAGAAGGATCCCATCACGACGTGAAAACCCCAAAGCCACAATAATGGTGTATGGCCTCCAACACTGATCTCCGCTGGCTTATAGATCTTCAAAATTGGACACACATCAACGTTTGTTAGATACCTGGCCCACCACTTCTCTCTAGTTCTTCTCCCCAGCGCCTGTATTACAAATATGTCCCTTGGTGATGTTGGCAAAAGGAGAGGAAGAGACCAGAGTATAGATTGTGAAAACAGCAAGCATGGCTTTACTATTTACTAGGGCTATGTGTAAGGGATGTAATAAAGCTCAGTTTAAAGCTCCCCATACACCTTTAGATTCCTCCATACAATTTCCATCAGATCTACCAACAACTATGTAATATAGTGACCTCCCTGATAGAATACATAGTGATTGGAAGGTGTAGAAAGGTCCTTATATTAAATGGTTTTGGTAGAAGAAAAGTTGATGGTATAGCAGAGACATACAACCTCCACATGAGCACATCAATGCACTATATCTAGGAGCATCATACAGTAGTATACACATTTGAGTGTCTAATAACATTAACCACAATGTTGTCCCATTTGTGGTGTTCCTGCTCTCACATTCTTCCATATTTTGTCCCTGATTTACTATATTATAGATATTGAGCTTCCCTTTAATTCTTGGGTAGTCCTCTTTCATAATACTCCCATGTCTGTCTTATCCTATAAGAAGACCCCCTTGCCTCATTTATTAAACACAGCCAAGGGTCTGATTCCGAAATACCGGAAATCCTAAAATACTCCTTCAGTTGCAGAATGGATGTTGAGAATGGACTATATACATTTGATGGAAGAGATCACCATAATTCAAAAAACTGATTTTAACAACATCTGGTCCCCTGGATTAGTTTCCATAAGTCGGACCATTGCCCTCAACCGCAAAGAAATTATAATATTGTGTTTACCCACTTGGTATTTGTCCATTTGTTTTTTGTTACTTTTCTCCATTACCTGGTTTCCCCCCCCCCCCTTTTTTAGGATACTTTAAGTTCATGTGTTAATTTTCTATTGTACAAGATGCAATTATTGTTTAAACGTTACATTGTTTGATAAGTCGTGTCCGCATTCTTCTGATGTATCACTTCTATTTGCTGTAATCACTAACATTTATTGTTATCGCCTCATTCTCAATAAAATCTATTATTAAGTAAAAAAAAAACCCACAACATTAATATGTGATATTGTAAATAGTTTTGTGCCATACCTATGCATGCCCTGTGTATGTAAACTGTTTGCCCTTAAAGGTGTTTGTTCTTCCAGACTGGGCACACTCTGTGTGTTGTGTGTGTGTTCTTTGCAAACTGTGGGTCTAGTGTTTTGTGTCTGTCTTCAGACTATCCATAGCCTGTGCTGTTTGCGTTCTCATATTGCATGTGTCTAGTGTCCTATGCATGTTGTATGGTCTGGTCTGTGTTCTCAGGCTGTGATTGTCCTGTTTGTTCTGATACTGTGTGTGCCTAGTGTGTTTTGTGTATACAAGTGGTTCCCAAACTTTCCCTGCAGGGACCCCTTTTCTAGATAGGACATTATCAAGTCCCCCCATTCAAACTGCACCGTTTCAGATGGAGGGTCTTTTCACACTAGCTTTGTTTGTGTTGCAGTATCATGTACTAGGGTGAAATGGCCCCGAAACTTAATTTTAAAATACAACTCATACAACTATATTTGGATTTCATACCAATCATGCAGGGGCATTTATCATTTGCATAGAGACGCACAAACTACACTCATGCAGAGATACTTAATAAGAAGAAATTCCCTCAGTGTGTGGGTTTAAAGCCGGCATCCCAAAATTAAATCAACAATACAAAACAAGGAATTTCCCCTGTAAGAGATCACAGGGGCAAGGGGACTTTAAAGGCTTAAACAATAAGAAGGTATCAAAACCTAGAATAGGTAAAATTTTTAATAAATTTAGCAGATAAAAATTCGAAACATACAAAAGTTCAAGAAAGAGTTTGTATAGTCATCATATATGGATGTAGCAATCCGATGACATTCAGGTAGCCAGTAGCCTATGCCAGGTATCACAGTCTCAATTAGCCCAATGGATTGGTCGCAGTTCGTATGAAGAGACCACACAGCATGGTCCTCAGTTATAAGACGAGACCCTACACTCATGCAGAGACATAAATCATGCACATAGAGACACACACACTACACTCATGCAGAGACATAAATCATTCACATAACACAAACACACACACATTACATGCATTCTACTTATTGTTTGTGGCTACTTACTCAGTGTTTGCTAATCCCTCCCTTAGCCCCCTAGCTGCACCTCCCTGGAATAGCTCTGAACCAGCCCCCAAGTTTATAAACAATTGGTGTATACTGTGTGTATACATCAGACCTGTCAAGCCTCCCGTTTTGGCCGGGAAAGTCACGTTTTTATGTGGTTTTCCCGGCCAAATCCCGATTTCCAGAAATCACTTTTCCCGGGATCTTGAAATCAAGCTAATCTAGCAGGGAGGGGGCGTTACTTCCGGTACGTGGAACGCAGAAGAACCACGATCCATTTACCGGAAGTGACGTCACTGACGACAGTGACGTCACTGACAGGTGGACAGGAATCAATTTTCATTCGATCAATCGAATCGAAAATCAATCAAACGGAAAAATTTAACTGTATATGGACACCTTAACACACGTGGCATCAAATGAAAGAAACACCTAAGCCATTCATTTCTCAAATTAAATTTATAGAAAAAAAAAAAAACCTGCGGGCCAAAAAGAATTAGTGTTGATTGTGCATATTCGAATCGCAAGTTTTTATTGTGAATATCGGCACTTCTGGAATTCTTTGTAATCGAAAATATCAAGTGTTTTCCATCATTGCCTGGAACTACCATGCATTGCATTCCCAATATGGACATGTACAAGTGCCGATTTGTGTAATGAAGGTAGTAATGACTGCAGATCACAAATTCTCTATTGTTTTGCGAATATCAGGCAAAAAATTTAGATATCTTGGGAATACGAGTATTGCCTATGCTGCTCATCACTAAAAATAATTACACGATGGGCCAGATCTGTCTTGACACGCGGTTTGAAACCCTGTATGAAGAAGGAGGAGGATTTGAGGACTACGATGGGTATTACCCCCATGGTTGAAAGGAACCACCATGATGATTTGTGGGGTTTTAGAGTTATGAGCAGTTTAGGGAAAATTAAGCTGGCAGATGAAAATAGAAATATACAACATAAAAAGAATTGTGTATCAAATTCTATCATTTTTAACACGCAATCCTTTATAGAATTGTAATGGAAGGAAGTTGACTGCAGGTGTTTAGTGATAAAGAAAAATGTTGAGTTTTGCTGGAATTCATCAAATAATGGACTGCGGACTTCTGTGGGAAAACAATCAAATTAACATCGACTTCTAAACCAGGTTTTTTACATTCTATGTGCCAACTCCAGAGCCCTGTGGCACGGTGCCAGCCCTGCCCTCCTATTCCTCCTTCAGACATATCTATATACGCAAGCCAGGAAAAAGCCAGAAGTAAAAAAAAAATACATTTTAAGAATTCCATCCCTACACAAAGGCGGTCATTATCTTTCTATTCTCACCAGCCAAAAAATGTCTTCTGAGTCAACACAAAGGCGAATATAATGGATTATTATTCCCGAAATGGCCGTATCTGTGATTACGCTGAAAAGATGTACAAAATAGTGTCACCAAGGGAATAATCACTAGAGAAAATAAACACAACCTCCACTATGAGGTCTGCTGGAGAAGACGTTGAAGATTAAGCGGCAGCGATTAAAGAAGAAATTAGCAACCGAATTGACTCATTAGCGAACTGCCAAACAACAGTAGTGAAATGCTGGAATGCTTGAATGTGCTTCTCAAATTAGATTTATAAAATATTGAACAAAGCTGACGTGCAGAGGAAATTGCCAATTTCTCCAATTACAAAGTTGACTTTTTCTATTTCTGAATACCTTAACCCCAGGTGCCCAACCTGAAGCACTTTGAGCGTTTACTAGCGGTCTCCATGCAAAGCAATGGACATGGACTGTGGGTCATGTCCGATATCCCTTTTTTCGAGTGGGATTGATTAGTCCAGCTCGAAAACAGGGATGGGCTCATATGATTTGGGCAAGATAGATGGCCGTGAGCGCGCTCAAAGTAGCCATCGATCTGGCCCATATCTACACGTGTTCCCTGCTTATGGCTTACTCTGGCAGCAGCCTGGGAAACGACATATCATGAGCACCTGAAAACTTTTGCAGACGCTCGGAGGTCGTTTATTTATTTATTTTTTTGACCTCCCTAGCGCACTGCCTGTACCGCACCGTTTTTAACAGTGTGGTACAGGCAATGGCAGCAGTGTACGAGGTACACTGCCTGCCATTTCCTCCCTCCCCCCTCCCCTCTCCACATAGCCAGTGTCATTCATGACACCAGCTGGGAGGGCTGGAAAGCAGAGGCCCCTCCATTAACATGGAGGTCTATGGCACTGCTCACCCTCGCCCCCTTCCGCGTAACCGCGACGCGATCAGTGAAGCCACAGAAATGCTACGGCTGGATCCAGCATCGCCGTAGCTTTCCGGGGATATGCGGCTTTCATGGGAGCCCAGCTCATCCAGAGTTTGTTCTTCACACAAACTCTGGACGAGATGGGCTCGTCACGAACACTAAGGAGGTTAAACAGTTTTTTCTTTTTCAAATCACTTACAAACTGTTTTTTATTTTTCAAATCACAAAAATACATACATAAAGTAACACATATGCAATGAATTAATAGTCCCGTTAGTGAAGTGTAAGTTGCCAACATCCCAGGATACAACAATTGAAAACAGAAAGTAGCACCCCACGTGAACAACTCCCCAATACGAGTCAGAAGGACCAAAACACACCCATCAACATTCAAAACACAAGCCAAGGGGAAGGCCCGCACATAATCATACCAATCAAACATAGGGGGGGGGGGAAACCCAAATAATGCAAGGCGCATGAACCCCCCCCCCCCCCCCCCCCCCCCCCCCCCCAGGAGAAAAGAAGCAACCCTAAATCACAAGCAACCAGGGATGCAAAACTCGGAGGTCGTTTAGATAACAATCCCATGGCAGGTCTATCAGGCAAAAGCCTAAACACCGACCAGGGGAGGTACCATGAGGTTGCAGTAATTTGTTCTTAGAACGGCCGTGTAATTTAGTCTAAAGGTTGGCCAGCTAATAAATGTGTTGGAGCCAAAAGAGTAGTTCCATAAACCTGACATTGCCATTTTAGCTAAAACTTTTATTTTACTTACATTTCTGATTCAAATCCAAATTGTTTTTTAAAAGGGACCGATCAAGAACAGTCGGAAGGGCAGAATAAATGGGAATCTGATGGCAATTCAATCAGTTGGGTCAGTAAGTACAAATTAATGGTAGGCCACCATCAGAGCTTGTTATTCCTGAGCTTTATCCTTTAAACCCTTTATCTGGCTAATTTATAATTAATCATTCTATATATTTAAAGAGATTATCACTATGATCGCTAACCGTGCCTCAGGCTGTGCATTCATTAAACGAGGCAAAGAGAAAAACTGTGCCGTGGGTATATCCCATCTGGCAAGGCCCGTGCCTCCCCGTATGACAGCGTTGTAGAGTGTGCAACCAGTAAACAATCACACAATGTAACTGTTCGTGAAGCTGTAAACTTTTATGGGAGAATTCTGCCGTGAGATCCAGACAGCTGATCTTCCAAGTGCTTCGTTTTCTAACAAACGGCCTTTATTCAACAGTTGCCCTTCAGGGAAAATGCCATTGGGGGAATCCTTATTGGAAAAGACCCACAGAAAGGCAACATATGTTGAATTATTGTCATGGACATGAAGACACACAGGATTAAACCCGACGCTGCTTGCCAGGCAGACAAACAAATACACAAGACATCACTTAGGTGATAGGCAGGCATTGAAACATATTAAAGTAGACCTATCGGCCAAATAAAGCGAGGGCATTTAGGGTCTAGCTATAAAGGGTCTGTAAAATGCATTCTCTGACAAACCATTAGCAGGATTTACAAAGAACATTTACTATCTTATTTACTAAGATATTGACCCCCTTTGAAAAGATTTAGCAACATTATATTCATTCTAAACGTGAGAATTATTGAGATAATTTTATGTTGAGAATCCCTCTTTAAGGTCATGTGTCCAGCACAGGGAAAATGCAGCGAGTGATTTGGGGGAGCCCTCAGCTTATAGCTCATACCGCCTCATTGGCGATAATGCGCCCTGCTAGTTAGCATTACAGAGACGCGGAAAAGCCCCGTCAGATGCTGTTTGGCCACAAATTTTCAGACATGTCTATTAATCTTTAAGCAGGGAACAGAAGGCTCGATATTCGCAGCAGCGTGATGACGTCATCACGCTGCTGTCAGGTATTGGAGGAGCTGCGGAGACAGCTCTGCTCTCTCCCCAGCTCAGCCGATGCTTTGCATGGAGACCCGCGGTCTCTAGGCAAAGCAACGGACATCGGCTGTATTTAATGGTCAATCCCGCTCGGAAAAAGTGATGGCCGCATATTATATGGGTCAAATAGATGGTCGTGAGAACGGCGCTCGAACCGGCCATCTATCTGGCCCATATCTGCAGGTCTGTACGCTGCTTTAATGTACTTTTCTCTGTCTGCATTGCATGGTGCTGCAACGAAGGAGTGACACTCCAAATTCTACAGGGCGCTTTAAAAAAAGAGTTGGCACTGTCAGAATGAGAAGTGTGCTCTCTGTGTCTGGACAGTGGAACCTAAGCCAAAGGCTGGATCTACACTTATTAACCTCAGAAACCATGGGTAGCGTTATGGATGTGACATGTCCATAAGGGCCGTCTATGGTTTGCTGTTTGGGCACTGTTTCAGAGAGTTTACTTACTGTATTCACCATGTCTGCAATATGACACCCAATACTTTTAATTAACAAAGCATGCCCAAAAATACATTGGGTGCGGTTTGCACACTTCACATAGTACGCCCATTGTTTACTAGGGGAATACAGGGGGTGGCTGCACTAGGTGGTTTAAAAAACATAGTGTAAGCCCAGAGTAATGCCTGGCATACACATGGCGATAAGCGGCCAATTTTTCACCTGGCTGACGGGCGTGCGCGCTCCCTGTCGACAGATCCCTGTCGCCCCCACAGCTCGGCCGGCCAGAGAACGGACATGTCCAATAATCTCTGGCCCATGGAAGCCGATGGCATTAGCTTCAATGAATACACAAAGGGTGCCGGCCAACTGAAGGGGCCCCATAATGCACCAGGGTGCAAACGTGATAACGTCATCACGTTTGAATTCCGGTGCATATCGGAGCTGGTCTGTCTGCACCCGTCGGGGTGTGTATGACAGGCATTAGGGTGATACCCTATCTATGATATCTGTCTTGTTTTTTTTCACTAGCAGCTTCTCTCCCCTTCATCCCCGGAGTATGGGTGGTGGGGGAATACACAGACGATAGATTGGAAGACAAACACAACAGTAAAGGTGGGATTACATGTGTAGATTTTTTAGTTCAATCCACAAACATGTTGGTAAATTTTTATCTGTCATTATAATTTTGAATGTATTTTCATTTGATATCGGGATGGACGAACAAAAGAATCTAATGTTATATTCAATAAATGAACGAATTACATATTTAGTGAGATAATTAGGACAACAAGCTTGGCTGTAGACGTCTATGGACACATATTCCGGTTCCTTCTTTAAGGAACCTTTTGACTGCTTAATGGAACTGACTTCTGGAGTCTACATTAATATGTTCACCTCTGACCTCAGGTTAACCAAGGTCTATCAGCTCCTAAGCAGTAACCTTACCAATCTGCCCCTGGATCTCTTAACTGCAGGACCGCTGAGACTTTTGTAAAACCTGATAAATTATTGTTTGTACCCACAACCTTCCGGAGACCTGCTCCTCTTGCCCTGACCTTTGCCTGTCCTCAGATAAGGATATTTTTTTTAACTGTGTCTGTATCTCAGCTAAACCAACAATCTTTGATTGAATACCAGGGTGGTGATCAATTCTAATGCTCCTGTGCCTTCCCTGAACAGGTGGACTGAGAATAATCACTGTTGATGATAGAAAACCAAACCAATTCTTTTCATATTTAACCCCACCCCAGTCTAATTAATTCTGAAAATTGTGTCCAAAAGAGGTGCGACAAATACAAACTGATTACCATGTTTGTCTCCCGCTCTAAACACCAAGCCCCTCACACACATTCCCAGCGGAGATGTGAGAACCCGGGACTTTAATGTATGTAATACCATACAGACGACTGTCGAGGGTCCCCCCCAACCACTTCTCCCACATCATCACTGGCATCAAGGAGGTGGAACCAGTAATAAAACCTGCAGGATGCCGACGCCATATGTCAACGTGGGCACAGCTGGATCAGGTAAGCTATGGTGTGGTTTGGTGTTACCATTTGGGTAATTAACCTAAACACTGAGTTTTTTTTAATATAGGCAATAATGGTGATGTGCTGAAAATAAGCGGCACCTCCTCTTATTAAATGGAGGTCAATGGTGCCGAAGAGACAGACCTAGAAAAGGTCCTCACTCACGGTGGGCTCACCAAGGATAGGTGAGTATCCTCAAGTGTAGATTGGAATGCAAACTTACCCCAAGCTACACTGGTGACAAGCACTCAGGAATCTACCCTGAGCCACACTTCGCTAAATGGGTTACGCAGGTTTCCTCCAATCAAAGATGGCTTAATGTTTATTTTGCAAACATCTCTGCAGATTTGGTAATTTATGGACATGCATTTAAGCATAAGGCAAGAGGATGAATGATCAATGTGGCCAACTTAATCCACACTTAGCTCCTCTTTCAAAGAAAATTTACTACATGGCCTGACTCACATCTACCAATATGAATGCACGTGGAGCAAAAGGTTCACATTACAGGGAGTGCAGAATTATTAGGCAAGTGGAA
>CM070039.1:87695546-87716607 GCA_036250615.1 Ptychadena robeensis
GTTTGTGGCTGTAATGTGACAAAATGTGGAAAAGTTCAAGGGGGCTGAATACTTTTACAAACCACTGTATATTTTGTAGATAGTATTGGATATCTAGCTTTATCTAGAACAAGGGGCCATATGGTAGCATTCGTGGGTGTAGTCATGACATTAAACAACATGTTAAGCCCCCTATCGTTAAAACCGTGTGATTGACCGAGTGTCAATTTTCAGTAATGAAAGCGGTTACTCATAAGCATGAGCCTGTGGCATCAGTGTCGATGGCAGGAATATGTAAGGGGGGGGGGAGCAGGCAGGAAATTGTACATTTTAATTAGTTTGTATTTTTTTAATTTAATTCTCGAAATAATGGGATCACCAGGGAGGTTAAATAGACAAGAGAAAGTTTGAAGAAATCATATGAAAGTCCACCTCATAGGCTGGGTTCACACCCATCCGTTGCAGTATGTTGTGTTTTTCATCCATTTTATGCCCATCAACTTAAGCTTACATTTACATGCAATATTGGGCATTTTTGTACATTTTGCATGTGTTGTGCATTGGTTTGACTCTTCTATCCCAGCCATTGAAATAAGAGAACTGAGCAGAGGTTTCAAGGAGAGGTGCTGGTTGTCATACAACGCATCATTACATGTGTTTTCATGTGCAGCCACTGACATCAATGTAAACTGCAATGCGTATGCGTATGTCTCAACACATTTTAACAGAGAAAACCTGTGCACTGACCCATTGGATAAAATGTGTCTCCACTTTTCATGCATTTACAAGAACACATAGGGGTTTTGGATCTGGTTCTATCTCCTTTTCATATGAACAGGCCTACTGGATATAATGTGAAATGTTTGGATGCTACATGCTTGCCCAACGTGTGTAAAAGGGGATAGATGTGAACCACATCTTAGGGCTCGTGTAAACTAGCAGCGGTGAGCTTGCGGTCACTAACTGTGTCTGTTGCTGCAAAACATAAGTGTCTACCGTACAAATGCAAACGTGATGGAAATAGGAGGTCAAGGCTAGTGTGAAAGGTACACTAGTTTCCTATGGAACAAACACTTAAGCCCCCCATACACCTGCAGATTCCTCCATACAACTTTCATGAGACCTACCAACAACTATGTAGTATAGTGACCTCCCTGATAGAATACATAGTGATTGGAAGGTGTAGAAAGGTCCTCATATTACATGGTTTTGGTAGAAGAAAAGTTGGTTGTACAGAAGTTGCATGGTAGTTGTATGTGGTGTATGGGGGGCTTTAGACAGGAGTCATTGCAATAATAGTAACGGGTGATTTACCCTCATGCTCGAACAGGATTGTTGGATATAATGTGACTATTTATTTATTTATTTTTATTTGAGAGTTGCTACAATAATGGTTTTAGATGGATGATTTACCCTCATGTAATGCTCTGGTGACACCTCCAAAAACTTGATAGAAATGCTGCACCACGTTAGTCACCATTGAGCCACCATTCCATCATTGCCTCAATCTTCTGATGGCTTGTACAAATTAAGGTGCAACCTATTTTCTGGCTTTTGATTTGGGTCTCGTTCATCCCTATCTCCTTTACATTAATCCACGTAAGTCATCAATGTGGAAGCAACATCTTGGGTCTGGTTCACACCTATCTCCTCACATCAGTCTGTGTAAGTCACCATTGAGGAACCAACATCTTTAGTCTGATTCACACCTATCTCCTTACATCCGTCTATGTAAGTCATCATTGAGGAACCAACATCTTGGGTCTGGTTCACACCTACCTCCTTACATCAGTCTATGTAAAGGCCCCCATACATGTCTAGATTTTTCATCAAATCAACTTAGTACAATAATTTTTTTGGGTTGATTGATTGAAAATCTATGGCAGCCCACATGGTTAGATCAACCTAAAACAATTAAAATTGGGGAAAAAATTGGTTGAACAATGATTGGTCGTGCTGGAAAATTTTAATTGGTTGTATTGGAATTCATTACACTTTCAGTTGATCCCAAAAAAGTTTATCAAATATCTGTTACTACAGTTGGCAAACATACAATCAATCACCAATTTCCCAAATTGATCTTTTAAGGTTGATTGAACAGAAAATCTAGACGTGTATGGGGGTCTTAAGTCATCAATGAGGAAGCAACATTTTGGGTCTGGTTCACACCTATCTCCTTACATCAGTATATGTAAAGCCCCCCATAGACGGGCCGATTCCCGGCCATAGTTGTAGCAGACCAACCTGCGTGCTCGCTCCCGCCGAGCACATAAAGGTTGGTCTGCTGCAACTATGAGGGAGCCCACCTTGAGTTTTGTAGAAAAAAAGCCGGCAGGTCGGATCGCACACGGATCCGTCCTGCTGGTTTTTTTTCTTACCCGACTGTGCTGCAGGCTGTTAACTCAGAGGGGAAGTCTCCTCCCCCTCCGAGTTAATTGGCTACAGTTTGACAGGAGTCCCTTGTGTTAGTGGAACACACAGGATTCCTGTCCGTTCTGTAGCAGACTGCTCACAGCGTGGTGACGTCACCACGCTGTTAAGAGTCTGCTAAATGTCGGCCATAGATCGGGATGTCTATGGCCGTCTTAAGTCATCAATGAGGAACCAACATCTCTTTCACATCCATTGACAGACATATTCATATAATTGTCATGCTGTATGCCATGCTCTGGTGACACCTCCAAAGATGGATAGGTTGCATCATGTAAGCCACCACTGAGGAAGCAACATCTAACTATGTGTGGGAATGACATATGGCAACAGACACTTCTACACCTATTAGACCTGAGTAGCTATTCTGTTGTTGATGGCGACCCAATGCCAGTAACAGAAACGATCATCTGGATCAATGCACTTTGAAAGATGGATCTTTCTAATGTTGGATATGGGGTCTCAAGAGTGCCTTGAGATACTACTCAATCATTACTGATCACCTCACATCTCCCAAAAGTAAAAGCTTACCACAAGCTCTGTGGTTAACATATCCATTTGATGATACATAAAGTCCATGTTTGCTTTTATTCCATGGATTTAAAGAACAAAAAGTAGGGCACGTGATAAAAAAGATTATTTACTCTGTGAACAATATCATCACTTGAGTCTGTTATGTCTAATCACGTACACATCAGTCACTGTACACATCAACTGCGCTTTTGTGGTATTTGTCTAGTGAGGTTTGTTGATCATTCAAAACCCCTAAATCTGGTTGTGGTTTCATTTAAATGGCTAATGTCAATCAAGACTGAAATAAAATAAGGGCAGCCGGCATACATGGCAATAGATTTCTGAATTACTACAATTCTGACTTCAGATAAATAAAAAAGTTGAAAACAAACATATTACAAAAGTTAGGATTTGAACAGAAGTCCACATACCCACCTACAAAATAGTTTCTAAGGTGGAACTGAATTCAACTCGTGCACTACCATCACACTTGTGGGTTAATTCATGGCAAATCAAATGGTAAACAAAGCAATTTCATGGTGCAACAACTGGAGGTACCTTACCTTGAAACTCATCAAGCAATTGGCTTGCAATGAAGGAGTAGAGGTCCCCAAAAGCATGACTCGTGGGGCATACCTCTGGTCTTCCTTAACCTCCCTAGCGCACTGCCCATACCGTGCTGTTTTTAACAGCACGGTACGGGCAATCGCGGCAGTGTACACAGTACACTGCCTGCAACTCCCCCCCTCCCCCCGCCTCTCTCCACACAGCCGGCATCATTAATGATGTCAGCTGTGTGGGCTGGAAAGCCAGAGCTCCTCCATTAACATGGAGGGCTATGGCACCGCCCACCCCCCGCCCGCTTCCGCGTCACCGTGACGCGATCGGTGACGCCGCGCAACCAGGGGCAACTGCAGCTGGTAAGAGAATCGCCGTAGCTTTCCGGGGATATGCGGCATGCACGGGAGCCCAGCTCATCCAGAGTTTGTTCTTCACACAAACTCTGGACGAGCTGGGCTTGTCACAACCGCTAGGGAGGTTAAGAGCAATTTAATAACACAATTTGCACAATCAATTTCCAGCAAACAAGTCATTGCTAGTCATTGATACATACAGTCTTCTAGGATAGTGTTAATGGTCTAATGATTTTGGTGACATCACATTCATCAAATATAAGGTAGAATTGTTTTGGGTAATCTTTAAAAAGAACTGCTACTTTAAGGCCCCCATACACCTAGCAAAATCGGCCATGGATTTCATGTGCCCACATGACAGTCAATGGACAAATCATAGTGACGTTTGACTAAAATACCCACGCATGTTAGTCATGTCATGACCCATTGATTTAAAGGGGGCACATAAACCACTGCCAGAGCCGGACCAAGAGTCATGTCCGTAAATCTCTTGCCGATGCCATTACTTTGGCACTCCATTGCTCGCCTATCACCCCTGGCTCGTCAGGTGTATGGGGGTCTTCACATTTGCAACAATGGTTTGGTTTTGAGTAGAGTTATCAAAAATATTTTGCCTCTCAGCCAGGTATCGATTAGTTAGAAACCGCAACCATGCTGCTCTATTTGGCAGTTGTATACTTGCTCTGGTGATCGTCAGTCACTCACCAACTGCTATGGATGGGCCATGATTGGCCAGGCCCGTCCAGTCATGCCAGAGTGATCCCTCGATTTGGGTTCCTCATCTACACTTGACTAACGGTGGGACATAGAAGTGCCCCCTTGATTGCACTATCCATGCTTCTCCGATCCTGAGGCTCCAACGCCAACCCTGCAACCCTATGTTGTCCTTAAAGGCAGCTCTGACTGGGTTCCTTTAGAACTCAATAGGCTAGATTTAATGAAACAAGGAGCCAGGATATGGGTGGATCAGATACAAAGTCTACGTTTCAAGGTAAGAAGAGCGTTTGCACAATAACAGTATACAATCCATCTCACGATGTTTCCTGTTGTTCTACAATGCATATAAAAAATGCACCATGAGGCCTTACCTCTGTAATGATGAAGAAGTCATCACCGGGTTCTCCTTGAACAACAATTTTTTCCCCATCTTCGAACTGGACAGGTTCTAAAGCATCTGCCACAGTCAGGCGCTCCCATTTGTCCAATGATTCTGCACAGGAATAGATAACATATTCAAATGTGTAATAGAATCTTACATGACAATGATGAAACACAAGACAGTATAGAGGTCCTATGTTCAAAAACTCGCAAAAGGTACAACAATGGGATGAGAACATTGGTCATGAAGTTGAAGTATTGTTAAGGCCCCCATACACGTCTAGATTTTTCATCCAATCAACTTAATCCAATCAATTTTTTTGGTTGATTGATTGAAGATCTATGGCAGCCCACATGGTTAGATCAACCAAAAACAATCAAAATTGGGAAAAAAATTGAAAAAGGATTGGACATGTTGGTAAATTTTATTGGTTGAATTGAAATGCATTACACTTTCAGCCGATCCCAAAAAAGTTGATCAAAAATCTGTTTCTACAGTTGGCAAACATACAATCAATCACCAATTTCCCTGACCCCAAAAAATTTATCTTTTCAAGTTGGTTGAACAGAAAATCTAGACGTGTCTGGGGGGCTTTAGAGTTCTGTATATCACAGACTTGATGATGGTCATATATGAAACTCCTTCATTTTAAACTCACAAACTCATCATTTTTAGCCAAATAAAAGTTTTATTAATTAGTAAAACTGTGCAATGGTACTCTGTGTCAATCTATTAATGGTTGGAGAAAATGAAAATACCACCAAAATTTAGGAAGAACGAATAGAGAAGCTTTTTTTAAATAAAAAATGTACAACATAGGCAGATATGGGGAAAAATGAGAAAAATAAATTAAAACAATGATAAAAAATGTATACTGTATTTTCTGAGCAACACGTGTACAATTTCTCATATAAACATTACAAGGACATATAATAACACTGATATAACCAGGATGTTCCAGAGTCACCTCAAGGCAAATACATTTAGTCCAAACCTCCAAGAATGTGAGTGGCCTTTGCCATTGGGCATACATATGAAAAGAGTAAAGGTAGCCATAGACGCCTCCATTTGTCTGCGATTGATTCCTGATTTGGTTATTCCTGCCCCAAAAGCATGACTCGTGGGGGGATACCTCTGGTCTTCCTTAAGAGCAATTTAATAACACAATTTGCACAATCAATTACAATTATTCCTGCCGATCAAGGAATCAGCGATTGATTGTTTTGCAATCGATGGCACACCACCTTGGGAATTTGATTCGGGGTCAGGATTTTGACAGGAGCCGATCACCAAAAAGGTAGATTCCTCAAAATCGATTGATCAGAAAGGCTGCTGCATAAAGAGCTATGGGTCAATCTCACAGGAAGACAACAATTTCTCCTCCAACGTACTTTGATTGACAAACGATCGACCTGTCGGATCAAGGTTCAATTAAATTTTTTGGTCGATTGCTAAGGGTGGGCAGCATTTGATTGATTGACGTGAACACGCACGGTGATTGATCGAGCAAAAATCAAATCAATCCGTGTATGGCTACCTTAAGGCTTAGGCTACACTCGCACTAAAATTAACACAACTGAGGCTTGACGGATGACGCATCCATTGACAGTCAATCTTAGTGACGTATGACTAACATACCCAGGCATGTTAGTCATATGTGAACCCATTGATTTAAAGGGGGCACATGAACCACTGCGCTACATAGTGTGGCAGATAACGTGGCCCTTACTGAGCAAATGGGGGGCTTGTGCTCAATGGATGGCATAGCCTTATAGGCCATATGAGTACTTTTGTCACCAAGATTCAAGGACAATGGGTAGTCCAACCAATTTCCAAAACATCTTGAGTCATTTTCAAAGACATATTCAAAATGGCTGCCCAAGACACAACATGAGAAAAATTTGTAAATGTGTTGAGTTCTATAAAGTGCCTATTTGTTGAGGAATAGGAAAAAATATTTTTTTTAAACTGGGAGCGTTTCTAGTGTGTTTGAAATTAGTTTTTGCCTTTGAGTAGCATTTTCGTTGCAGGGAGACTGCAGTCCTTTACAAACAGTGAGTTTGTGCCTAGGCATTAACATCCATCCATGTGTTGACAGTTAGACTAATTGGTTAAACTAACTGACTAATTACTTAAAGGCTCAACCCTGTTTGTTTTCCAGAACTATCTGAGCTGTTTAAAGGGATAGTTCCCAAAGTTTATGTAAACGTCTGAAACATTGGAATCGTGGTTCAGTCAATAATAAGTGAAACATTTCTGCTTGTTAGCATAGGTGGGAAAAAAAGAATCTATAAACTGTAAAGCCCCCCATACACCTTTAGATCACTCCATACAATTTCCATTAGATTTACCAACAACTATGTAGTATAGTGGCCTCCCTGATAGAATACATAGTGATTGCAAGGTGTAGAAAGGTCCCCATATTACATTGATTTGGTAGAAGAAAAGTTGATTGTACAGAAATTATATGGTAAGGTTGGTAAGGTGTATGGGGGGCTTTAGTATATAATCTGTATAATGGGGTTTAAAGTAAGTTTTAAAAATGTTTTTCTGCCCGTACCGCGCCATTTTTAACCTCATCAATGATGGTGGCGACGTGGGCTGGGAGATCGGCGCCACTCAATTATGGAGGTCCATGAGGTGGCCGCTCCTCTAGCATTTGGGACCAACCCAAACAGTGGACGAACAGAGTTTGTCTCAACCCCTAGGGTGAGGCAAACCCAGCTTGTCCAGAATTTCTTTACAGCATTTGTTTGCTGTAGGCCGTGGCTATTCTGAATCGCCAATTGATTCTCTTTGGCGTCATCTGTAACACGTTCATGTTAATGGAGGGGCGTTGGTTTCCCAGCCCACATTGCCGCTGTCCTCAATGATGGCAGCTATTTGTAGGGTGGAGGAAGGAGGGTGGGGAAAACAAGCAATGTACTCTGCTTTGATTGGCCGTAATGCGTAGTTGAAAACGGGCATACCACTATGCTACTATGTGTGTGTAAACCTCCGATTTCAACTGTACATTTTGTTTGCGCATCTCAAGCTGTTGAGATGGTCGAATATTTTTTTTTTGTGAGTTGATTGAAAAGACCCTGATATGATATGGAGCTATAAAGAATGGTTGTGGGAACATTTGGGCGAAAAAACAGTTTTGCTCTAGCACATGTAGTTTAGAGTTAGTTAAAAGTGGACATTTTGACTTGACTTTGAACTTAATTTATGCATGTATCTGTATTCAAGCAATACTTGTATTTAGTATACCCTGGACCCTTTACTACATCTCCAGCAAGTTTGATGATACCATGCTCAAGGGCTTTACAATCAACTTTCAAAGGTCAAATTTTAAACAAAAAGTTTGACCATATCTAATGGACTGCTATCCTTGTTGATTGACAGTTGACTGTGCTAGTAACTTATTACAGGAGGAGAACAGTGATCCTATAGTGTCAGATAAATGCTCTGTAGCAGGAAAAGTAATTTCCAGAAAGCACAATACCCCCCCCCATGAGACATAGATAACACCTTGAACAGACCTATCTATCAAGATGAGATACCCTGTAGCCATATGAAACAGTGTAATTTAGGTATTTGGAACAGGGTAGAGGTTATTGCTGGGTACACATGGCTCGATGAAGAAACAGATTAGAGCAACATCGGGTGCTGTGTGCGGTCACCCCACCAGATGTTGCTCTTATCCAGTGGTTCCCCCCTTTTCTATTTAGGAACATTATCAAGCCCCCCTCCCAATTCAAACACAGGTTAAGAATGAGGGCCTGCACCCCCCTGGAATACCTTTGCGCCCCCCCCCAGTTTGGGAACCACTGCTCTAATCAGTTACAAGATTTGAGCCATCCACGGTTGCTCGACCACTCAACCAAACAGGTTTCCAACATGTTGGAAAACCTTGGTTGAAATCCATTACTTTAAATGGGGACTGCGGGTCTCCATTAAAAGTAATGGCCGGGCTGCAGCTGAAGGGCACACAGGTGGCTGTGATCATGTGATCAGCAAGCTGGGAGTGTGAAGGGGGCGAGGCCAGCACGTCTCTCGAGGGGAGGGGTGGCGCACAGACTGGCTCACTCTCTCTCTCTGCTTCTGCCCAGTCGTTCACAGGCTGGGGAAAAGCTGAGACACCGGGGGACCACGGGGAAACCGGGTCCCCATCGAACGGGAATCGATGTGATCCATGTGGTGCACATTGATTACCGTTCGATTGACCCGCAATCAATCACAGCGTGGTGACGTCAACACGCTGTGATTGATCGCCAGGTGGATTGCACAGGAATCTACTCAAGTATGCCCAGCTTAAATCTGGAAAAGTTGATGTCAGATTTAAATATAATTCATTGTTGTTGTGGTACCATATAGAATGTGTACGGCAGATCTTTCCAGATAATATGATATAGGCCCATCTGGTGTAGCTGACATAGTACACTGTCTTACTGAAATCACTGACAGCTATATTTCATGTGAGTCTGCGCCTGAGAAATTGTTGAAGCACCAGGAGAACGGCCCCTGGCACACAGCGACCCATCCTGGAACCAAACCATTTTCTCTACATGACAATCAGGGAAAGTTGCCACACTTAATCCCATTAAGCAAGGAGTTTCCCTTTTCAATCGAGCAGCTGTTCAAAAGGGAAAGTTTCATGGAAATTATCACCTTTAACTTGTTTTGCTAATTACAACATATTTGATCGGATAAGATGACTTGAGAATGAGAATAATAACGTTCCCATAACAAGACCCCTTAACACATCACATTTTAAGGGATTTGTAACCGTGTATATTCAGTTGGCATTGGCAGTTTCCCTAACGGTCTCTATGACTCCCTGTACCATTTCATAGTTATATAAACAAAATAAAAACGTTTTTTACACAGCTAATTTAATAAAATGTTCAGTCCAGCCTGGATGGGCTACCGAACCATGCACAATCCTTATAACCATAGACATTTAGGGTGTTTGTCTATTTACACTCCCATTGGCTCTACCCATGGATATGGAATAAAGCTGGGAATGCACTGGTAGATTTTTTCCCATATTTCTGAACAGCCGAGCACTATGCACGTTCATGGCACAGTTCACTGGTATTATGTACGCTGATTGCAGGGAACCAGAATAGAGAAGCTACAGGGTCTTTTAACCAAGGTGACAACAGGTCGAAATAAAAAGCTAAACAGGCCGGATCTGGCCCCTGGGCCGTAGTTCGCCTAATCCTTGCATAATTAGCCCCATGCAAAGTTCACCTCTACCCAAACCCAAAGCACTTATTGACATGATGTTGGGTGTTTAACTCCCCTAAAAGTCTGCCCATTCTGTGTTTTTTTAGCAGATTATGCCAAATAACAGAAAACATGCTGGAAGTGACATCACTTTGTCATAATGTTACCCTCCCTCCTAACTTCCCACCTCCCACTCTGGACCATCAGGGAAGGTAAGGCACCTCTAGACCTCCTAGCCCCCCACACCTTCTTCTCTTTCTCACTATCCTCTTGGATAAGTATCCCCGCATACTGTGTCAGTAGACTAAAGGTGGCCATATACAGGTCGATTTCACACACGATTCCTGGCTGATCGATCACCGGGCACGTGCACGCCGATCGATCGACGAGGAATCGAGTGCAGCCCACCTTGACCGATCGACATGGCCCCCAAATTGGATCGGCCAGGGAACCAACCTGTTGGTGTTTTCTGATCGATTGAGCACACATCAAGGGGCATTGACATTTGTGAATCGATCGACTGGTAACAGAATCGTCCAGGAATCGGTGGCTTAAGGTGGTAAGCACAGACTTGTATGGTCGATCGATCGACGCCTGTGGCTTCACCGGAATTGATCAGATTGTCGATCGATCGCTCAGGAATCGACACGTGTATGGCTAGCTTTAGTTGTTGGACTGGAAAAAAACACTGCCAGTAGAAAAACTGAAAGACTGGTGGTCTCTGGCCTGCAGTCCAGTTCACAACAATGACTGAGGGCGGTGACAATGGCAGAGGCCTTGGCATTTTGTATCTGTATATCAACTTTTTCAAGTGGTTGGTTTGCTATAATATAATTTGACTTCTCACTATTCAGTCGCTTACGGGTTATTTTAAAAACGAACTCCGTGACAGGAATATTGGGCATAAGCTTGAAATGCCTCATGCCACCTTCGCTGGTTGGTATCGCTCATAAATAATCCCTAAAGGAACCCCCATTGGGGTAACCTATTATGGTTGTGACAAACTGAGGATCTGTCACTGGATGAAGACAGGGGTGGAAGTAGTCCCTGGTTATTTTACCAGCCTCTGGATGCAGTATTTTTTAAGTTGAAAGGGCCCAGATTGTGGGATGGGTTGGAAGAATGGGAGGGCCTCACATTCCAAAGGCAGTACCTACCTGTTGGAAGTTTTTCTCAACTTGGCTAAAGTAAGCTACTTTAAATTCCATTTGTACTGTTGGCCGAAATATGTTTGAAATTGTGGAGGAATAACATGACAGTTGATTATATCTCTTAAGTGCTCGTTATTCCCCCCCCCCCCCCCCCCCCCCCCCCCCCCCCCCCCGCCTGTTCCCTGAAATAAGTGTCTGGTCTTTTCAAAAACAAACCAAGGGAAAAAAACAAAGAAATTTGGTGGCTTGCTCTTATTTCGGGCACATAAAAAAATGAGGCCTGAGCAAGCTAGAAGCTGGAATGCAACAGCTGTTTCAGTACATTGTACAACAGTTTTAAAATAATACACTTTCCAGAAATAGATTAATAAACAGGGTCCAACGGCTTTAGTCCCCACTACACCCACCGAATGAAACGAGACAAATGGCACGTTTCTGACGCCCACTGAGCTCTCCCTAACCAATGCACTAAGCTGAACGGATCCATAACCACGTTAAGTATTTGCTTCACTGTCCTGAACACAACACAGGCAGAGGCACCTGTCAATGTTGATGCTACAACCCCCATTTTCTTGTATGCCCACCCCCGGGGTTGACAAAGGAGACTTGAAACACTTCCATATACAAACCCTGAGCACAATATTAAGATACCTCGACAAAGGCAGCCTGTTTCTGGTATTTTTTGGAGGGCTGTTTAGGCAAGTAACAGAATAGTTTTCTCCTAAAGACTGCCAGTAGTTGGACGTAATAATGATTTATTAACCATTAGTCACAACATGAAAGGTGTAGCGTTGTTGGAACCTTTTTAAGGAGTTCAAGAATATATGGCTCCAATTATTCATCATTCAGTGTTTGGAGAAAACTGTTTGCTTCTTATGGGGCCGAAGCATTGATGTTTTGTTAAACCAGCTATGGTTGTTTGCTCTGGTTTTATTTGGTGGTATGTACCCAGTAATGGGATATGTAATGCAAATCCTTCTGCAGAGCAATTAGAGATGTGCAGCTCAGGGATGGTCCACTGGTCAGAAGTTTGCCTAATGGTGACTGATCAGTAGGGAAAGAGAAGACTATATTGAAGCTTTTGATTAATGTTCATAGATAACAAAAATGCTCAAAAACTAGTTAAAGTTAAACACTATCTGCTTCAATTTTCCAATAGAAAATGAATTATATATATTTTACTTTGGTTCAAGAGACAAATGCTTAAGGCTATGCTTACATGAACAGATGGAAAATGTCAGATACCTCTACCCAACCATCCATAACCACATTTGACCAAGCTGTCCATACATAAAATATGGCAGGCATTGGGGAAGTTAATGACCGTTCAATGGTCACCAATCACCACTAATCATTTTGTGGTGGTGAAAATGCTGAAGACTTTTTTTACACGGACAGATAGAAAAGGTCAGATACCCCTACCCAACTATCCATTACCACATTTGACCAAGTTGTCCTTACATAAAATATGGCAGGTATTGGGGAAGTTAGTGACCATCACCACTAATCATTCTGAGGTGATTACAAATGCTGAAGACTTTTTTACATGGACAGATAGAAAAGGTCAGATACCTCTACCCAACTATCCATTACATTTGACCAAGCTGTCCTTACATAAAATATGGTGGGTATTGGGGAAGTTAGTGACCACCCAATTCTCACCAATCACCACTTATCCTTTTGTGGTGGTGGCAAATGCTTAAGGCTACGTTTACATGGACAGGTGGAAAAGTTCAGATACCTTTACCCAACCATCTATAACCACATTTGGCCAAAGCTGTCTATACCTAAAATATGGTGGGTATTGGGGAAGTAAATGACCGCCCAATGGTCACCAATCACCACCAATCATTTTGTGGTGGTGACAAATGCTTAAGGCTATGTTAACATGGACAAATGGAAAAGGTCAGATAACTCTACCCAACCATGCACAACCACATTTGGCCAAAGTGGTCCAATACCCAACACATAAAATGTGTTGGGTATTGGGGAAGTTAATGACCGCTCAATGGTCACCAATCACCACTAATAATTTTTTGGTGATGAAAAATGCTGAAGGTTATGTTTACATGGACAGATGGAAAAGGTCAGATACCTCTACCCAACCATCCATTACCAAAATATAAAATATGGTAGGTGTTGGGGAAGTAAATGACTGCCCAATTATCGCCAGTCACCACTAATCATTTTGTGGTGGTGACAAATGTTTAAGGCTTTGTTTACATGGACAGATGGAAAAGGTCAGATACCTCTACCCAACCATCCATTACCACATTTGACCAAAGCTGTTCTTACATAAAATATGTCAGGTATTGGGGAAGTTAATGACTGCCCAATGGTCACCAATCATTTTGTGGTGGTGCTAAATGCTTAAGGCTATGTATATATGGACAGATGGAAAAGATACCTCTACCCAACCATCCATTACCACATTTGGTCAAAGTGGTCCATACATAAAATCTGGCGGGTATTGATGACCGCCAAATGGTCACCAATCACCACTTATCATTTTGTGATGGCGACAACTGCTGCCCCACAGTCCACGTAAAGTTGCCCTCACCCTTTGTACACAAGTTTAATGAATTATAAGTATATTGTCAGAAAGCTTCTAAAATAAATGATACCCCATCAAATGTAATGTTCATGTGACCTGAATAATATAAAAATAAACTGTAGGGTTTAAATATATACTCTGCCATTTGTAATAAAATAATAAACATAAACAAAAGGGAACAGAGGAAACACAGCTGACATTTTTTATCAGATCCCCAAATATCGCTAATAATCCATGTTATTTAAGCAAGACGAATGGGATAAAGCCCCCTCCTACTGTAAGAGCTTCGGATTCAGGGCCCAGCTCTTCACACATGTAAAGTCATTTAGGTTTGGTCTATGAGATCAGATAGCTACTGAGAAAACCCCCAGGAACAGATGTGAGCTTACGTGAACCAATAAAAGCACCAACATGCTGGACCCTAATCCAAGTTTACGAAGCCGCTGTGTGGTCTTATTGTAAGTGAGCTTCGGGGAGGGGGGGGGGGGGGGGGGGGGGGGGGGGGGGGGGTGGCTGAAAGCGATTTGTGCAGCATGGAGGAAGGAGTACTGACCCAAGATGGAGACCTTGCTCAAGAACTCTTCGTACATCTTTCTCTTCCTCAGTGTTGAGCCCTGTAATAAAGAGAAGAAATTATTAGATACAACTGATAACTTTGCATAAATACAGATCCACCATTTCACATGGTCTCCATCCACAGGTCAATGGCTGGCTTTGGGTCAAATTTAACTTTCACAGTACAACACTGTTTGAACCTTCAGATCTCAAACCTCAGTAGTGCAACCCTGAAATTTACCTGCAGTCCAGTTCAACCTTTCATAGTCATATTCTAATTGTCAAAGAGTGCATTTCTCTTGTCAGTTTTTACCCTTTCGTATGCCTACTCTGACATTCAAACCTCAGATCTCCAACACCCTTAGTCCTTTTTTGGGACACAGATACAGTTACTGTTCAAACCAACACAATTTATTTTTTTGCAGTCTGTGTTCAGGGCCGCAACAGGAGAGGAGATATCTACCAAGCAAGAATAAATACCCCTAGCGGGGTTAAAGTTTTCCCCATACAGGAAATACATTTGCTGCTTCATTTATAGAAAAAGCTGGCTATACACGGGGCGATTCCAGTGCGATCGTCGAATGATCGATCACAAAATGGTGAAGCAAATAATAATTCAGCAAATAGATTCGCACCACTTTTAGCAAAAAATCCCTGGCCAATACTTTGGATGGGAACTTTCAGGGATTTACCAACATGTCGAATCACTGTTTGACCGACATTTTGTTGGCGATGGGTTCAATTGCTCCAGGTGGGCAGCTGAATGATCGCTGAATGATCGCCGTAAGGGGGGTTTCAAAATCCGTTGGGACCTCTTCTGCTAAGCGTATAGCTTACAGAGCACATTCACTTACCTGCTTGGCGGATGCCGTGTTCTCACAGCGCTAAGCCGTTCCGCCGATGCAGGGCTGAACGTAGTGGAGTATGTTGAGCCTCTGCATTGGCGCATGTCTGAACACAGCATTCGCTGAGCAGGCAAAGTCTATGTACTCCATTGGGATCCCTGCCAAGCAATGTGCTTAGTGCATGGGGTCCTGATGGGTGTGGAAACCCCCCTAACCTGGTGTGGCAATCTCCCCGTGTATAGCCAGCTTTAGGCTACACTGTTATGTACTTGTATATGCCTTACACGTCTTCCTAGTCTATATAATACCACACAGGGTAATGTTGGCTGCAGACACTCATCTTTCACATGTTTGTCCCCGGAGAACATATCATATACCAGACGCAGATTTGATCACCTGACCACCGTGCACGCATGAGACAAGTGACCCAACCAGAAATAGGGCAGGAATGCTTTCACATTTTTTTAGGTTACATAAGTAGATTATAACAACTGGATCTTCGGCTATCCCCCCACACTTAGCCTTTAAAAACAACTTCAGGGCAGAAAAGGCATCAACGTATCACTTAGCCATTCTGAAGAGATGAGCTGACTGACAGAAAGGTGATACGGCTAGAAGGAGAATAATGCCTCCATCTCATAATGCCTCCATCTCATTGAATAACATACGAAAACAACACGTTGCGGGTCTGTGTCAGTAGTCAAGTGATATGGAGGCTGATCATTAACCAAACTGAAATTCATCTCATTTAACAAATTCACTGTATTAACAATTGTGTTGACGTGATCGGTTAACCAATCGAAATATTTCTTAGAACTTTTCTGATATTGAATCCAAATGTTACCGATTCCAATGGATTGTTTTTAAGGCCCAATTTTCCTGTAACAATTTTATAGAAACTGTCACTTTCTGTAGGAATATGTGCACTTAAGTGTATGCAGTGGCGGTTTAACATATGGGCAGTATGGGCGGTTGCCCAGGGCGGCACCTGGCCATACTGCCCATATGTAAATCTGCACCTCTCTCTCATCCGCGAGGGGGGCAGGTCATCCACCCTCCGCAAGCAGAGCCGGATGAACACACAGACTGCATGGAGTAGAGGAGACTTGGCAGAGACCAGCCCCCCTTTCCCCGGAGTCATCTCTCTCGGGTAAGGGAGTGCTTGCCCAGGGCACTGATCTCCCTAGGACCGCCCCTGAGCGTATGTATACCCCAAACCTTCTTTTATCCACTTTTGGAATGTATTTTTTTTGGCCGTGCCCCACGTGGGTAATTTTCTGCTTTTGTCATGGAGATATTTACCGCCCTAGCGGTCGGGACGGCACCATCTCGTCCTGCACTTCCTTGTCTTGTATTGCAGCTGACGAGATGGAGCCGTACAGCTAAGCTCAGATCTGCTCTGTGCTGTCCAGGGGATCTGAAGCTTGCTTCTTCAGTCAAGCAAGCCGGCATGTCACCCCTCTCCCAGCCCAATTTGCATATGCCAAATGCCATTGTATTGGATACAGTGATAACTGTATCCAATACAATTCAAAGTAAAACAAAAACAAAACACATTTTCAATTGTAATAAAAATGTTATTATAAACAAACATAAATACTGTTTTGAAATCTTTCATACCAAAGAAGTATTCAAGAGATTTAAGCACTTTATTTTATAGATTTTATAATTTTTTTTATGTACTTTTTTTTATAATAATTGTGTGTTTCAAACATTATTATAGTCAGGATGTCTACTCCTTGTACGGACATATTTTGGGAAGTGACAGGCCTACAACATAAAGAAAAATTTACCATTGAAGTCTATGATGCGCTTTTGGAACAGAAATCTGGACCTCAGCAGTGCGCTAGGGAGGTTAAAGTGTAAAGCTAGCCATACACGGGGCAATTATTTTGCAATTCGATTGTCAATTCAAATTTTATTCCGATCTGATTTAAAATCAAATCGCTGTTTGAACATTGATCTTTGTACTACCACTAACAGTGATCAATTCACACCCGATCGATTCCTTTGATTGGGTCTGTGCGCATAGTACAATCACCAAGATAACCTGTCAGATACCTGGACAATCAGCAAAAATTTACCAACATGTACGATCACTTTACATCAATAATTTTGTTCGAATTTGATCACTTGTGGCTGATCGGATGAACTCCAGGCATCTCCCCTCCCTTATATTTTCCCTGACGGCTCCATGTCAGCATACCACTACCCTGTTTCCCCGATCATAAAGCAATGTCTCATATTTTTTGAAATGACAAAATATGCCCTAGGTCTTATTTTCAGGGGGATGTCTTATTGTGATCACTCTGTGCCATTCATTGTCCCCTTTGATCACTCTGTGCCAATCATTGTCCCCTTTGATCACTCTGTGCCAATCATTGTCCTCTTTGATCACTCTGTGCCAATTATTGTCCTCTTTGATCACTTTGTGCCAATCATTGCCCCCTTCTGATCACTCTGTGCCATTCATTGTCCCCTTCTGATCACTCTGTGCCAATTATTGTCCTCTTTGATCACTCTGTGCCAAACATTTTCCCCCTGTGATCACTCTGTACCATTCATTATCCCTTTTGATTACTTTGTTCCAATCATTGTCCCCTTCTGATCACTCTGTACCATTCATCTTCCCCTTTGATCACTCTGTGCCAAACATTGTCTCCTTCACTGACGCACTTTTTGGGGTTCTACCGGTACGTCCAGGTAACAGACTCCATTACGGCAGGGATCAGCAGCTTGCTAGTCCTTCCTGCACTGCAGCCAGCCCTGACGGAGTCACACGGAGGCACACAGTTACCAATTGTACCACCTGAATGGTAGATTCGGGAAGGGGCAGGTATCGATGGGTGTCTTATTTGCGGGGGTGGCTTATTTGAACGTTTTGGGAAAAAATTGGGGGGTGGCTTATTTGATGGGGATGGCTTATCATAGGGGAAACAGGGTAGTAATATGCTGACATGGATTTAAATGATATGTTAAGCATTAGGGAGCACTGTAGTATGCACATTTTGTGTGATATATATAATCAAAGGTTATGTGCCGCAATATATATACTATACAATCACCCCCTGTTCATTGGTGGGAGCATAGGCACTTATCTGTCTGCTGATCCCCCGCCAACACTAGATAAGAGGAGAAGAGGAGGAGAGGCGAGGGACTTGACTTTAACGCATGCCTATGTTGTAAGTTTATCGCCTCTCCTCCTCTTCGAACTCTTAATAAGATCCCAGTGGAGGACCTGACAGTGGGGGATTGGTGGACAGGTGAGTTCCTATGACCTATGCATTAACAGCTAGGTTTTGGGGGCCGCAGGTGGAGGACTGAGGGGGCCGCCAAACAACACTAAAAGGGCAGCAGATTGGGAACCTGGGATCTAGCACATATCTATGTGTGTAAGGCCAAGGTGCCCAACCTGTGGCCCTTTGGGCTTTCTTTGGAGGCCCCCCTCAGTCCTCCACTTGCGGCCCCCATAACCTAACTGTTAATGTATAAGGCATAAGAACTCACTTGTATACCAATCCCAAGCTGACAGGTCCTCGTCTAGGATCTACTTAGAGTGGGAAGAGAAGAAGATGCGATAAACTTATGTGAAAAGCCAATCATTGACCGAGATGGCGCTTGAGCAAGTCCCTCCCCTCTCTTCCTCTAGTGTTGGTGGGGGATCAGCAGACAGGTTAGTGCCTTTGCTCCCACTATTCCACCAATGAACGGGCGGGTGATTGTACAGTATATATTGAGGTACATAACCTTTGACAATGTATATGACACAATGCATTACCATACTACAGTGCTCCCTAATGCTTGAAGAATCATTTAAAACAAGTTTTGTTATTTTATAATTAAAAACAATGTCTTCTAGCAATACATGCTATTCTTAATTATAAAACGCTTATACAAGTCAGTATAGATTGAAAATGCTATGTGCGGCCATTTAGTGATGCTGAGGGCCGCACTAGTGGCCCTCCATAACAGCTCGGTTGACCATCACTGGTGTAAGGGCACCTTTACTCTCCCCTCCTAACTTCCCACCCCACTTGTGGGCATCAGCACTGCTGATTGTTAGGAGCATCTCTGATGCTTCCAAAGAGCTTGGCGACCTGTGTGAAATGGTCATTTGAGCCCCAAAGGTTTCCTGACCCACAGGTTGAGATAGACTGCTCTATTTACTACTTCCCTACTAATATCCTAGCAAATATTTAACTATGTGAAACAAAATCCTATTTACTGACTATACTGTACCACACGGCTGCCTGATGCTGAGTAAGATGTTTTTGTTTCGTACTTGTCCAGTTATTTCGCTCGCTCCGGCATGTTCCCCGGAGATATTGGGACGCTGGGTCTAGTGCTAGAACTAAATATGGCTTAGCTCCGCACTTCTCTGTACTGAGACATGTCATATGGCACAGTGTGAAGGCATCTATGAAACAGAGATTGTGATGTTAGATTATCTTCAAAGCTCCGCGGCGCGATGGAGAAAGCTCTTCAGAAATCATGCCAAGCACAAAATACCATCCAACATTCCTTACCAAGTATCAATGAATCAGATCTATACCAAGCTAATGCCTGGCATACACATGCCGATAAGCGGCTGATTTTTCACCGGACCGACAGGCGTGTGCGCTCGCGCCGTCGGTCAGTGGAAAAATCGGCGGCTTATCGGCGTGTGCCCACATGGGGCGACAGGGATCACAGCTTGGCCGGTCAGAAAACGGACATGTCCGATAATCTTTGGCCGATGCAAGCCGATGCCATTAGCTTCAATGAAGACCGGCGTCTTCATTGAAGCTAATGGCCAGCACACAAAGGGTACCGGCCGACTGAAGCAGCCCCATAATGCACCAGGATGCAAACGTGATGACGTCATCACGTTTGCATTCCGGTGCAAATCGGAGCATGTCTGTCGGCACCCATCTGTGGGTGTATGGCAGGCATAAGAGCCCCGGCTATATGCCACAGTCCGGAATCACATCTCTTCTGATCAGCAAACCCATTCAAGTCTATGCGTAGCTGAAACCTAAAGTTTTAGGGTAAAATTAAAAGTATATATAGAAGATTTCGCTTCACTTCCTGTTTCAGAGATAAAACAGGAAAAGAGAGGAAGTCTGTTTTTTTTTTTCATTCCTTTTTATCTGAAATGATCTATAAAGTCTTTTTCTAAATTATTATTCACTGAAATAAAATGCTGACACTTACTAAAATGTGACTGGTACAGAACAGCTGAGATTTCTGCATCACTGAGCATTTTCCACTGTCATCTAACACTGCCTGTCATTGTCATTGCTGTCTGTCACACCGTATTATATGCTGACTGATCTGCATGGCCTGCTACTTCAAAGGACATCTAGCTGAAGGAGAAGCACAATTGATATTTATATTGACTTGCCCGGACTAAAAAGCTTGAACTTCATTGGCTAGTCTATCAAGTTGCCTATATGAGCCAACCAATGTGGAACGATCTATTATATTGGCTACTTGCCAAAAACCTGCATTGTGGGTCAAAATTACATTTTGATTTTAAAAATGTGTTGGTTTGTTTCTAGACATTCTAATCATATTTCCTGTGCCGCGTTCAAATGATATCTTAAGCTAGGCATAGCTGTGATCGTGGATCAATTGAACGGAAATCAATGTGCAGCACATTCACAACACAAGGCTGGAGAAAGACAGCCAGTCCGCATGCAGCCTCACACAGAGATGTGCTGGCCCCGCCCCCCGCACACACTACAGTTTGGCCAAAACTGCATCCCCAGTGGCCATGTGGATGTGCTGTACACAGTACAGAAATGCCTCCCCACTCTTGAGGAGCG